>CM053027.1:458835324-459335163 GCA_028564925.1 Lithobates sylvaticus | reverse complement strand
TTCATGGAGGCTCTGTATTACATATTACGGTAAAAGTGGATAATAGTATAGATATTGAGATAAAACATTAAAATAAATACAGGCATACCTCGCTTTACATATCCCCATACACTCGCAAGTACGGACACATTCACGTCCATGGAAAATCTTGGTCAGCTTGACATGGCACTGCTTCTGTTTTTTACCATTGGCGTCTATGGGAAACCTTGGTCAGCTTGACCGGGGTCAGTGACAGGGGTCAGCCAGCTTGCCTAGGTAATCAGTTATGCCTGTAAATGACTATTTTAATGTAGTACATGCATTAAGAAGTGAAAAAGTATTGCTTCACTTTAAGTACATTTTCGTTTTACACATGCTCTGTTCCCATTGTGTACTTAAAAATGTGGTATGCCTGTAGATGTGGGGTGACAGTAGAATTTAGGAATAAGCGTATGTCCTATTTCTAATTCCAGTAATCAATAGTTAACAGATGTCCCCAAATAAGAATTTTAAATGTAAAGAGCAAGCCTGGAGACTGAAATTAACATCTAGATTTCAAGTCGTTTCTGACAGGTTGGTGTGCAGATGGTAATGGTAGACAGTTGTCACGTAACCAGACTTAAGCCCCATACACACGGTCGGATTTTTGCATGGATTCGGTCCGATCGGACAATGTTGTTGAAAAATCAGACCGTGTGTATGCACCATCGGACAGTGTACGTCGTATTGTCTGACGGACAAAGTCCTATCTCCTGCTGGATAGATTTTCCTACAACACGGTCCGATCACACCAAATCCGATCGTGTGTATGGTAGTCCGACCGGACAAAGTGCTACGCATGCTCAGATCACATTACAAGACCAAAGCTATTGGCTACTAGCCTCTACGTAGTCCCGTCGTAGGCAACAAACGTCACCACGTTCAGAATGATTGGATTTTCCGACAACTTTGTCCGACCGTGTGTACGCAAAACCAACATCAGACAAAGTATGACGGACATGGTCTGACGGACCTGGTCCTCGGATAATCCGCGCGTGTGTATGGGGCTTTACAGTGCCTTGAAAAAGTATTCATACCCCTTGAAATTTTCCACATTTTTGTCATGTTACAACCAAAAACAAATGTATTTTCTTGGGATTTTATGTGACAGACCAACACAAAGCGGCACATAATTGTGAAGTGGAAGGAAAATGATAAATGGTTTTCATTTTTTTTACAAATAATTATGTGAAAAGTATGGCATGCATTTGTATTCAGCCCCTTTTACTCTGATACCCCTAACTAAAATTGAGTGGAACCAATTACCCTCAGAAGTCACCTAATTCATAAACAGAGTCCACCTTTGTGTGATTTAATCTCAGTATAAATACAGCTGTTCTGTGAAGCCCTCAGAGGGTTGTTAGAGAACCTTAGTGAACAAACAGCATCATGAAGGCAAAGGAACACACCAGACAGGCCAGGGATAAAGTTGTGGAGCACTTTAAAGCAGGGTTAGGTTTTAAAAAATATCCCAAGCTTTGAACATCTCACGGAGCACTGTTCAATCCATCATCCAAAAATGGAAAGAGTATGGCACAACTGCAAACCTACCAAAACATGGCCATCTGCCTAAACTGACAAGCCAGGCAAGGAGAGCATTAATCAGAGAAGCAGCAATGAGGCCCATGGTAACTCTGGAGGAGCTGCATAGATCCACAGCTCAGTTGGGAGAATCTGTCCACAAGACAACTATTAGTCGTGCACTCATCAAACCTGGCCTTTATGGAATAGTGGCAAGAAGAAAGCCATTGTTGAAAGAAAACCACAGTTTGCGAGAAGCCATGTGGGGGACACAGCAAACATGTGGAAGAAGGTGCTTTGGTCAGATGAGACCAAAATTTTATATTTTGGCCTAAAAGCAAAACGCTATGTGTGGCAGAAAACTAACACTGCACATCACACTGAACACATGATCTCCACCATGGAACATGGTGGTGGCAGCATCATGTTGTGGGGATGCTTCTCTTCAGCAGGGACAGGCAAGCTGGTCATAGTTGATGGGAAAATGGATGGAGCCAAATACAGGGCAATCTTAAAAAAAAAAATCTAAAAAAACCTGTTAGAGTCTGCAAAAGACTGGAGCAGAGGTTCACCTTCCAGCAGGACAACGACCCTAAACATACAGCCAGAACTACAATGGAATAGCTTAGATCAAAGCACATTCATGTGTTAGAATGGCCCAGTCAAAGTCCAGATCTAAATCCAATTAAGAATCTGTGCAAGACTTGAAAATTGCTGTTCACAGATGCTCTTCATCTGATTCAACAGGGCTTGAGCTATTTTGCAAAGAAGAATGGGCAAAAAATTCACTCTCTAGATGTGCAAAGCTGGTAGAGACATTCCAAAAAAGAGTTGCAGCTGGAATTGCAGCGAAAGGTGGTTCTACAAATTATTGAGTCAGCGCGGCCGAATACAAATGCTCGCCATACTTTTCACATATTTATTTGTAAAACATTTTGAAAACCATTTATCATTTTCCTTCCACTTCAAAATTATTTGCCACTTTGTGTTGGTCTATCACATAAAATAAAAATAAAATACGTTTACGTTTATGGTTGTAACAAAATGTGGAAAATTTCAAGGGGTATGAATACTTTTTGAAGGCACTGTAGAGATGAAACAAATCACCCTACATAAGTTGTGCCTGTCTATCTTCAGTCTTATCTGTTCAAACTACTGATTTTTTTTAAAGCTTGTCCGAGAGTTCAGAAAAAGGGGGCTGTTTGAAGAAATTACACTCTGCAGAGCTAAGTGAGGGGAGCTCTGAGAGCTGATTGGAGGGAAGAGACACACCCCCTACACATATCCACATAACACACAATAACAGAGCTGAGGCTGTCAATCTGCTGGAGGTCCCTCCCCTGTCCCCATATGTATCTTGGTGTCAGGAAAACTTGTCAGAAGTGATTCATGCTAATAGCAAAGGAATGAAGCAGCAGACAGAAAGGACACTTACAGAAGTTATCTTAATTGAGATAAGTACACACTATCAAGGGAATATGCTTTGTTCATATCTCATGTCTGAGGTTTACAACCACTTAAAGTTTTTTACATTGTCATTTGTACCTGATTTTCAGTCAACCATAGAAGTACTTTTGGTGAAGTATAATTAATATTGCTGTTAAGACTGCCAAACCAATGTTTTTCATCCTGTATTTAAGAAAATGTATTAATACAGATGCCTTTTCCCTGTCATCTGTGACCAGCCTTCTTTATTCATTTGTTATGGTACCTATTTGTTCTATAATAACTTTTTTACTATTTATATATTTGTAAAAAAAAAAAAATGTGTTTTACTTGCTGTGGAAATGTGTTTCTCATATCCTTTTTAAGATGCCTTGACTACTCCCTTGCATTTCTTATTGCATTCCTTAATCTGGAATGCTGAGAGTGTCCCTTTTTAGTTTGTACTTTTTTTTATCATTTTTTATCATTCACTTTTTTTTTACATTAGAATTTAGTTACATAGGTTTGCATTTAGTTCTTATATTGTTGTTATCCAATGTAATATCTTGTATATGACTAATGCACTCTTTAAAACACCCCCCCTTGCATTGTGTGCCTTTTGTTGTAAACATTTGGTCCCATTGAGTGTTGTGCAGTGAAGATTGCAACTTATTGAAGTTAGATTTTTTTTTTTTTAAAGAGTTCTTGCCAACATGCTTCTCTTTCCTGTAACTTATGGTCAATATGATTACACCATAATCACTATTTAAAGACTTTGCACCAAGACAGTTCTTGTTAATAATAATCATCTCTCAAACTAAATTTCAGAACGCTCTTTACACATATACAGTATATACCCATCCACCTTTCCTGTCAATTTTGTCTCTCCAAAATATAATGTACCTCTCAATATTTGGAGCTCAGTTGTGTGAGATGTCCAGCCAAGTTTCCAATATTCCTACAAAGTTAAAGGGGTCTTTGAATAATAGTTGTTATAGCTTATCCATTTTGTTGTCAGTGTTCTTGCATTTGTTAATATAACTTTTATGCCCCGTACACGCGGTCGGAAAATCCGACCACAAAATCCATCAGATTTTTTACGACGGATTTTGTCTGACACTGGTGTTGCATACACACGGTCGGACAAAGTTGTCGGAAAATCAGATCATTCTGAACGTGGTGACGTTTGTTGCCTACGACGGCACTACGTAGAGGCTAGTAGCCAATAGCTTTGGTCTTGTAATGTGATCTGAGCATGCGTGGCACTTTGTCCATCGGAATTCGCTACACACGATCGGAAAATCCGACGGAAAAAGTCCGATGGAGCCTACACACGGTCGGAATTTCCGACAACATTGTCCAATAGGACATTTTCCGTCGGAAAATCCGGCCGTGTGTACGGGGCATTAATGTTGTATTAGCATTTAATATTCTATTATAACTACTTTTTGAGCTATAGCATGATGCTCCTCATCTGTTTGCATTGGATGTGGGTGATCTAAAGCCTATCTCTAATAAAATCTGAAATATTAGTTGCAGTGCAATAAACATGATGCCTTCTGATGCTTATCATAGGCTATGTGCATATATAATATTGTAGATGTCTGTTATCTCACAAAAAACAAAAAAAAGTCATATGGGACCTGCTCATCCTAGTCATATAATGTGGAGATTTGTTGTGACCAGGATGGCATGCAGAAACCACATTCCTGACTCTGTCACCAAAACAAGTGGGTCCATATTACCCGTGACCACTTCAGGAGACAACAACCTTGCTCAGGGATAAGGAGGCAACACCTCTTGAGGTGACGGCTGAATTGTGTCCAGCTCACATCCATACCTCAATAAATCAAGGAACATGCAAAATGTATTTTGTACTTGTCTGGTATTGTGTTCTGAACACAGCTTGTACAAACCTTTCTTGGTGTGCTGCTCAAAATGATAACTTTTTATTTTTATTTTACTTTTATTTTATATCCAATAGCTGAAATTCTGTATCTACTTTTGTCCTTTAGGGATGTTTGTAATCTTCAAACACTATCTGTGCATAGCTTTATGCACTGCCCATCTTTGGGATACAAAATTTGAAAGTTGCACTAAACTAAGACTCGTATCCCTAGAAAGATTGTTTCATTGTATTACATGTGTCAGTATCCTTAGTCTAAGCTTCTTGTTAATCTGTATGCAATTGCAATGTGTGTTTGAGGATTTCATGAAGATTAAAGGCTAAGTTCACCTTTAAGAGCATGTTATATGTTAAACTCATATGCTATGTTAGGGTGTAAAATGTAACATGCTTCTAATTACCCGACCCCCCGCCACCAGCGCTCCCCAATTTGTGACAGTGGGTGGGGGATTTTCTATCCACACCCATTGTCACAATTTTAAAACAGAGTGGCTGTGCAGGGCCCCACCCACATGGCCACATCATTCATTCACAGTATCCTGTGACTGAATTAGACTACAAGTACGGTCATCCTTTGCAGCTGACAGCTTGTAGTTCTCCATGAACTGTGAGGGCACTGCTGAGCGTGCTTGTAGTCCATTGATTCTTCCTGTGATTTAGTAACTGCCTGCCTGTATTGGCGGTGACTGCAGGATCCACACATTGCTTTAAAGACTGAATAAGCTAGCAGACCTACCAGCCAAAGATCTGTGTGTGCGGTTGCCTAGCCACCCTAAATTATGTTTTTTTTGCTAGTCCAGTCGATGTACTTGACATCTGATGGCAGTTGTGGAATATTAGAGTGCGCATGCTATTGGGTGGCTGTTTCTCAATTTAGGACTGGAAAGTTGGGGTTCTCATGACAAGCTGCCAGTATGCTGTCTTTTTATTTCTGATGATGCATGATGGACAGTGATACCTCACAAGTCATCTGACTTCCCATGTCCCTGCACTCAATTTGAGACAGTTACCTAGGGCAGTCTGCATTCTAATGTACCTGACTTAGACCCCATACACACTATTAGATTTTCTGCAGATTTTTGTTTTCAGATTTACCAAAACCATATAATATGAGGTCAAACCTTAAGAGTTTAAATTTGTATGCAATCAGGCAGGCCCTTGCACTACAAGATTTTGGTAAATCTGAAGACAAAAATCTGCAGAAAATCTGATAGTGTGTATGGGGTCTAAGAATACCCATTCTTCCAGATTGACATCCATTCCTCAGGACATTTTGATATTTGCCTAATACCAGCCAACTGCTTGATGTTTCAAAAAGCTATTTACAGCATCCTGTTGGCTTCCTCTGCTACCCATGATTTTCCAGCAGTGCTTAGAAAAGCATGGAGCCCCAGTGAGAATTTAACTGGGTCTAAACTAAGTTATGTATTGAAAGCAAAAAGGTTTTATTTAGCATGTTGGTTATGAGGGATTGGGATGGTGGTGGTGTGTGTGTGGGGGGGGGGGGGGGGGGAGGGGGAGAAAAACAGGAAAGGAAAACTAAAAGCAGATTAACTTATCTTTAATAATTTTCTCATATTATGAGAATGCTAAAAATAATATATTTGTGGACATCCTTTAAAAAATTGTATGCCATAAAAAAATCCACAGAGGACTGATATGATCTCTTTTTATTACAAAGTGCATTGTCATAAATAAACAAAGAAATAAAGAAAGGAGTGTTGTGTATGTATTCATATATAATATATTTTCCCACTTTGTGCATTTTCAAAATTTTACTCAAATTACCATTATCTTATTCCTAAGTGAAATAAACATTCTGTGATTTATTACTAGAACTATTGTTTTGTTTTTATTTCTTAGGTTAAACTAAAACTTCATATCCTCAGCTTACATTTTAAACATCATAGAACCAAAAAAAACTATAGATATCTCATATATCCTTTCATTGTTACTTACAAAGCATCTGTTTTTTTAAGGGTTTTTTGGAAGGGGTGCAATTTGTTTTCTTTTTCATGTAGCTGTGGACTATTTTTTAGCAAGAAAAACAATATGCATATGTGTTGGTGTTTTCTTTTCCTTTTAACCTTGATGCTGTACTGAACTTATCTTTGAGCGTGCAGTTTTTTTCTTTTTTGTTACAGTGTTTAAAAAAATAAAATAATTTAAACCTTTCCAGTTAGTAACATTACATTATGTTTTAATATGTAGGTAAGGTAGTTAAGGTAGAAAATTAATTTCACACATAATATTTATTATCAAGGTATGATTATACGGTATGTTTAATCACTATTACATGTTATTTGAGATTACTATTATTGCAAATGATGCATCTTTTATTTACAATGCATGCTTTTGACATTAATAAGACATGTTAATAAACTTCCACGATATACAGTATATAATAAAGTGTCACTGAAATATCGTATAACTGTATCATTTAATTGAAATGATTTTGTTCCTATAAAGTTGGTGATTATCATTTTTGTAAACCTTTGAATGACATTGTAAAATTTACTTTTGGTCATTACTATATTGAATAATATATTGAATGAACATATTGAATAATTATTAATCCGTCTGTGAAATATGTTAAACTCATGTAAATCACACATTATTACATGTTATATATACCATACCTCCCAACATTTTGAGGTGGGAATGAGGGACACCTACTAACAAACGTATGTAGTTTTAGGACACGCCCTTGTCACAAACCCTTAAAGGAGAAGTAACCAAAAAAAAAGTTAATTAAATCCACAATTACTTTTTTTTACCACTACTATTCCTTTATATTGGCTTTTAAAATGTACAAATGCAGCAATTTAGAACATGGATGAAAGGTTTAGCACTGAGAAAAACTTTTTGAAATATAAAAAGTGCATTTTATATACAACTATATGGATCAGACCAAAATGAGGGACAAATGAGTGGGAAGAGGGACATAGGGACATTGTTCCAAATAAGGGACAGTCCCTCGAAATCAGGGACAGTTGGAAGGTATGTATTGACATGGGCTTATATGATGTTGTCAAATAAAGTCATAAATAAACCAAGCCATAACCTGCCTCTGTGGATCTGGTGTCTGAATCTAGGACCAAAGACCTTTGGATCTCAGTAATGTAGAGGGTGAAGCTTAAAGTGGAAGTCCACCCTTACACTTAAATTATCACCCTGCAATCATTAATGTGAGTGAAGTTGAGCCTTATGTCTCAAAATGAATGTTAACATATAGAAAAGAAATGGAAAATACTATCATTCTGACCCCAGCATTTTTCATTCTTGTCCCAATCATTTTTGGCCACTACTGTCTATTGATATGTAAACCACTTTGTTAAAGCATCAATAACATCTAGATACATCATTCAATTTTTGCCCACAAATATGTTCAACAATGCTATACCTGGGTCAAGCTGGGCTCCTCCACATCTTCTTCCTGTGTTGAAGGCCCAGGTTTGACCTCAGGAGCCTCACCTGATGTGGAAAGAAGTGTTGAGAGCAATGGCCTAGGTTTGTCTGGTCTGACAAAAAACGCAGGCTGTTGTAATACCACAGCCTGGGGACATATCTGTCATATGCTGATGCTCCGAATCTCTGGGAATCCTGGACCTTCTTGCGCACCCTATTATATGTGCTACCAATTTTGGCCTTCAAATAATTGATGTCTGCCGTGGGATACACAGGCTTCACCAATTCCAACAGTTTCTCCATCGCTGCCTTCCTCTTGAATTTATTGGAGTAATCCTTGCATTTAACTTGCCATAGACATGGCAGCTTCCGGTATTTTTTGATTAAGTCAGGGAGGAAGTCAGGGGCAGGAAATGTATCCACCATTTTATCTGCAAGACACAACACAAGACAAACCCTAATGTCAGGCTAAACTCTCTTAATCTTGTCCCAATATAGGCCCCAATCTATAAACAGTATAGGCCACTAACCACTGATGCCCCAATTTACAATTGTACCTTTGTTTCAACGTTCCTTTGTGCAATAACGATTTTCCATCCTCTACTCACAGATCGTTACTACGGCCGTTACAGCGACTGCTCGTTATGCTTTATATACACTGCGCATGCATCAAACTCCACCCCTGTCCTTCTTTCTAGTGTATTCCCCACCTTTTCTCTTTCGGGGCAGTGGGAGAGCAAATGGCGGAGAGACAGCAGGTGCAGGCTGATAGCAGCAACGAGGAAAGCCCGAAGCAAGGCAGTTCCCAATCCAGGAGGAGATATAAGACCTCAAATATGTCCTTTGAAGAGATGGTGGAGATGGTGGACATCTTAAAGAGGACAGACTATGATGGGAATCATGGGCCATACAGAAACCCAAATGTCAGAAAGGCCAAGATCATGGCTAAAGTTGTCAGAAGTCTGCACAGGACTTTTGGGGTATGACGATCCAAGAATCAATTAAGGAAACGCTGGTCAGGCCTGAAACTGAGGTAGCAAGATCAGTACAGAAAGATCAGGAAAGTGCTGCAAAAAAGGTAAGTATTTGTCATGTGTTGCTATTATTATTATTACTTTCATGCTGGTCCATGTGCTTTTCTTTACTGTTATACAGTTTAAAATGCCAAGTTTGAGGTTCGTGGACACAGAAATCGTTAGTGGGACATTAACCACTTCAGCCCCGGACCAATTGGCAGCCAAAGGACCAGGCCCCTTTTTGCGATTCGGCACTGCATCGATTTAACTGACAATTGCGCGGTCGTGCGAAGTGGCTCCCAAACAAAATTGGCGTCCTTTTTTTCCCACAAATAGAGCTTTCTTTTGGTGGTATTTGATCGCCCCTGCGGTTTTTATTTTTTGCGCTATAAACAAAAATAGAGCGATAATTTTGAAAAAAATTCAACATTTTTTTGCTTTTTGCTATAAGAAATATCCCCCAAAAATATATAAAAAAACATTATTTTTTTCTCAGTTTAGGCCGATACGTATTCTTCTACATATTTTTGGTAAAAAAAATCACAATTAGCGATTATTGATTGGTGTGCGCAAAAGTTATAGCGTTTAAAAAATAGGGGATAGTTTTATAGCATTTTTATTAATATTTTTTATTTTTTTTTTCCATGAAAGTTTTTATTGAGAACAAAAAGTTTATACAGAGTTTAACATATACAGTAGGTGTTTCAACAGTAGGAACAGTGATGCAATAGTAACTCCTTACTCATATATATTCAGTTTGACAGGTAAAGAAGACGTATGGCTGGTGGTCTCAGTAGTGAATCAAGCAGCGAAACATTATAATGTAGCATAGTCGATATGGGTATAGTTTCTGTCTGTAGCTCCAGCTAGCGGACATTGCGTATTAATACGTGTTTACCGTCTAGTCTGCGTTAAGTCTCGTAGTAATGCGCTGCACCTTTGCAGTAGGGTGGGGTCCGGCGTATAATGTTGTCATCTGTCCTGGAGAGTGCGAGGAGTAAGGGGGGATAGTCAAACACTTGAGTCAGGTAAGTCTTGGGGGTGGGTGAGGGAGGGGGCTAAGGGAGTCATATGGCCTAGGGAGGAGGGGGGGGGGTGGGGGGTGTGGGGGAGAGGTATGGGAGGAAAGCACTGAGGGCAAGGGGGGTAGATAATCCGAGAGAATCTCCTCCCCGATCTCCACCGAGCTCTGTGGATTGAGAGGGACTCGAAAAAGAGTCCCTATTTGTGATGAGGTTTCTTTTCTGGGTCTCTCCCTGGGGGGGAGTGTGGCACTGTATGTATCAGGTTATTAGGGTAGTCTCCTAGGGCGGAGTGTCAGAGGCATTTTGCGTCCCGTTCAGAGGATCAGGTCGGTTTGAGTGCATGATAGATTTATATCTTTCTGTGGTACAGAAGTGGGTCCAGATTTTTTTTTTAACTAGTAATGGCGACGATCATCGATTTTTTTTGTGACTGCGACATTATGGCGGACACATCGGACATTTTTGACACATTTGGGACCATTGTCATTTATACAGCAATCAATGCTATTTAAATGCATTGATTCCTGTATAAATGACAGTTGTAGTGAAGGGGTTAACCACTTGGGGGAGGGGAGGGGTTATGGGCTGTGACGTGTGTATGTTTTTTTACATTAGGGGCTGACGTCTGACGTCATTGATCGGCTTTCCCGATGACCGGGAACAGCCAATCAATGACAGGCAGAGAAGGAAGCGCGGGGAGAGGTTTGTTTACACATACCTCTCCCCGTTCTTCAGCTCCGTGGCACCAGCGGCGATCGGGTCCGCTGGTCCCGCGGCCGGGGTTGCGGAGCTCCCGACCGGCATTTAAAGGGGACGTACATGTACGTGCTTTTGCCTGCCCGTGCCATTCTGCTGACGTATATATGCAGTGGACAGTCGGGAAGCGGTTAAACATTGTTCGTTCGACCACTAATACGTAATTTTTGGGAGATGCAGGTTAACTAGATTTGTTCAGGCCTATTTTGATTAAAATAAGTTTATTAAATTGTTGTCTAGAGGTGTTTGAAATTATAATGAAATGGATGCAGGAGCATTAGTGTGGGACACCATAACACCCTTGTTATGGTGTCCCACGCAGGTGTTCCAGTGGATACTAGGGGTTTCTCCATGTGTGAAACTTGCACAAAACAGGTAAGTATTCCAGCTTTTGAAAGGGAAAACAATCATGTATTCAGCTTGGAACTCTGCCAAAACAGACAATTGGAAGACACTTCCAAGCAATGTTTCATATTACTATTTCTAGCCTAACATATCTGTCTTCTAAGTATACTTTTTTTGTATTCACATAGGAGAGAAAAGAAGAGGAACATCTGAGGACACCAGTAACCCTGCACCTAATGAAGAAAGGCAACTCACCACACACCCGGAAGATGTTGATGCAGATATTCAGGAAGTGCTGGGTGAAGTGGTAGAAATGGTGTCGACCACAGGTCAGTGTCTGAGACCACAGCTTCAGGTAATAGATGGATACCTGCATATTTTTAATACATGGTGTGTTTTTTTTATTTTTAGGTGATTGTGTTGTGGAAGAAGAAACTCACCACAAATCCTGATCAGGAAAATCATGGTTTGTAATCGTGATTTGGAACAAATTAAACAAAACATCCATGATGTTCAAAAAAAACTGAGGAACATCGATATTTTAGGGAAAATCGAAAGAAAAATACAATTTTATAGTTTTTACAGTTTTAAATGAATCGCAAAGCCAAATTTTGAAGATGCACACAGTGTGTCAACATGTGCTATCTCCCATCATGGGATAGCAGTGTACGCATTTTGTGGGTGAAACCCCTTCCTCCAAACTAAAGTAGGTGAGAAGAAGGGGTTGCACCCCTGAAAGACGTCCATTGATCCCCCATGATGCTAGCAGCTAGCCCATGTTGACACACTGGGGCATATTTCAAAAAGGCAAAACTACTTTGCACTACAAGTGCAATGCAAGTGCACTTCAAAAGTGCACTTGTAGGGAAAGTGGATTGGCCTTTCTGAAATAAGCCCCAGTGTGTCAACATGTGCTAGATCCCTTCATGGGGAATCAATGGACTTGTTTTGGGGGTGCAACCCCTTCCTCTCAGTTACTTTAGTTTGGAGGAAGGGGTTGCACCCACAAAACCCGTACATTGATATCCCATGATGGGAGATAGCACATGTTGACACACTGTGTGTTTTGAGGCTTTAGAAAAATAGATGTAGGGAAAAGACAGACTTTTTAGGCATGGGATCATGTGGGAAATCCAAATTTGGAGTCCCAATTTGTGTGGATTTTCAAAATGTGGCTTTTAGAGGGGTGAGATCACCACATCTGATGAAGGCAAGATCAACACAGTTTTGAGATACTAATGTCTCATATGGCCTTCACTTTAGCAAAGTTGAACTTTGTAAGTTCCTGAGTTGGGGATGTGTATGTTATGGTTTTAAACATGCCTGTTTAGCCACAAAAAAGGCTATATACTGGCAAACATACATGTTGTACACCAAGATGTTGGTTTGTTAAAAAAACATTTTATAACACACATGTGAATGTGCTTGGAGTAAAATGTTGTATACACAACAATGTGTGGCTTCTTATTTCAATGCTCAATACCAGTATATTTGTAAAGTTGGTGAAGATACAGTGACAATGTGCTGTAAAATGTGTCAAACTCTCAATTTTAAGGACTCCAAGAAATTAGGCATGTTTAGCTTGTTTTTTTCAAATACATAATTTATTTGTCCCTATTTTTGGATCTTTAGTCTGTGAGCCCTTTCTTGTCTGTGAGAACTTTTTAACACTAGCCACACACATTTTTCTTGTCACGTGGGATACCATGCAGAATCTTCATTGATGTAAGATATTTTTGTCCTCATTAAATTGCCCCTGTACACTGCATTTGCAGAAGAAAATATATGTTCTATTTGATATACTAATGCAATATGTTCTTTCATTAGACATTTTGGCTATATACGTTTATAAAACCCTGAAGAAGGGCATCAAGACGGAAACAGATGTTGGGTATTACAAAGAGCGGCTTTTTATATGTATTCAATCTTTTTTTTTTAAATTGGATTTGTATATTCCACATGATTTATTTTTAAACTCAAGAATGTTTGTATTATACAAAATAAACTATATATTTTTACATACTCTGCTGTTTCCAGTCCCTTTCAAAACCCCATTTCCCATTTTTTTCTATATAACCGGGATGTGGTGACTGCTAACAGTGGTTTTCTGTGAATATTGGGTTTCTTTTCTAAGCAATTAATTCAAAGAGTTAAAAAAGCTGAATATTTTTAACATTAATGCATTACATACATTAACAACAATATCATTGTGCGTATGTAGCAGACCCACACAACATAATAGTTAGCTGAAGACGAGATTGTCACCTCATGGAGCAAATAAGTTACGTTTGCACTATTGTACAAACTGGACAATAGTAAGGCCATTTGAGAACCTAGGAGACAGATAAGAAACACAAACAGTAATTCAAATGAAATAGGAGTTTTGTGTCAAATCAAAAATGTATTCCAGATCAGCAACATCTTGCTGCAAAGCCACTGCCCCTCTACCCACAAAATAGTAAATATACTGTTGCCGGACATCTCAGGCATTTATAAACATGATGGATTATCACGGTACCATAGAGGAATTTATATACTTAATATTTTTCAATCAAATTATTTTACAAAAATGAATACATAGAAAAAAACTATAAAATCAATGGAGCTGTTCTCGTAAGGTTCAGCAATAATAGTTACAACAGATGTCAAAAAGGATGGTTGTCGCATTTCACATTTCTACTTCTTCAGAACAAAATATTTTTTTGACTTTTGACTTTTTTGATTAAAAATGGTTCCATGACTTGTATTAAGGTAAGAGAAAAACATAGTAATCTCAATTATTACAAATATAATGGCCCTCATCAAAGAGAGCATTGTGACTTACATATTGTGAACCCAGCCAGACAGCCCACAGGCCAGAAACGGTGTGCCCACACACAATAGGAGAGGGGGTTGTTGCACAGGGGATGCAGGATACTGGACCAAGATAACAGCCCCCAGATAGTAAAGATTTGCCAATATAATCCCTAAGGCTGCATTCACACCTTTCAGGCAGAAAATCGCGCGAATTGCGGCGTTTTTTCGCGGCGTTTTTTACCGCGATTTGCGGCGTTTTTTTACCGCGATTCGCGGCGTTTTTTACCGCGTTTTGCCGCGAATTTTGTGCAGAGCAAAAGGTCACCAATGTAAAAAGAATAAAAACGTCCAAATCTGCCCGATTCGCGCGACAAAAAAGGGTCCGGAACTTGTTTGAGCTTCAGGCGTAGGGCTTCAGGCGTTTTGGAGTGGAGATGTGAACCATCTCCATAGAGAATAATGTATTTTTCCCCTCTAGCTTTTGTAGCTTCAGGCTTCAAGCTACAAAACGCCCAGGTGTGAATGCAGCCTAATTACAAATATGCCAAAAACGAAATACACTTGTAAACAGAGCCAGTCATTATATGACAATATGGGGCATACTCACTGAAAAAATTCTCCAATCACAAATTAGGGTGGGAGCAAGTGGTTGTATTCCAATTGTATAACTGATGACACTTCTCTATTAGGCTTTCTTGTTTATTATCACCAGGCTCCTATATAATTCATCAATAGATTAATATTAGATAAATAGAATAGATAATTATAGATATAGAGGGCGTAAATGGAATAGGAATAAAAATACCTCTATAAAACTTTGGTGCAGACAAGTGACATGGCTCATATAACTCACAGAAGGATTGAGTCGTCATAAGAGCACCGGTATCACAGATCCACTCAGTCTAGTGAAAGAGGCTGTCAAAGTTTCTAACTTCAAGCATTGCACAACTAAATGAGAGATAGTAAGGGCTCAGCATCATGTCACCAAAACAAAGGGGACCATTGTCCACAAAGAGTCCAAAATATCCAAAAAACATCCATAGAACACTTACCATCCAAGTACTTCAGCATAAAATATACACACCGCTCGTTAGACCTGACAAACCACACTGACTAAATAGCCAGTTTTGGCACCAAAAACGGCGTTCCAATTAATTACCGGTAGGTGTGTTAGCTGGGGTAATCCTCAATAGAGGATGGCAGTGTAGAAGACATACGATGACACTGTCCATCTGAACGTCACTGCACAGGCACCAGTCCCATCCCTAGCCAGAGAATGAAACTACGTACATGCGCAGACGGACCCAGACGGTCCCGCAACATAAATGGCCGGCCGAAAACAAAGATCCATCTCCTTGTAGATGCCCAGCAATCCATCAGTGCATATTAACAAATAAAACAGTGTACTAAAGTGTACATGACTCTGCGCATAAAAAAGTTTGTTTTAAAGTGCTTCTTAGGAAAATATGAACATATATAAATGACTAATAGGTGAGATAATAAAGTGCTAATATTATCATACAGTACTAGTAGTAAAGATAAAGTGCATACCTCATGTAAAAAAAGAAAGAATGTGTATATTCACAATAAATAAATACTTCCCATAAATACGTGAATTTAATGATGTATCCAGTAGAACAGTTCCATACAGACTAAAGCTGCATGTTCAATGTCCAATATGGTGTGCAAATGCACAGTTGCTATAGTTCACTCCAATAAAGTGCTTGGGTGTGCTCAATTCCTTCAAACGTGGTGATGTGATCCCATCAATCAGTGACTTGATGCTTGCAGACTTTATCAGTGAACAATGGGTGAGGAATCCAAAATCGTGCTCACAGAGCCCTTACCTTCTTGGTGCATACGTTACGCTTATGCTGCTGGTTGGTTCATTGTCCCCCACTGGTGGCCGCTTTCTTAGCACTCCTGTGGTGAAAAACCTCCTGGCTCCATATTGGTAATCATATAAAGAGAGAAGGGTGCTAGGCTGCTTACATAAAAGATAAAATATTTTGGCCAAATACTCAATATTGCAGAGGGCTATCAGCTTAAAACAGCGTTTTTTCTCCCTTCTTAGCTCACTTCCGGTCCGCGGCATTGACTTACGGTCCGGGTTTGTTTACATCCAGTTTGTGCGTACCTACGCGTTATGTCATGCTACGCCCCTCGTGACTTTTTCAAGGTGCATATTAACAGTCATCCTTCCTATCCATTATATCTCAAATACTGTAAAAACCTAGGAGCCTATCAGAAAGAGGGGAGAAGGAAAGGATCCCTTTGGGCGCCTACCACCTCAACTCCACCAACCTGGTCGGGCTATAAAGGAGCTAATATATTTTTGTAAAATAAATTGATTTAAAAATATTAAGTATATGAATTCCTCTATGGTGCCGTGATAATCCATCATGTTGGTTCTTTGTTTATAAATTCTAAATAGGATGAGGTACACCCATAGCCTATCTGTTCACTTATATATATGTACATCTCGGTCAGTTTGGGAGGGCAACCCAGCACGGCCACTTTCCAGAGCTGTCATCACAGCAGGATCAGCTGGGCCTGACACAGAAAAGTCAACCTCACTTGGAAGTGAGGCAAGGTGGCTGCTTGCATCCCTACACAAGTAATTGTCCAGAATGCAGTATGGTTTAGTATGTATTCGGCCAGGTTAATTGCTGTTAGAAAAAGTCTGAACCGACTTGACAGTATTCCAAATGCATTCTCTACAACCCTTTGGGATGAGACAGCCTATATAGTTGTATATCCTCTGCTCTGGGGTGAGGTTCCTCATGGGAAAGGACCTAAACTGAGGGGAAAAAAAATTATATATTTTTTGGGGGATATTTATTATAGCAAAAAGTAAAAAAAAATTTTTTGTTTATAGCGCAAAAAATAAAAATTGCAGAGGTGATCAAATACCACCAAAAGAAAGCTCTATTTGTGGGGAAAAACGGACGTCAATTTGGTTTGGGAGCAACGTCGCACGACCACGCAATTGTTAGTTAAAACGATGCTGTGCCGAATCACAAAAAACAATCTGGTCTTTGGGCAGCCAAATGGTCCGGGGCTGAAGTGGTTAAAATAAAACGGTCTGCAAGTCAAATTTGTAAGAAAACCTGCCGTTTGGACTACCTTTTTCCCAGGGAAGGTGATTCCCATTGAGCTAACCCCTGACTATATGTTATATATATATATATATATATATATATATATATATACAGTGGTGTGAAAAAGTGTTTGCCCCCTTCCTCATTTCCTGTTCCTTTGCATGTTTATCACACTTAAGTGTTTCGGAACATCAAACCAATTTAAACAATAGTCAAGGACAACACAAGTAAACACAAAATGCAATTTGTAAATGAAGGTGTTTATTATTAAAGGTGAAAAAAAATCCAAACCATCATGGCCCTGTGTGAAAAAGTGATTGCCCCCTAAACCTAATAACTGGTTGGGCCACCCTTAGCAGCAACAACTGCAACCAAGCGTTTGCGATAACGTGCAATGAGGCTTTTACAGCGTCCTGGAGGAATTTTGGCCCACTCATCTTTGCAGAATTGTCCTAATTCAGTTACATTAGAGGGTTTTCGAGCATGAACGGCCTTTTTAAGGTCATACCACAACATCTCAATAGGATTCAGGTCAGGACTTTGGGTAGGCCACTCCAAAGTCTTCATTTTGTTTTTCTTCAGCCATTCGGTGGTGGACTTGCTGGTGTGTTTAGGATCATTGTCCTGCTGCAGAAGAGTTCGTTTCAGCTTGAGTACACGAACAGATGGTCGGACATTCTCCTTCAGGATCTCTTGGTAGACAGCAGAATTCATAGTTCCTTTTATCACGGCAAGTCTTCCAGGTCCTGAAGCAGCAAAACAGCCCCAGACCATCACACTACCACCACCATATTTTACTGTTGGTATAATGTTCTTTTTCTGAAATGCAGTGTTCCTTCTACGCCAGATATACTTGGACACACACCTTCCAAAGAGTTCCACTTTTGTCTCATCGGTCCACAGAATGTTGTCCCAAAAGTCTTGGGGATCATCAAGATGTGTTGTGGAGAAATTGAGACGAGCTTTGATGTTCTTTTTGCTCAGCAGTGGTTTTCTCCTTGGAACTCTGCCATGCAGGCCATTTTTGCCCAGTCTTTTCCTGATGGTGGAGGCATGAACGCTGACCTTAACTGAGGCAAGTGAGGCCTGCAGTTCCTTGGACGTTGTTGTGGGGTCTTTTGTGACCTCTTGGATGAGTCGTCGCTGCGCTCTTGGGGTAATTTTGGGCGGCCGGCCACTCCTGGGAAGGTTCACCACTGTTCCATGTCTTCGCCATTTGTGGATAATGGCTCTCACTGTGGTTCGCTGGATTCCCAAAGCTTTGGAAATGGCTTTATAACCCTTTCCAGACTGATAGATCTCAATTACTTTCTTTCTCAATTGTTCCTGAATTTCTTTGGGTCTCGGCATGATGTGTAGCTTTTAAGGATCTTCTGGTGGACCTTACTGTGTCAAGCAGCTCCTATTTAAGTGATGCCTTGATTGTGAACAGGTGTGGCAATAATCAGGCCTGGGTGTGGCTAGAGAAATTGAACTCAGGTGTGGACAACCACAGTTATAGTATGTTTTAACAAGGGGGGCAATCACTTTTTCACACAGGGCCATGATGGTTTGGATTTTTTTTCACCTTTAATAATAAACACCTTCATTTACAAATTGCATTTTGTGTTTACTTGTGTTGTCCTTGACTATTGTATAAATTGGTTTGATGTTCCGAAACACTTAAGTGTGACAAACATGCAAAGGAACAGGAAATGAGGAAGGGGGCAAACACTTTTTCACACCACTGTATATATATATATATATATATATATATATATATATATATATATATATATATATATATGATATTGTGTGTGTATTTGTCTTTTGTGAATTTCCTGATCTTATTGATATACATACACCTAAAAGTTTTTTGGACAGACAGTATGAACAGAAAGTTATTTTTTATATGTATCAGGTGATGCAAGGCTTTTTTTAGGATGATAGAGCTTCCTATGTAAAAAAAAGTAAGTAAACTATTTCATTAAAATTAGAAGAAAAGAGGTTTAACCTTAAACTATGTAGAGGGTTCTTTACTGTAAGAGTGGCAAGGATGTGGAATTCCCTTCCACAGGCGGTCGTCTCAGCAGGGGGCATTGATAGTTTCAAGAAACTATTAGAAAAGCACCTGAACGACTCTCACACTTTAAATGACAATTACTGAGTCATGCAACACTGCACCCATATGAAAATATCCTGACAGCTCCATGTCAGCCTACTACTGGTTATGCTCTGCCATACCCCCACCTGCAGTACCTAACTCATAAATTTGACTCCTGCCCTCAGCCTGGCGTTCCTTTCTTTTCCTCCTCGCCTAGCAGGCAGCTAGGAGGATTGAGTTAGTGGCTCTAGGGTATAAAGAACCCTAACAGTCCTTCGTGGTGGACAGAGTTATTCTGCTTCCTTTGCTGGATTCTATTCCAAAAGTGGACTCAAGATTCCATCTAAGTCAAGAAATCATGTGCCTACTTTTCATCTGGAAGATGGACAAATAGGGGGTTATTTACTAAGATGAATGCGCTGCGCGGGTTCATACCTTAATTGGTGCGCCAGATAAATCCTTAGTTGAGCGTGTGAACCGGCGCATGACATGGGTTCCCCTCCAAGAGCATAACAGGCCCTTCAGGTCTGGTATGGATATTAAGCGGAACCCCACCCCAACAAAAAAAAAATGGCGTGGGGGTCCCCCTCAAAATCCATGCCAGGCCCTTCAGGTCCCCAAAAAAAGAGGGGGGGACGAGAGAGCGCCCCCCTCCTGAACCGTACAAGGCTACATGCCCTCAACATAGCCCCCCAAAGCTTGTTGATGAGGACAAGGGCCTCATCCCCACAACCCTTGCCCGGTGGTTGTGGGGGTCTGTGGGTGGGGGGCTTATCAGAATCTGGATTCCGTTATCTATAATTCCGTTATAGAACTGTCAGAAGAAGAGAAGCGCCACACAGCGGGAGTCTCCCGTGAATGGGGAGCGGCCCGAGAACGAAGCGAGGAAGAAGAGACGCCGTGGAGGAAGATGTCGGACGAGAACACCAGAGCAAGAAGCAGAGGATCGGAGGAAAAAGCAGAGGAAGAAGAAGATGGAGGAAGAAACTGAAAGATGAAGGAAGAAAGAAGGAAGAAGATGGAAAGAAGACTTTATTAAAGGAATTGTCTAAAACTGGCTCTTGTAATTTTTAAAATTTCTGACACTTTTTTTGTGAAATGGTAGTGGTACTTTTGTACCCCCTTACCATTTCACACGGGGGGGGGGGGGGGCGGGATCTGGGGGTCCCCTTGTCACACGTACAGGTATGCAGAAAATGTTGCCCAAATTTTTTTTTGTTGCCCTAAATTATTTTTTGGGGAATAGAAGAATAAAAAAACAGTATCTAAAGTGTGTATCTCACTAAATACAGATATGCAGGAAATGCAGCAAAATATATATATTTTGCCCTAAATGGTTGTTTTTAGAATAGCAGAATAGACCAACAGTAAGGATGAGCCGAACACCCCCCCGTTCGGCTCGCACCAGAACCCGCGAACGGACCTAAAGTCCGTGCGAGCTTTAGAACCCTATTAGTTATAATGGATGCGAACGTTCGAAATTAAAAGTGCTCATTTTAAAGGCTAATATGCATGTTAATGTCATAAAAAGTGTTTGGGGACCTGGGTCCTGCCCCAGGGGACATGTATCAATGCAAAATTTTTTTTTAAAAACGGCCGTTTTTTCAGGAGCAGTGATTTTAATAATGCTTAAATTGAAACAATAAAAGTGTAATATTCCTTTAAATTTCGTACCTGGGGGGTGTCTATAGTATGCCTGTAAAGGGGCGCATGTTTCCCGTGTTTAGAACTGTCTCTGCGCAAAGTGTCATTTTTGAAAAAAAAAAAATTGAAACAGCCAAAAAAAAAAAAAAAAAAATGGCGTAGGGTCCCCCTCAAAATCCATACCAGACCCTTGAGGTCTGGTATGGATTTTAAGGGGAACCCTAGCCAAAAAAAATGGCGTGGGGTCCCCCTCAAAATCCATACCAGACCCTTATCCGAGCACGCAACCTGGCAGGCCGCAGGAAAAGAGGGGGGGACGAGAGCGGCCCCCCCTCTCGCCTGAACCGTACCAGGCCACATGCCCTCAACATTGGGAGGATGCTTTGGGGGTCTAAGACCCCAAAAGCACCTTGTCCCCATGTTGATTAGGACAAGGGCCTCTTCCCCACAACCCTGGCCGGTGGTTGTGGGGGTCTGCGGGCGGGGGCTTATCGGAATCTGGAAGCCCCCTTTAACAAGGGGACCCCCAGATCCCGGCCCCCCCCCTGTGTGAAATGGTAAGGGGGTACAAAAGTACCCCTACCATTTCACCAAAAAAAGTGGCAAAAATGGTAAAAAGGACAGGAGACAGTCTTTGACAATTCCTTTATTAAAATCTTCTTTCTTCTTTCTTCATCCTTCGGATTCTTCATCTTCTCCTTCCTTCATCTTCTTCCATCTTCTTCTTCCATTTTCTTCTTCCTCCGATCCGCTTCTTCTTGCGCTGGTCTTCTCGTCCTTCTCGTCCGGCATCTTCTTCCGTCGGCGTCGGCGTCGGTGTCGGTGTCTTCTTGGGCCGCTCCGCGCAATGGGAGGCTCCCGCTGTGTGAGGCTCCGCTCCATCTGACAGGTCTTTTAAAACGGAGGGCACCTGGTGACCCCGCCCCCCTCTGACATCATGGGGAAAGCCATCATGGAATTCCCCATGACGTCCCTGTGCGTCAGAGGGGGCGGGGTCACCAGGTGCCCTCCATTATAAAAGACCTGTCAGACGGAGCGGAGCCTCACACAGCGGGAGCCTCCCATTGCGCGGAGCGGCCCAAGAAGAGACAGAGACACCGACGCCGACGCCGACGGAAGAAGATGCCGGACGAGAAGGACGAGAAGACCAGCGCAAGAAGAAGCGGATCGGAGGAAGAAGAAAATGGAAGAAGAAGATGGAAGAAGATGAAGGAAGGAGAAGATGAAGAAACCGAAGGATGAAGAAAGAAGAAAGAAGATTTTAATAAAGGAATTGTCAAAGACTGTCTCCTGTCCTTTTTACCATTTTTGCCACTTTTTTGGTGAAATGGTAGGGGTACTTTTGTACCCCCTTACCATTTCACACAGGGGGGGGGCCGGGATCTGGGGGTCCCCTTGTTAAAGGGGGCTTCCAGATTCCGATAAGCCCCCCGCCCGCAGACCCCCACAACCACCGGCCAGGGTTGTGGGGAAGAGGCCCTTGTCCTAATCAACATGGGGACAAGGTGCTTTTGGGGTCTTAGACCCCCAAAGCATCCTCCCAATGTTGAGGGCATGTGGCCTGGTACGGTTCAGGCGAGAGGGGGGGCCGCTCTCGTCCCCCCCTCTTTTCCTGCGGCCTGCCAGTTGCGTGCTCGGATAAGGGTCTGGTATGGATTTTGAGGGGGACCCCACGCCATTTTTTTTTTGGCTAGGGTTCCCCTTAAAATCCATACCAGACCTCAAGGGTCTGGTATGGATTTTGAGGGGGACCCTACGCCATTTTTTTTTTTTTTTTTTGGCTGGGATCCCCTTAATATCCATCCCAGACCTGAAGGGCCTGGTTATTGAATTTGGGGGGACCCCTACGCTTTTTTTTTTGTTTTTTATTAATGAATGACAGCTCTCTGTGTTACAGGAGCCATCAATTCATTAGCCGCGAGTGATTTAAATAGCTTTCTTCCTGCAAAAATGACACTTTTTTGCAGGGAAAGTTCTAAGCACAGGAAACCTGCCCTCCTTCACAGGCTACCTATAGACACCCCCCAGATGTGATACTGCAATGCTGTTCTAACAGCACGCACACACATATCCCCAGAAATAAAGAACATATTGTTGTCAGCAGTCAGCAGCACACTGACACGCTGACACTGTGAGTGAAACATAATATGCGAGGCCGCCGCAGCGGCGGCCTCTTATACCGTGGGGCGTGTATTAAAGCCCCTGAGCTATAATTGGCTACAGGCATCCTGCCTGTAGCCAATTATGGCTCTCCTCGCTGCCGGCGCTGTGATTGGCCAAGCATGCGGGGTCACAGTGCATGCTTGGCCAATCATCAGCCAGCATTGCACTGCGCGGGCCGCAATGCATTGCGGGGCCGCTCGCATCACACGAATTTGATGCGAGCGGTCCCAATAGTTCTGGGCTCGCCGAGCGAGCGAACACCCGGTGCTCGATTCGAACATGGGTTCGAATCGAACACCGGGCTCATCCTTAACCAACAGTATGTAAAGGGTGTATCTCACATATGCAGTGCTGGTGCACTGAGCTTGCATGAAATGCCCGCCGACGCCAACCTAACTAACAGACGGATAAAAGTTATCTTTTCTCTGGCACTGGGCTCAGGGCAGGGTAAAAAGATTGTGCACGGCACCCACACAACAAAATCAAGGTAGATCGCTGAGTAATTTGATTTCTGAACCAGGACTCCTATCTAATTCTCTCCCTCAAAGCAGCAGCAGCAGCAACCTTTCCCTACACTATCTAAAGCAGAGTGACGTGCTGTGCTATGTGCCTCTAGCTTATATAGAGGCTGGGTCACATGCTGCACTGGCCAATCACAGCCATGCCATTAGTAGGCATGGCTGTGATGGCTTCTAAGGCACATGAGTTAAATGAATGTTGATTGGCTGCCCTGCAGCTTTTTAAAATGCGCCATTACATTGCCGAACACCTAACTCAAACCCGAACATACAGTAAATTGTTCGGGATCGGGTCCGGGTACCAAAAACCTTTACGGTTCGGTTTCGCTCAACCCTAGTTATAACTATACTTCCTCACATCACCCCCATAATATTGGCACTTCCAGCGTCTTTAAATTCTGAGTTGAACGCCACTATAGACATGTCTCCCAGAGGTTCACGCAAAGGGGGCCAGAGCTTCGAGCAGAGTGATTGCTTCTTGGATTGTGAAAGTGATCTCCCCTCTCATATAAGGATGGGGGATGGCTCTTTCAGAAGAAATAACGGTGTGCTCCACAAGAAGCATCGCAACCTCCTTGTCAGCCACCTGTAGAGACTTAATGAAGTCAATATGCAAAGCGGCAACGTGGTCATCCATACAAACCTTTATTTCTCATTATTGCATAAATCCGTCATTATTGACAATTGTTAATTTTGGCAGAACAGTTATTTCGTTAGCCGGAGGCCATAATTAACCCTATTTTGTTTCCGTATTCTCCCACGCTGGATAGCTAGTTTGTTTCCAGAAGTAGGCTGACATGGAGCTGTCAGGAAAAACGGAAAATTGAATATCAATTTTCCTTTCCTGACGAGCTCCATGTCAGCACAACTCCCACCCAGGTGCGGAAATTGAGTTATGGAACGCTGGCCTGAGGGCAGGAGTCTGATTTATGAGTTAGGTGGGGGTATGGGCAGAGTATACCCAGTAGTAGGCTGACATAGAGCTTGTTAGGAAAAGGAAACTTGCAATAAGTATTTGTTATTCAATTTTCAATATTTGTCCTTTTTTAATTTAAAATTTTGCAAATTAGTAATTTTTCTTCATAAATTTTGGCCAAAAGTTATACTGCTACATATGTTTAGTAAAAAATGACCCAAATCAGTATATATTATTTGATCTTTGTGAAGGTTATAGAGTCTACAAGCTATGGTGTCAATCATTGAAAATGAATCATGTACTGAGACACTAGCAAGCCAGGACAGTACGGATACCCCCCAAATGACCCCTTTTTGGAAAGTATACATGTTAAGATACTTATGAAGAAGCATAGTGAGGTTTTTGAAGTTGAAATTTTTTCCCACAATTCTTTGCAAAAATTAAGATTTTTTCACAAAATTGTCATAGCAACAGGTTATTTCTCTCACATGGCATATGCATACTTGCAACTACACCAAAAAACACATTCTGCTACTCCTCTTGGTTATGGCCATACCACATGTGTGAGACTTTTTCACAGTCTGGCCACAAAGAGAGGCTCAACATGCAGGGAGCACCGTCAGTTGTTCTAGGGACATATATTACACATCTAATTTCTTGACTACCTATTACACTTCTGAGGGCCCTGGAGCACCAGGACACGGAAAACGCCCACAAAATGGACCCATTTTGGAAGTCAAACACCACAATGTATATTCTATGAGGCATAATGAGTCCTTTGAAAATGTCATTTTTCCACAAGTTTTTGGAAAATGTGAGAAATGGAGAGATAAGCGCCACAGCAGCATTAGCTGAACTGGGCATGATACTGGTTTGTTGACAAGGTGATGGAGTGATCATGTGGTAAAGGGCCACTGTGATTGGCCCTTTACCCCGATAACAACAAAACCTGGGGAATGCCCAGGGAAAAACCAAGCCTACTTACCACCAGCTCGCAGACAACCAAATTAACCTGTCTAACAGTATGCGTTAAAAACAGGGGTTTAGTCCGCACGCATTTGCAAACGCATGCGTAAGCCACAGAGCCTCGTCAAGGCACCCTGATATCTGTGGTCCTAACACTAAACTAAGAGTGTCCCCACAGTGGAGGCACATGCATTCTGATGGGTAGATGAGGGCAGGTGGACTGAAGGGGAGCCACCCCTTCTTAAAGGTACAGGAGCACACCAAACGCCCAGCAGATTGCACAATGGCTGCAAAGGTGTTTGTGCGTTGCTGGACCAATACAAACACTATGTGTTAACAAAAACTTGCCACCGTCCCCATCTACAGCTGGCTATCGCAGTAAGTAGCATTGGAAGGCTAAAGCAGATAACAACAAAACCTGGGGAATGCCCAGGGAAAAACCAAGCCTACTTACCACCAGCTCGCAGACAACCAAATTAACCTGTCTAACAGTATGCGTTAAAAACAGGGGTTTAGTCCGCACGCATTTGCAAACGCATGCGTAAGCCACAGAGCCTCGTCAAGGCACCCTGATATCTGTGGTCCTAACACTAAACTAAGAGTGTCCCCACAGTGGAGGCACATGCATTCTGATGGGTAGATGAGGGCAGGTGGACTGAAGGGGAGCCACCCCTTCTTAAAGGTACAGGAGCACACCAAACGCCCAGCAGATTGCACAATGGCTGCAAAGGTGTTGGTGCGTTGCTGGACCAATACAAACACTATGTGTTAACAAAAACTTGCCACCGTCCCCATCTACAGCTGGCTATCGCAGTAAGTAGCATTGGAAGGCTAAAGCAGATAACAACAAAACCTGGGGAATGCCCAGGGAAAAACCAAGCCTACTTACCACCAGCTCGCAGACAACCAAATTAACCTGTCTAACAGTATGCGTTAAAAACAGGGGTTTAGTCCGCACGCATTTGCAAACGCATGCGTAAGCCACAGAGCCTCGTCAAGGCACCCTGATATCTGTGGTCCTAACACTAAACTAAGAGTGTCCCCACAGTGGAGGCACATGCATTCTGATGGGTAGATGAGGGCAGGTGGACTGAAGGGGAGCCACCCCTTCTTAAAGGTACAGGAGCACACCAAACGCCCAGCAGATTGCACAATGGCTGCAAAGGTTTACCTTTACCCCGATACTTGATGCGCTGGGTCCCACAGACCCAGCAATCACGGGCACTTCCAGATGGGTGCCCTAGGGGGCATGCAAGAGGCGTAAGCATGGGACACCATCATATGAACTAGCCGGATGCTTTAGCCATCATTCGGCTATAGCCCGGTTGCCAGTGGTTAAATGCATACTGTAGCTCACGCAAGATGACAGCACTCAATTCCTGTTTGCAGTGTGAATGAATGACTTGCATAGTGCTACCTATGCAAACTGAATCGCCTCAGGGCGCTTTTTGCCACTGGTGTCCATCTGTGGTATAGTGCGGTCCTTGCCCTGTGGGGTTCCGACACGCTTACAAACACATACACATTTGGCCAATTTTATCGACGGGATCTAATTAACCTACCAGCATGTCTTTGGAGTGTGGGAGGAAACCAGAGTGCCCAGAGGAAACCCATGCATGCACAGGGAGAACATGCAAACTCCAGGCAAAAGGTGTCATGGTTGTGATTTGAACCAGCAACCCTATTGCTGCTAGGTGAAAGTGCTAACCACTACACCACTGTGCTGCCCTTGTGTGAGGTCATAGACTCATCCCAATGCATATTGTCACAGTCACATGACTCTGTCACATTTTTTTTTCTTTCTAGTAAACTTATAGTTCAAAGGTGGTTGTCCGTTTGTCCTCCTACTTTTGCTCAATGGCAAAAGGCTACTATAATTATCTTGAAGAGAGAGAGAGAGATTGATGTACCAGCACAGGGGATGTCCAAGAAAAGTTTGGTCCTCTTTGGTATCATCTACTTTAGCAGATTCTTGCTTTAGTCCTTCTCCATCACTCTCCACTTGATCTAAAGATACAGTATAGGTTTAATCTGCACAGTATTTTGAGATTTTTTCAAACTTTCAGTTTCCATCTGCTTTTTATTTACCCATTAGGGGTTGTATTGTGATACTATCAGGGATAGTATTGTTTATATCTTGGATTTTTATTTTTTTTTCTATTAGGGTGTAATGCATTGTATGTACTGTATGCATAATCATTATTTTACAAGTTATAATAAGGGTGTTGGTGCTTTAATTGTTTTGTGCTGATGTTATACCCGTTGTTCTAAATTCTATTTCCATTTGCACATCTTTTTATTAACTTGTAAATTTTGTTAAAACTTTACAAACAACTTGTTTAAAAGAAAAATGTTCTAGGGACACAGCTTAAAGGGTATTGATGCTGTGCATGGATTGTATAAAAAGGGTTAAATTCCCTTGCTGCATTATTCCCACTGGTTCCTAGAAATGTATTTTCCCCTTTCCCATTGACTCCAATACATTTTGCCTACATTTCCCATATTTTGCTAAATTTATAAGTAATATTGCATACATCTCAGTCAAGTGAAATGAGACAGTTTCTCTAATGCCTAGTAGCAAAATAGGAAGATATGTAATTAAGTGCAGCTTTGAGAAATACATTGTCAGTGAATTTTGTCTTTAATTAAAACAGATTGCAATGACTATCACAAAGCAGCTTAGCTAGTAAAACAAAATGAATGGGCATAGAGTGAAGAGGGGGAAAATGTTGTTACTAGAGACATAATGTTAGTGCGCCATTGAGCCAAGGTGGGAAATAATGTTAATAAACATACATTATCTTATTTGGTGCAGCATTTTGGAAAAGATTGGCAACTATAATGCCATATATAGTTCTACTGGCCTATTGTGGCAACTTGTATATGTGCAAGAGAAGGCATGTCATTATATACTTGTGTTTCTTTTTTAGTTCAATCTTATTTTATTGAAACAAGACCATATTAACATTTCAAAATAAAATTAAAGATATACAATTATAATCGTAGACGTCAGGTACATTCATAATATTTACAATAGGTTCATTGGGGCCTTTTGTTCTTTTGAACATTTAACAGAACGCAACAAAATACTAAGTAAATTAAACCATATCTTATTTGATATATGCTCAACATCCTGAGTGGGGCCAGGATACATGTACAGTACATATAGTAGAAACATAGAATGATTGTAATAGCCAAGTTTTTTGCTTACAAAGAATAAATCGCTGGTGGGATCACAACTCATTCCATAGGCAACGGGAAGAATTCATTTGGTAGAAGGTAGGGTGGGAAGGCAGAAATAAGGTATCTAGGAGAGAGGTAAAAGAATAGAGTCACTTCATGATGGCTGTAGGGTGGATATTGGTGATTCACCCTCAGCCCATGTCACAAATTCAGAAGAATACCGAAACATGGACCAAGAGGTTCACGTGATGGAAAACTGTTCCTCTTTGTCTTTTTCCTGGGCCAGCAGACATTCCAAGTCTCTTATTCAGTCTACTTCAATAGCCCAATCCTCAAGGGAGGGCATACGCGTCAATGTGTTTCATTTTTTAAATCTATTTGCAATCACAGTCTCTTTGATCAAACATCACACCTATTTTGGGATTGATTTACTATAGGAAAATAGTGAAAATTATCTTGCAAAGTGAACAGCTTATGTAAGGAAATTTCCCTTGCATAGTTAACAGGCAAGTTGCTTTAGTAAGTCATCACCATTCTGTATGATTAGAATGACTAGCCCCTGAATCAAAAATTCAAGACACAGTCGAGTTTTGCAGATAGACAGCTATATCAACATGTAGGAAATGTTTAAGGTGTAAAAAGGCCTACATCTTAAAGCATAATGAAGGGCTGTATCAAAAATAGCAATTCTTATTTTGCAATCTTATATTAAAAACCAATATGAAGTGAGAGTGATCTTAAAGTAATAAATATCACCAAAAGTACATATTGTTCCCATATGTACAGTATGCGCTTTGTGAACCACTAATTGACACTCGAACTTAGAGTGTTTTACCATTTTTTATGTATTATATGAAGCTGTGGTTTTATATGAGATTATAAAATAAAAATGTGCTATTTTAAAATTTTATGACTTCAGATGTATCACCTTTTGACACGTTAAAAATGCACTGCATGTTGGATTAGCTGTATATTTAATGTGTGGTGTATGGAAATGTATGGCCATAAGTACAGTGAAAACAAGCTGCACAGTTAATAATAAAAGTCTAAAAACACATGGAAATAAAATAAAATAAAATGCATGAAAAATAAAATAAAACTAGAAAATCAAAAGTG
The DNA here is from genome assembly GCA_028564925.1 of Lithobates sylvaticus. Classification (NCBI taxonomy): domain Eukaryota; kingdom Metazoa; phylum Chordata; class Amphibia; order Anura; family Ranidae; genus Lithobates; species Lithobates sylvaticus. The sequence goes on along the minus strand of CM053027.1, from coordinate 459,305,257 downwards.
ATTGTTGCCAACACATCAATTAGTACTTTTAACCACACTTCAACATAATATATACCAAACACCATTATGCAACACAATTCTATCAAATAATGTGACAGTCCTTCATTTAAAACAATATAAGGATTCTTCAATGTCCAATAAAGCAGTATTTTCTCCACAACCATGATGTGATTTATCCCTTCCTTTCTCTTTTCTCAAACTCTGTGACACACAAGCACCCATGTGCTATGTGCTCACCTTATGCAATGGACCTCAAAGATCAAGGTCATAACACACTTTTTGCCCTACCTTGGGCATAAAGTGGCATCAGTTATTCCTCTTTCTCCTTCCTCCTCAGTATTCCTCACCACAGATACATCACATGCAAAAATAGAATGGGACCACAATAGTGCTCTCTGAGTAATAACAATTTATTAAAAGCTCCCAAAATCAACACTTGACACATTTAACCACTTCACCAGATTTACCCCCCTTCCTGACCAGGCCATTTTTAGTGATTCGCCATTGCGTTACTTTAACCACTTCAATACAGGGCCCAGACCAATTTTTAGTTTTCAGCTGGTAGAGGGAAGGAGGAGACAACAGGCATAAGTGACTGCAGACATGGTACATGAGACAGTCAGAGACTGCAGGCATGGTACAGGAGACAGTCAGAGACTGCAGGCATGGTACAGGAGACAGTAAGGGACCGCAGGCATGGTACAGGAGACAGTCAGAGACCACAGGCATGGTACAGGAGACAGTCAGAGACTGCAGGCATGATAAAGGAGACAGTCAGAGACTGCAGGCATGGTACAGGAGACAGTCAGGGACTGCAGGCATGGTAAAGGAGACAGTCAGGGACTAAAGGCATGGTATAGGAGACAGCCAGAGACTGCAGGCATGGTACAGGAGACAGTCAGGGACTGAAGGCATGGTACAAGGAGAGAGTCCCGCTTCTCAGTACAACAGGATACCACCCGTACAGTGTCTTCATACAGAGCCCCCCTGTTCTCTGCCTCAGCATCCAGCCAGGGAGAGCCCGGATCCAGTGCTCTGTGTGGTGGGAAGTCAGAGCTGGGGGACGGAGGTGTGCAGCAAGCAAACAATGTGGGCTGTTAGGATGGGCGGGCCTGCACCTAACGAAGCCAATGGGAGGAGGAGGCGGGGAAGGTACTATCCGGAGGGTAGGAGCAGGCGAGGAAGGCACTTTCCGTAGGGGAGGAGGATGCGGTCCGCTCCCAAGCGACGCCACTTGCGGTATCGGTTTCCGGTATCGGAGCATTTTGGCGAGTACCGATTCTTGCGAAAATGGCTGGTATCGCCGCTGATACCGATACCAGTATCGGTATCTGTGCATCCCTAGTTTGCGCAAAAGTTATAGCGTCTACACAATAGGGGATAGATTTACTGATTTTTTTTTTTTTTACTAGTAATTACGGCGATTAGAGATTTTTTTCGTGACTGTGACATTGCGGCAGACACGGACACTTTTGAGACATTTTTGGGACCATTCACATTTATACAGCGATCGGTGCTATAAAATTGCACTGATTACTGTGTAAATGTGACTATCAGGGAAGGGGTTAACACTAGGGAGTGATCGATGGGTTAATTATGTTCCCTGGGAGTGATTCTAACTGCGGGGGGAGTGGACTCACAAGGGGAGGAGACCGATCGGTGTTCCTCTGTACTGGGAACACACCATCAGCCTCCTCTACTCTGACAGGACGTGGATCTGTGTGTCCTCAGCTGCTGCTAGAGTGCTAACAGGGGATGGAGCCCATCCTGGCTCCTGCAAAGGTTCAAGAAAGGAAGGGTGACCCCTGGAAGTCGCACATTTATTTTTGTCCTACTGCAATGAATAGAGCGGCAACCTCAGTGGCTGAGTGGCTACCTCAGCCTGGACTGACCAAGCCATGCTCCTAACACATTCACTCCGCCCCCAGAGCTCATGGGGCTAAAAATATGCACTGTCACTGTACTAATGACACTAGCAGGGAAGGGATTAACATCAGGGCAATCAAAGGGTTAACTGTGTGCCTAGATAATGTTTCAATGTAGTGGGGGAGTAGCTTTTACTAGTGGAATCCATGGATCTGTGTTTCTGCTTTACAGAAACACAGGATCCATGTTGTCTGTACTGAAAGAGTGGCAATGTCGCTTGTTTACATAGGCAGACTGCCCTTCTCACAGTGTACCGAATGATCAGCGGGTGCCAGCAGACATCAAGTATATATACCTGATCCTGCGCAGCGCGGCCGCCCTGTAGCAGTAAATATGCTATTGGGTGGTCAGGAGGTGGTTAAAAGCACCCACGGTGCTATGTATCTCAGCATGGGACTTTTTGGAGCCACGCTGTGGGTGGCTGTACTATTTACTATTGTTACTACTCAGAGAGCACTATTGTGGTCGCATTCTATTTTTGCATGTGATGTATCCATGGTGAGGAACACTGAGGAGGAAGGATCAAGAGGAATAGCTGATGCCAAATTTTGTATGCCCAAGATAGGGCAACAAGTGTGTTATGACGTTGATCTGTATTGCGTTCCATTACACAAGGTGAGCGCATATTATCACTGGGCATTTGCATGTGTCACAGAGAAAAGAGGAAGGAAGAGATAAATCACATCATGGTGGTGGAGAAATGCAGCTTTATTGGACATTGAAGGACCATTATATTGTTTGAAATTAAGGACTGTCACATTATTTGATGGGATTGCGCTGCATTTTGGAGGTTATTATATAATATGGCCATAACGGGACAGCGTACAATAAAGGCAATAAAGGGTATCTTTTGAATTTGATGGCAATATTATGTTTTGCTTATAGTAGTATGAAGAGGTATTCAGCCAGCAGGCATTGGTTATTATAATTTTTCTTCTATATGTTTTTGGTTGGACAATGTTCATGCAATGAATTGTGTTGACCGGGTGTTCATGTTCTTGTTGTTGCTGTTTAATGTTGCTTTTCTTGTTATGCTTTATACTGGTAAGGGAGCATTTTTTATTTTCTGGCAAAACCAAAACTACACTCAATGGGGATTATTTACTAAAGGAAAATCCACTTTGCACAGCAAGTGCACTTGGAAGTAAAGTCGCTGTAGATCTGAGGGGGACATGCAAGGAAAATAAAAAACTGCATTTTAGCTTGCACATGATTGGATGATAAAATCAGCAGAGCTTCCACTCATTTCAGATCTAACCCTTAAATGTAGAGAGAGTGCACTTCCAAGTGCACTTTCAGTGCACTTTCAAGTGCACTTTCAGTGCACTTTCAAGTGCACTTGCAGTGCAAAGTGGATTTGCCTTTCATAAATAACCCCCAATGTCTAAATCAGCATACCTGTATTCACAAAAAAATATATAAACAGAACACTCAACATAAACCCTGAGTAAAAGATTCAATTGTATTAATGTTGATTTTACAAAAAAACTGTTGTTTCTGCAAAAAAAAAAACCAGAAGGGAGGACAAATATTTGTGATGGCTCAATTACTATTGTTATTTGAAAAAAAATAACATCTGAATTACATAAATCTACCTTCAAGCCTTCATCTATTATACATTTTAAAGATAGCTTTTTAAATATTATGTGTAGTAATAATGCATAAAGCAATTAGAACAGTGACTGATTTGAGATATGGTATTATTATTGCTGACCTTAACATTAAAAACATAAAAAAATTAAAAAAATCAACAAGAAAGTATGCAACTGAAATGAAGGTCAAGCACAATTTAAATACATGATAGCAGAATCCGCTTTTCACTTTATTGCAAGTTGAATTCAATTCAAGCAACACGGATACCAGTAGCATTGTTTGCTAAGAGGTACAGATTAGCAAATAAAACAAGATGTGAGCAGATATACTTTACAAACACTATTAATTAGGAGTCATAAAAGTATGCACATTATAGCTGCTGCAATACAGATCTTAGAGATTGCCTTTGGTTTTTATGACTGTTCTCAATAAAGCTAAGCAATTAGCCAAATGTTCACTTTAGTAAGTGACTGCAGCAGTAAGGACCACTGAAATGTCCCCATTTTCAGGCAAAAGGTTGGATCTATACTGTACAAACCAAACAAATCTAATACCTTTAAAAACATATATTTAAAACAGCAGGCAGAATAACTAAATTAACCTCATAGAATAAAACATAATAGTAAAATAAAGAAAAATAAAAACTACGATTGTGGCTATAAAATAACATGATAGAACATTAAAATCTAATTTAGGGTATTTAAAATAAGTGTTGTGTGTATGTAAATTGGAATAGCATGGGATAGAAAAATTCTATCCAGCTTTAATAAATTAAGTTGATTTTTTTTTTAATATTGCTCAAAAATTAAAGCTTACGCTAATAAAATGGTATAAAAAGTAAAATCATGGGATTTTATTTTAGTGCCAGCTGTCTGGGAAAGTGCATTCAGTTTAGCAGGGAATCTAATATTCTTTGGCAGAAGAATATTTTGTAGACAGGTACCAAAAGGCAGGATACTTAGTTGCGTAGGTGCATAGATGCTTTGACCTCTCACCTTCTAATACCTCTAGCAGCTTGCACATTAATTTGTATGCTCAGTTTAGCCAAGCTTAGGTTAAGTCAATGGACAGGGCAGAGGAGAGCATTTATTTACCTTAATGGTGGTGGGAGGAACAATAGCAGTAACTATCCAGTAACCTCTCATCTGACAATGGGTAGCTTGTCGGCATCCTCATATGTCTGCATCAGTATACTGTATTTCACAATATACACTATAGATTTTCAAATGTATTTGTCATTAAAATGTGAAATTAAATACAATGTACACTTTCAATGTTTTTTTTTGTTTGAACTAAGTTTTAGTGTAGCTACATTACCTGTGTTGTTTTTTTGTCTTGCCTGGTAATGATGAGCTCACATGCTGTGGTTACATTTTGTAGCATCATAATTGATTGATTCCCTTATGATCTTGTATTGCTTCAGATACCAGGCCACGTGTGCCAAGGGTACAGGACAACTTCCTCTTCTGGGTTACACAGCATAGAAAGCATGCCTCACCATCCCTCTGTGGTGCATCACAAATGCGGGAGTGGTAATGTGATGAAACATATTATCTCCTACACAGATTCATTACTCCACTCTACTCTCCTGTACATTGACAGCTTGGGTGCCAGCCATCACAGTCCATCTCCACTCTATGTTGAAAATAGGAAGAAGAAAAAGCCACACTCCAATTAGCTCTTCTTGCAGGATTTTTATTAATCATTGCATTGACTGCATACAGTAACATTTCTAATCCAACTTGCTAGTTGCATGAACAAGATCTTGGTGTGTATGCAAGTGCTCTGCCCCCTTGTGGCTGTGTCATTTCTAACTACTGTGGTGTTTAGACCTGCACCAGCAGTAGACTAGGAAATCCAGGAACTATGGAAACAGTATATAGTTTCCTCATAAGAAATTTCAGGTCTTACACTAAAGACAGAGGTCATGTATTATTAACCTGTGCATTGCTATGCCAGATGCTTCCTTTTTTAACACAAATTGAAACTGCTAACACAGGGGTTTATTTACTAAAGCTTGAGAGTGCAAAATCAGGCTTACCTCTGCATAGAAACCAATCAGCTTCCAGGTTTTATTGCCAACGCTTAAAGCAGAGTTCCACCCAGAAATGAAACTTCGGCTGATCCGGTTTCTCTCTATCACCAGCGGCTCTCCCTGTCAGAGGGGGGTCTGCTAGGTTACATTCTCATGGAAAGGGTAGTTTTAAAGGCTTTTGTTGGTCAAGAGAAGAGCTGTGATGTAGGGGGCCTCCTCTGTGATGCATTTCAACATTTTTTTACTCGACACCTATCTCTTGGTTCGCTAGAGAGCTGTGTAAAGCTAAAGACATTCCCTTCTGCATTTACAATACCAGTCAGGCCACACATCTCATGATGATCAGAGTCTGTAGGAGGAATACATGTATGTGTAATCAATACAATTCTCTTTATTATAATATTGTATGCTTTAAGAACCTTGGTTATATTTAGTCTATATCTTCTAATATGGAAAGTTGTTTACAGAAATGTCTTTTACATCAGTTGAACCCTATTATTGTATGGATTATACATATGACATGTGTGTTTGTATTATTAAAGTTATATTTTTTGCCTGATGGTCTGTCAAAAGGTATGGTGGATGACAAAATTAATTTGTAAAGTAAAACTGATGCAATGGATTGAATTATATGGCAGAAAGTAACTGAAAAAAGCCTAAAGAGCTGCAAATGTAACCAACCCAATCAGCACACATCAAAGACCCGGTATTCTATAAGAATAAAAGTCCCAAAAAAACATTAACGTTAAATACCTCAACAGTTTTATAGTCCTATTCATTCATGCGTGCCACAAATCTTAAATTTATTTTGCAGTATGCTTGCCATCATATCTCATTGTATAAAGTTTTTTTAAGAAAATTGTTGGTTGTGAATTCCCTGCATTTTTATTTCACCTGAAGTATCTGCCAGGTAACAGCACTTCATGTTGAAGACTGACAGTGATAATCCACTACCTTGACATTAGCAGTAGTATTATTAGCCTAGATAGACTTAGTAAATAGATTGAACTCAAATCACATGACATACTAAGTTGCCATCATCCCTAAACATAGTAAATGACCAACCTCTCAAAACGGGATTTTTAAGGCAACGAATAATAGAAAAAATGAAAGTAATATAAAATTTATAGATTTATTTATACAAAAGACATATTATTTTCTCAAAATATACAATTACATATTTAGAAGATAAAAACAAGGTAGATGTTTCAAGATGCTGTACATGTAGATAGGTGCGAATTCCGACGCGTTTCCAATCGGCTAATGATATGCCTATCTTCCTCAGGGAATATAAAACACCATCTACAGAATATCAAAACATACCAGTTACAAAGTTATACAATAGAGATTACCACACTACTCATAGAATGGATTTTATATGAAGAAAATAAAGTTTGCAACACACTTACATCATAGTACAGAAATATACTATATGATATTGCTTCCCCTTCACTTCCAAGGGACCTGAATGGATGTCAACCAACGGGAGGGGGACACATTATTCCAAAACTCCCCACAAGACGGCATATAAACGGTATTTGATAGCTCAACAAGGCGTTTAAAAATCTAAATATACCAAAGCTGGGAAAACAAAGTAGAAAGGGGAGAGAACATAGTGTTAGAAAAACCCATAAAATATTGGGCAGGATATTAAATCCGCCAAGCCAAGGTATCCTAAACTCACCCCAAATCATTGTATGAAAAACGTTTCCCAGGAAGGATCCTCCAACAAAAACCAGGATAGGTAATGGAGAGCAGCTCCTACAGCTCCATGCTGTGGAGGGGAATGATGTTGAGTGCCGTCTCAGGTGTCCTTTTAAAGGGTGTTCCCGGATCCTTCCCGCCCCTAGGGGTGTCAATCGATGACGCTGCGCGCTATCGGCGCACAGCGTCATCGGGATACGTCACACCTATGGGCTGCATCATGTCCCGGATAAACTACCAGGACCATGATGCAGTGCTGGGGCTCAAGTGCGCATGCGCAAGAAGCAGCTTGGTGCCATGGAAACCATAGAGCCGAGCGTAACTGCGCACCACGCAATGAAGCGCATAGTGCCAACTGCTACCCAGGGGTAATAAGGCTGGATCCTGATGTTGAAAAACATCTGCCCATGCAATCGACCAGACCGCTGGTAATTGCCTGGACACCCAAACAAATCTCCGCAGCTGATAGTCCCATGAGCTGGTGATCAGGATCATACACTGCACCAAAAATGACACAAGGGGAGATAGAAAGAATCCAAAAAACCTGAACGTGGACAATGTCCCACGGTCTCACTCATGTGACTCCTGAGATCGACACCCAGGTATGGGATAAAGGAGGGAACCTATATAGATGGGGAGAGGAGTATTACAAACGACCTAGGCCATGCAAACCCCCATGAATTCCCCCCCAAAAAATAAGGACTAAAACCACTGGCATTCTGATCACCAATCAGGGCCAAAGTATTTGGACTCCTGAGTGGAAATAGGGAGCCCCAAGGGAATCGGATTGTCTCTCCCCTCAGGGCAGAAAACCCTGGGGGAGGGAAAAACCATGTCCCCCTGCCCACAGCAAAAAAAAATCGTGGGAGGTGGGGAACAAAAGACCCCAAGGGGTCCAAATGCCAGGTAGGGAGAAGTGGAGAGGGGTCCCCAGACCAAAAAACAGAGACATCCAGAAATCCGTAAGTGAAGGAATCCCAGGGAAGCAAAACCATTTACATAGATTTAGTCATCCAACTAAGGACAGTAATAATACAATATTATACTACAATAATACAATAGGATGTCTGTTTCGCAAAGAAACGGCAGGAAACACTCTGCTTCACGCAGACAGTTTTCATCTGCCGTCTCTGAAGAGGTCTATCCCCTTCAGCCAGTTCCTTCGGATTAGAAGGAACTGTACTGGTGAGGAGGATTTCCAAAGAGAAAGCGATGAACTTACTCAAAGATTGCTAATCAGGGGATATACCAAAACGAGCCTTAAGAAGGCTTTCAATCGTGTTAAGTCCTTAGCGAGAAAGGATCTCTTGTTCAAAACCAAAAAGAAAAACGATGTGGAAGACAATACATGTATCATTTTGCGTTTCTCTAATGAACATCAGATGATCCGCAAAATTATTACCAAACATTTGTCTATTTTGATGGAGGACCCGGTTGTTGGTGGTCTTGTGACCCCTCTTCCACTGATTACCTATAAAAAAGCAGGTTCAATAGGTAATTTGGTTACACAAAGTGAATACAAAGGTAATTCCAGAAGGGATCCGTGTAAAAATTTTGGCACATTTACCTGTGGGAATTGTGCTCAATGTTCAGTGATTGGACAGAGGACCACACTGACGCTGCCCAATGGGGTAGACTTCTCCCTGAGGCATTATGCATCATGTCAAACTCAGGGGGTGGTCTACCTCATGCAGTGTCAGTGTGGTGCCTTCTACGTCGGTAAGACGAGACAGAAATTCAGTAAGAGAGTAGAGAAACATATATTCAGGGTTTTGGTGTACTTTGGGGATTGTTCTCTCTTTTAAAGGTGCTATTCATTCTTATTCATTTGGGGTCTTGTTTATATTGTATTATTACTGTCCTTAGTTGGATGACTAAATCTATGTAAATGGTTTTGCTTCCCTGGGATTCCTTCACTTACGGATTTCTGGATGTCTCTGTTTTTTGGTCTGGGGACCCCTCTCCACTTCTCCCTACCTGGCATCTGGACCCCTTGGGGTCTTTTGTTCCCCACCTCCCACAATTTTTTTTTGCTGTGGGCAGGGGAACATGGTTTTTCCCTCCCCCAGGGTTTTCTGCCCTGAGGGGAGAGACAATCCGATTCCCTTGGGGGTCCCTATTTCCACTCAGGAGTCCAAATACTTTGGCCCTGATTGGTGATCAGAATGCCAGTGGTTTTAGTCCTTATTTTTTTGGGGGGAATTCATGGGGGTTTGCATGGCCTAGGTCGTTTGTAATACTCATTCTCTCCCCATCTATATAGGTTCCCTCCTTTATCCCATACCTGGGTGTCGATCTCATGAGTCACATGAGTGAGACTGTGGGACATTGTCCACGTTCAGGTTTTTTGGATTCTTTCTATCTCCCCTTGTGTCATTTTTGGTCCAGTGTATGGTCCTGATCACCAGCTCATGGGACGATCGGCTGCGGGGATTTGTTTGGGTGTCCAGGCAATTCCCCGCGGTCTGGTCGATTGCATGGGCAGATGTTTTTCAACATCAGGATCCAGCCTTATTACCCCTGGGTAGCAGTTGGTACACTATGTGTACCTTTACAGCTGTCTTCCCTGTTATCGCAGGCTAGGCGCTTGCGCGCCCTGTGGTTCAGGGAAGTGTGGGAGGTTTCAGGCCCGACTTCATTGCGTGGTGCGCGGTTACGCTCGGCTCTATGGTTTCCATGGCGCCGAGCTGCTTATATCATATAGGATATTTCTGTACTATGATGTAAGTGTGTTGCAAACTTTATTTTCTTTATATAAAATCCATTCTATGAGTAGTGTGGTAATCTCTATTGTATAACTTTGTAACTGGTATGTTTTGATATTCTGTAGATGGTGTTTTATATTCCCTGAGGAAGATAGGCATATCATTAGCCGTTTAGAAACGCGTTGGAATTCGCACCTATCTACATGTACAGCATCTTGAAACACCTACCTTGTTTTTATCTTCTAAAAAATTGTATATTTTGAGAAAATAATATGTCTTTTGTATAAATAAATCTATAAATTTTATATTACTTTCATTTTTTCTATTATTCGTTGCCTTAAAAATCCCGTTTTGAGAGGTTGGTCATTTAGCCTGATAGACTTAAAGAGGAAGTAAAGCCTAAAAAAAAAAAAAAAAAATACACCCTGCAAGGCAAAGTCATAATGAGCTAGTATGCATAGCATACTAGCTCATTATGAATAACTTACCTGCCCCTCGTTCGCCTCCTCCGCCGTCACCATCTATCCCGGAGTGACTTCCAGGTATCGCGGCTCCGGTTAGTCACAACGGAAGTCACTTCCTGCGCATGTTTGCCTTCACTAACGGCATGCTCAGTGCGCATGCTTCGTTGTCTATGGTGCGCATGCCCGTTTTTTGTAAAATATCTACTTAACCATGTAGGTTAAGGAGATATTTCTTGCACCTACAGGTAAGCCTTAATCCAAAGGTAAAAGTGGTCCCAGAGGTGTCTTACCATGTGATCAGTTGTGACCAATCACAGCTGATCATTATGTGAACCAGGAAGTGCAAGTAAATGATATTCCTCGGTTCGCGCTGACAGGGGGAAACAATCAGTGGCTCTCCCTGACAGAGGGGGGTCTGTGCTGATAATAAGCACATTGACTATCAGCACAGCCCTATCAGATGTGCCACCACAGCTGTCAAAAAGGTGCCCATCAGCTTCCAGTCAGTGCACCATCAGAAACAGCTGTAGGTGCCCATCAGTGCCCATATCAGAGCCAATTAGTGCCCACCACAGTGACAATCAGTGCCTGTCACAGTGACAATCAGTGCCCTACAGTAACACCTGTCAGTAGCTCATTAGTGCTGCCCATCAGTGCCACCTGTCAGTGCCAATCAGTTCCGCCTGTCAGTGCCCATCAGTGCCACCTATCAGTGCTGCCTATCAGTGCCCATCAATTCTACATATCAGTACCTCATCAGTGCCAACTCATCAGTGCGTGTCAGTGAAGGAGAAAACAACATTTTACAATCAAAATGAAGAAAATCTTTTTTCAAAAATGTTGGTCTTTTTTAGTTTGTTTAGCAAAAAATAAAAACCCCAGAGGTGATCAAATACCACCTGAAGATTGCATAAAGCTCCAAAAACATTATGTATTTCTAAAAGCAGACAGAGAAGAAAATAAGGGCAGTTCCAACTTTTTCATATTACACAATATTACAGTAAAGGTCTAAGAAATGCAAAATAACAGTAAAAAAATACACTAAAATAAATTTTAGGGCACACAAACACATTAAATTACACACAATTGTTGGTAAAATATAAAAGATGGGGTTGTACTAAATAGTAAATAGATACCCAACATGTCAAACCTTAACCACTTCAGCCCCGGAAGGATTTACCCCCTTCCTGACCAAGCCTTTTTTTGCAATACGGCACTGCGTCGCTTTATCTGACAATTGCACGTTCATGCAACATTGTACCCAAACAAAATTTATGTCCTATTTTTCCCACAAATAGAGCTTTCTTTTGGAGGTATTTGATCACCTCTGCGTTTTTTATTTTTTGTACTATAAACAAAAGAAAAGCAACCAATTTGAAAAAAAACACAATTTTTTGCTATAATAAATATCCCAAAATTAAAAAAAAGCCTTCATCAGTTTAGGCCAATATATATTCTTCTACATATTTTTGGTAAAATAAAAAAGAATTGCGATAAGCATATATTGATTGGTTTGCGCAAAAGTTATAGCGTCTACAAAATAGGGGATAGATTTATCGCATTTTTATTTTATTACTAGTAATGGCGGCGATCTGCGATTTTTTTATCAAGACTGCAACATTGCGGTGGAAAGATTGGACACTTTTGAAACATTTTTGGGACCATTGACATTTATACAGCGATCAATGCTATAAAAATGCACTGATTAATGTATAAATGTCACTGGCAGGGTAGGGGCAATGAAAGGGTTAAATGTGTTTCCTTACTGTGTTCTAACTGTGGGGGGATAAGACTGATTAGGGGAGGAGAGCAATCCTTCTTCCTATTTACTAGGAACACAAGATCTGTCTCCTCTCCCCTGACAGGGCGTGGATTTGTGTGTTTACACACACAAATCCCCATTCTTGCTCTATCAGGAGCGATCGTGGGTGCCCAGCGGAGATTGCGGCCACCGGACACACGCATCAGCTCCTTAGGGATGTGGCGGCCATGCACACGCGCCCCCTATACTCCATAAAGCACCCACCATACAGCTACGGCGATTCTGCCACCGTCAATTGATGGTGGGCAGTTATCAAGTGGTTAACCACTTCCATACCGGGCCTCTTCTTGCACTCCTATCCTACATGTAAAAATCATAATTTTTTTGCTAGAAAATTACTCAGAACCCCCAAACTTTATATATGTTTTTTTTTTTTGCAGACACCCTAGGGAATAAAATGGCAGTCATGACAACTTTTTATTTCACCTGGTATTTGCGCAACAATTTTTCTTTGGGGGGAAAAACTGTTTCATAAATGAAAAAAATAACAGTAAAGTAAGCCCAATTTTTTTGTATAATGTGAAATATGATGTTACGCTGAGTAAATAAATACCCAACATGTCATGCTTTAAAATTGTGCACACTCGTGGAATGGCGCCAAACTTTGGTTCCTTTAAAATCTCCACTTTAACATTTTTTACAGGTTAACAGTTTAGAGTTACAGAGGAGGTCTAGTACTAAAATTGTTGCTCTTGCTCTAACACACGTGGCGATACCTCAAATGTGTGGCTTGAACAGCGTTTACAAATGCGGGCATGACTTGCGTGTGCATTCGCTTCTGTGCGCAATCACACGGGGACGGGGGCGCTTTGCTTTAATTTTTTTTGATCACTTTTATTCTTATTACAAGGAATGCAAAATCCCTTTTAATAGGAATGGTGCATGACAGGTCCTCTTTATGGAGAGATGTGAGGTCTATAAGACCCCACATCTCTCCTCCAGGCTGGAAAGCATCAGATCAAAGAAAAGAATGAACGATCTGATACTTTCCAGCCAAGATCTTGGCTTTGTTTACATCAGTGTCCTGGACGTGACATCATAACATTGCACCCGGGCCTCTGACGGTCATAGAGATGACTGGAAATCTCTATGATCTTAATCCGGCGGTGGCGGATTCTTTCTCTGGGTCCCTGACCGCACGGGAGAGCCAGCAGAAGCACTGGAGGGCAGCGGGAGGGGGGCCTGTCCCCTCACGCCACCACCTGTAAGAAGGATCAAGCGGCTATGATCATTCTTACTGTGTACAAAATTGCCGGCTGAAAAAGCTGCAGGCATCATTCAGATATCACCACTGAAAATCAAAGACGTCATATGACATCCTTGGGCTGGAAGTGGTTAAATTTGCGTGCGCCCACAAAATAACAACAAGCTTCAGTATCCTATATTTTCAATAGGCAACACTTTAAAAGCCCCCTACAGGCCATCAGTTTAGTGGACCAGAGGGAATTTGGTGTTAGAATTATTTCTCACACTCCTGAGTGTATCGCAATATGTAACATGTGTATCACAATCAACATTTACACAGAAGACTCCTGGAATGTGAAGTTTACTGGGTATATAGATCAAAGTCTAATTCCATTTAGATTGAATGAATCTATATCTTAAATAATATATTTATTATCATGTTTGAGAAATTTTGGTGTCTGCAATGGGTTGTACCTTCCATTTGTAGGAGACAAGAAGTATATTAATGCAGTTTTTGCATGTTGACGTGAGCTATGGATGAAATTGGTCATGGCCGAAGTGCATTAGCAGACTGTGATTTATGAGCTGTATGACTTTTGATTAATAAAATGTTTAGAATGTTGAGCTGTCATTGTAACTTTGCTTCACTCCATTCCAAAATGATTAGTTTACTTGCATAAAGTGGTACTAAAAGCAAAATAAAAAAATGTCTCTGAGTTTATCTGGGCCCCCCACTGTAAATTAGTTTTACCTGTTGATTCTGCTTGTTATTTTTCAACTAACTTTAACAGACCAAGCTGTACAGCAAATGTGCAAGTTAAAAAACGGAGGCAAACCATTTAACACTGACAGCGATGGTCAGCGAAACAGTCAGCTTTTATTCATAAGGTTAAAATCTTTATGCCAAAAAGGAAAAAAAAAACAGTTGTAATTGCTTGAAAATAAATGGGCTTTAATTTGCTAGTCTTTTATGTAACGTCCATCCTAACCTGCTAGTCCATCTAATACTAGCTTCTCCACACAATGTTGCTGTTCAAGGATGTCTCTGCTGCGCCTTCATAGGGTGCCACCCTAAGACAGAAGAGCATTACTGGCAGGGTCACTAGGTAAAAAAAAAACAAAAGAAACTAAAAAGCAGAAAACTAATGTAGCTACTACAGCTAAGGATGAGTAAGCTGCAATATATTACATTTTTGGTTTTAGATACAATTTAAAGCGGGATTCCACCCTAAAGTGGAACTCCCGCTTTTCGGAACCCTCCCCCCCTCCGGTGTCACATTTGGCACCTTTCAGGGGGAGGGGGGTGCAGATACCTGTCTAAGACAGGTATCTGCACCCACTTCCGGCATAAACTCCCGTGGGAGTTTACGCAAGTTCCTGTCCCGGCGCGCTGTCTGCTGGGACACACACATGTCCCGGCAGACAGCGCTGAAGATTCTCATTGTGCCGCGCGACTCGCGCATGCGCAGTAGGGAATCGGGAAGTGAAGCCACTTCCTGATTCCCTCACCGAGAATGGCGCCGGCTACAGCAGAGAGCCGAGCGAGCGATCGGCCTCTGCTGCCGACACCGCTGGAACCAGGGACAGGTAAGTGTCCATTTTTTAAAAGTCAGCAGCTGCAGTATTTGTAGCTGCTGGCTTTTAATTTTTTTTTTTTCAGTACCGTCCCTCTTTAAAGCATAAAATTAGTTTTATAGAATGAAAGGTCATAGAATTATGCTGGACCACCATGGGATAGCTCAAAGGGGGTTCTTAAGTTCTCCTGTGCTTGTGTTATTTCCACAGGTTGTCATTGGTTGCTGCAGTATCCCTGGGCAGCAACAGCCATGGGATTGGTATGCAGGGCCAAGCAGCTGATTGGTTAATTTTGGCGGTTGTAGAGCCAATAAAAGGACCGGGAGCGGTAGTCTCACTGACCGTTTTGACCAGACCACGACGCCCACCCACCCTCCCTATCTTCAGCAAGTCATGATGTTGTCCGAATGGGGGAGTAGTCATCCAGCATTGACTGGATGGACACCACTTAATTTTGTTTAAATGTATTTTAGTCAAGATGGCTTTATATTTATTTAAATTTGTAATGTTCAAGTTACCCCCCCCCCCACCCCATGGATAACACCGTGGCCATATAATTCCAAATAGATAAATATGTTTTAATTGTTGATAATATTTCTTTTATTACTGAATACTGAATACCTTTGTGCTAGCCCATGTTGAGGGGAAACAGAGTTCAGTATCAATACCCCATCATATGCAAGGATTAAATAAAAATAAAAAAATAACATCATTGGTTGGTTGAAGAGAACAATTTCCCCTCATTTTCTAAGATTAATAAATATTCACTTTGCTAAGTAACCATTATTTACTTTTTAACCCCAAACTGTAAAAAGTAAAAAATATTTGAGAGAATTTTCACTTTGCAAAATGAATGTTGGCTTTGACAAGTGTATGCTGACTTTACAAAGTGAATGTTGGTATATCAGGAAAACCTGTGATTTAGTTGACTACCCAATTCTGCAAGAGAAGTTAAAAAACTGAATTTTTGTAGCTCAATTGGAAATTCAGTGTTGACATACTGTAGGGTCATCTTTTTTGAAAATATTCACTTTTCAAAGTGAACAGCCCTTTACTTCTTTAATAGGCCAACCCAATGTACATTCATCCAGAAAAATGTTTTTCTTTTCTTTTTTATAAACATAGCTAATACATATGCTAATTGTATTGATAAGTATAAAAGAACAAACAAATATTGCTATAGTCATAAAGAGTGCTTTTTCCAACCCACTTTTTCATGAAAATTATACGTATTTATAATATATTTTTGACAAACCTCATATTTTACTTTACCAGAAAACTCTAATTATGTTGGGGTGAGATCTATTTTACTCTCTTTCTTTCTTTCTTAGTTGTATTTCCCTGTTGGCAGTGTATGTTATTACCCGTAAGGACACTCTGCATTTTTTATTTCAACTCTGAATCGCTATATATTTTTTAGATATGCTGGGAAAACTCCCTTTTTCCCATAACGTGGTCCATATTATTTTAGCAATACTGCTGTCTCAAGGAACATTGTGTGAATACAAAACTCTCTCCCCATACTTGCATTCACAATGTTTATGGCATTAATTTTCTATTTGAAAATTAGATTTTGTCTCCATGGGCCTTCTGTGTTATTATCTATGAACGACTGAAATTACCTTGCCTGATTACATTTAAGTTATGGTAAATGAATGTTGTTAAATGACTATCATAGCAAATTATCTAAAAAAGGTTAGATTGAAAAATGTAACTAACAGATTATTTTTTAATGAAAATATATTTGCTATCAACTTTCAACGCTGTAAATTTGATTGTAGAAAATGCTTTTTCTTTTCAATGCTTTTTCATTTACAGGGACATTGCTCACCTTTATTACACAGATACACCATAACATCTGAAAGACATAATTCCAAGCATTTTACAGACTTTTGTTGTGATTTGATAATGATGCTGAAATCTTGTCCTTAAACATGTTCCGTGAAGTGGAGCGCTAATGAAAAAGGTAGGAACCTCTTTCAGGATTCATTGATGTCATTGATGCCCTTATTGTCAATTCCAACCTACAGTGCCTTGCAAAAGTATTCACCCTCTTGGCTTTTTACCTATTTTGTTACATTACAGCATTTAGTTCAATGTTTTTTTTAATCTAAATTATATGTGATATTGTATGTGTATTTGCGGACAATACTAAGCTAAGCAGGACAATAACTTCTCTGCTGGATGTGGAAACCTTGCAAAAAGATCTGAACAAATTAATGGGGTGGGCAACTACATGGCAAATGAGGTTCAATGTAGAAAAATGTAAAATAATGCATTTGGGTGGCAAAAATATGAATGCAATCTATACACTGGGGGGAGAACCTCTGGGGGAATCTAGGATGGAAAAGGACCTGGGGGTCCTAGTAGATGATAGGCTCAGCAATTGCAATATTGGCATGCATTAAAAAGGGGATCAACTCCAGAGATAAAATGATAATTCTCCCGCTCTACAAGACTCTGGTCCAGCCGCACCTGGAGTATGCTGTCCAGTTCTGGGCACCAGTCCTCAGGAAGGATGTACTGGAAATGGAGCGAGTACAAAGAAGGGCAACAAAGCTAATAAAGGGTCTGGAGGATATTAGTTATGAGGAAAGGTTGCAAGCACTGAACTTATTCTCTCTGGAGAAGAGACGCTTGAGAGGGGATACGATTTCAATATACAAATACCATACTGGTGACCCCATAATAGGGATAAAACTTTTTTGCAGAAGGGAGTTTAACAAGACTCGTGGCCACTCATTAAAATTAGAAGAAAATAGGTTTAACCTTAAACTACGTAGAGGGTTCTTTACTGTAAGAGGGCAAGGATGTAGAATTCCCTTCCACAGGCAGTGGTCTCAGATGGGGGGCATTGATAGTTTCAAGAAACTATTAGATAAGCACCTGAACTACCATAACACACAGGGATATACAATGTAATACTGACATATAATCACACACACAGGTTGGACTTGATGGACTTGTGTCTTTTTTCAACCTCACCTACTATGTAACTTTGTAACTATTCGATGGATCAGAACACAATAGTCCAAACTGGTGAAGTCAAATTAGAGAAATATATACATAAAACTATTTTTCAGAAATAATCTATTATAAAAAAAAAACCTTTGTTATGAATCCCATAAAAAGCTCTGGTACAACCAATTACCTTCAGAAGTCACATGTTTAGTGAAATGATGTCCACCTGTGTGTAATCTAAGTGTCACGTGATCGGTTATTACATATACACACATCCTTTTGAAAGGCCCCAGAAGCTGCAACACCTTGGCAAGAAGCATCACTAACCAAACACTGCCATGAAGACCAAGGAATTCTCCAAACAAGTAAGGGACAATGTTGTTGAGAAGTACAAGTCAGGGTTAGGTTATAAAAAAATATCCAAATCTTTCATGGTCCCTAGGAGCACCATCAAACCTATCATAACCAAATGAAAAGAATATGGCACAACAGCAAACCTGCCAAGAGATGGCTGCACCCCAAAACTCATGGACCGGGCCAGGAGGGCTTTAATCAGAGAGGCAGCACAGGGACCTAAAGTAACCCTGGAGGAGCTGCAGAGTTCCACAGCAGAGACTGGAGTATCTGTACATAGGGCGAAAATAAGCCATACGCTCCATAGAGTTGGGCTTCATGGCAGAGTGGCCAGAAAAAAAGCCATTACTTTAAGCAAAAAACAGAATGGCAAGTTTTGAGTTTGCAAAAAGGCATGTGGGAGACTCCCAAAATGTATGGAGGAAGGTGCTCTGGTCTGATGGGACTAAAATTGTACTTTTTGGCCATCAAAGAAAACACTATGTCTAGCCCAAACCCAACACATCACATCACCCAAAGAACACCATCCCCACAGTGAAACGTGGTGGTGGCAGCATCATGCTGTGGGGATGTTTTTCAGCAGTCGGGACTGGGAAACTGGTCAGAGTTGAGGAAAAGATGGATGGTGCTAAATACAGGGATAATCTTGAGCAAAACCTGTACCACTCTGTGTGTGATTTGAGTCTAGGACAGAGGTTCACCTTCCAGCAGGACAATGACCCCAAACAAACTGCTAAAGCAACACTTGAGTGGTTTAGGGGAAACATGTAAATGTGTTGGAATGGCCTAGTCAAAGCCCAGACCTCAATCCAATAGAACATCTGTGGTCAGACTTAAAGATTGCTGTTCACAAGCACACAGCATCCAACTTGAAGGAGCATGGAACAGTTTTGCAAAGAGGAATGGGCAAAAATCCCAGTGGTAAGATGTGGCAAGCTTATAGAGACGTATCCAAAGCGACTTGGAGCTGTGATAGCCACAAAAGGTGGCTCTACAAAGTATTGACTTTAGGGGGGTGAATAGTTATGCACATTGACTTTTTCTGTTATTTTGTCCTATTTGTTGTTTGCTTCAAAATAATATATATATATATATATATATATATATATATATTCAAAATTGTGGGCATGTTCTATAAATTAAATGATGCAAATCCTCAAACAATCCATGTTAATTCCAGGTTGTGAGGCAACAAAACAAGAAAAATACAAAAGGTGGGTGAATACTTTTGCAAGGCACTGTAAATTCCTGTTCTGGCAAGAGTTGTCACTGTAAAGACTATTAAACACTATCAAAAAATTGGACAAAAATGTCTGTATTTGGAACATTCGTTCCATCTATGTTAGTTATGCCGCGTACACACAAGCAGACTTCTCGACGGACTGAACTCCAAAGTTCCGCCGAAATGGAGTTCCGCCGAAACGCGATCACACCAAAGTCCGATCATTTAGAACACGATGATGTACGATGGGACTAGAAAAAGGAATTCAATAGCCAGTAGCCAATAGCTGCCCTGTTCCGTCGGAACAGCATACAGACGAGCGAGTTTTCTTGATAGGAACTGGTTCCGGCGGAGTTCCGGGCAGAAAGATTTGAAACATGTTCTAGTTCTAGGTCCATCAGAATTTTAGAAAGAAAAAGTCAGATGAAGCCCACACATGATCGTAATGTGCGACAGAATGTTTCCATCATACCTTTTCTGCCGGAAAGTCCGGTCGTGTGTACAGGGCATTAGTATACTGCTTTTGAGAGACGTTTCAGATGAAGATTTCTAAAGGGACATGCTAGAAATTTTTTCTTATTAGTTAGAAGAATGAATGATTTGTGTTTATTTAATATAGTATTCTGCCGCGTACACACGGTCGGACTTTCCAACGGAAAATGTGCGATCGGAGCTTGTTTCAGAAATTTTGACCATGTGTAGGCTCCATCGGACAGTTTCCATTGGAATTTCCGTTGCACAAAATTTGAGATCTGGTTCTCAAATTTTCCGACAACAAAATCCGCTTGCACAAATTCTGATCGTGTGTACACAGTTCCGAAATACAAAGTGCCATGCATGCTCAGAATAAATTACGGGACAGAAGTGCTCGGTCTGGTAAAACTACCGTTCGTAATAGAGGTAGCACATTTGTCACACTGCAAATTTTAAAATCTTTTAATGCAGCGCATTCTCTTCTTCTTTATAATGCTAGAAGGATGACGTTGTTTTGCTGCTCATATTTACATAGAGTTCTTACAAACTGATTTATTATTTCTCGTGATCTCATGAATAATATTAATTTTGTTTTTCATCACATCTCCATAATAATGTTTTATTCGTTTTTTTTCTTTTTTTTTTTTTTTTAATCAAGACCTGCATTTTTTTTTAGTGCTCTCCATAATATTATTTCTAGTTTTGTGTGTCAAGTTACCACAACACTATTATTATATTGTATTTTTTTACCTCAAGGAGGTTGGTTGGTGTCCCTTGTTAATTTTACCTTGTATTTTTTAAATGTACCTGCCTACTTACAAACAAACTGTCCTTTTTAAAGTAAAATACATAGGCAAGTATTTCCGAAAAAAAATATCCATTTATTATGGGTCATAACAAAATAAAGAGAAAGGTAACACTGGAGAAACTGGTGAAATTGGCAAAGCCTTTGTACCCCAGGGCGCACATCAATTATTTTACAGTAAAAATTGGTGGCCTGAAGAGTCCTTATAATAGGGAGCACAATCCAGTTCAGGACTACAAGAGATCAGGAACAGCAGCAGATGACATCTATGTCCCCAGGCTGTGGTCATACAACAGCCTGCGTCTTTTGTCAGACCAGACTGAACCCAGGCCATCGCTCTCTGGTCTTCCATACATGCTTCCTTCTAGGTTGTAGCTGTGGTGTTGGAGGTGTGGCAGGAAGTGGAGGAGGAGGAGGTCCTGGAGGAGGAGGAGGAGGACCATGGTTGAATTCACAAATGTGGCTTTGGCTTGTGAGTTCCCCCTCAACCCCATATTTAGGACTTGCAAGATGACTTCCTCACATAAGAGGCGTTGGCCCTCCTCCATTTAAAGCATTTTGAATGCTGTAATGTAGGCATAGTCCTCCTGAACACTGGGGGTTTCTGAGGACCGCAGTAGCCTTCATAAATAGGCCAATTGCTGCCTCCTTCAGGTTACTCCTCTTCCTGGCACTTTTTTGTGGAAGGCCGAGGGGAGAGACCTGGGATTCAGGCAGGCTACTGGGCCTGACCACCTCCTGGCTCCCACTTACCCCCGCCACCTCCTGGCTGCCACTTCCACGGCCTGGTTGAGGCTTTCATGAGTATGAAATAGGGACATAGTTTTCGTTTTTAGTTCATCAATCACACACAATTTTCAGCTCATGACTGTTGCAAACTGAATGTTAATAAATAGAAAAGACTATCATTTTGACCCCAGCATTTTTCATTCTTGACCCAATCGTTTGTGGCCACGAATGTCTATTGATATGTAAAACACTTTGTGAAATCAGAAATTAGTGATCAAAACAAACATATATTTAACATCATTAATTTGGAAACCAGAAATATTTTGAAGAATACTATACCTGACTCAAGCTGGGCTCCTCCACATGTTGCTGCCTGGAAGGCCCAGGTTGGTCATCAGAAGCCTGAGCTGGGGGGAAGGAAGCCTTGAAGGAAAACTGGAGAGTGCTGGCCTGGGTTCAGTGTGGCCTGCCAGAAAATGCAGTCTGTCATAGTACCACAGCCTGGGTACATAAATGTCATCTGCTGCAGCTCCTGATCTCTGGGAATCCTGGGCCTTCTTGCACTCGCTAAGATATGTGCTCCTCGTGCCACTAATTAGGGTCTTCAAATAGGGGATGTCTGCCGTGGGGATCACCGGCTTCACAAATTCCAGCAATTAATCGAGCGCTGCCTTCCTCTTTGGTTTATTGTTATAAAAGGGATGATTTACCTGCCACAGACAGGGAAGCTCCCTGTACATATCAATGAATATGGGGATAAAGTCCTCATCATTGAATAGATCCATTTTCTCTGCAAGACACAACACAAGACAAACCCTAATGTCAGGTGAAACTCTCCTAATCTTGACCCAATATAGGCCTCAATCTATAAGCAGTATAGGCCACTGATGCACCAACGGTCGCCGATTCCGTTACTTCGTCCTCCGCTTACAGATCGTATGTACGATGCATGCGTTAAGCTTTATATACACTGCGCATGCGTGAAACTCCACCCGCCCCTGATGTTCTTTCTAGTCTATTCCCTGCCCCTTCTATTTTGGCACAGTGGGTAGAGAACATGGTGGAGACAGAGCAGATGCATGTAGAGGAGAGCAGCAATGACGTAAAGCCTGGAGCCCTCCCCCAAGACTCCTTTTGTCCCTGGGGTTGACCCTGAGGATTACCTCTTGAATTTGACGACGGAGGCCGTCGTGACTGTCTGGAGGCTGATGCTCCTGGCACTGGAGAAGTAACTTGTTAAAATAAAATAAGTTTACTCCTTTTCTTAAATGGCAAAGGGGTACTTTTTTCCACTAGAAATTCTTTGGATGCATTACCCAAATCATCCCCAAACAGCCATTTCACTGCAAAAAGGAAGACTATCCAGGAGCTTCTTGCATGGCGCTTAGTGAAATGCGTGAGGCCTGAAGGATAGAATCTCTCATAGCGACTATTGCAAACTTAAAGCTGCTAGTAGCTTGCCAGATCCTGGGCCTGCTGAACAGGATAACCTTGAGCACCTGTTTAACCGGTCTCTTAAGGATTGACCAATTACTGTCAGCACAGGTTGAAACACTCAACCTGCCAGAGAAAAAAAGTGTCTTTTAATAGAAATTCCAACGTTTTATCCATTGTATCTCTAAGCATTTGAGCATTGTTTGCCGGACAAGTCAAACGTATATTCACAGAGGATATAGCAGCGTCAATTGCTGGTATCCCCACCTTTAGGATAGGATAAAGTGTGGAAAAACTTTTAGGAGGGGAAAAAAATGCTTATCTGGGTGATCTCACTCAGATCCAAAAAGCTTTTCCAGCATTGAATGGACAGGAAAGGCATACACAGCTTGAGGAGGCTTTAGCGAATCCAAACACTCAGTTAAGGGTAGCATAAATGTGGAGCAGACCATTCAGTAAGAAATTGCGCCATTAATCTTACAGATTGTGAAGCTGATCCCCCTGCATTTGACCCCTCAGAAGAGGAGTCATCAGCCTCACCACGGTCCCCTGAGGGAATTCATCTTCTCCCGCCCCCAGTTCCTCAGTTTAAGGGTCCTGGGTAATGGAAGGGAACCTGTCGCATTTTGTCCCACACTGGGATGCGATTAAAGCCGCTAACCTTTTTTCCAATTCTATCATGGCTGAGGAAAAAGACCTCTTTAGTAATATAGACAGGGGCTGCAGTGTTTAAAACAGTTGCAAACATTTCATGGCCCCGATGCTCACTCTGACCAGCAACCCCCTCTCAGGGGAGGATGCCATTGTAGAGAGGAGCAGGCTTTCCAGAGCTTGAGGGAGACCCTTCAGCCCTTTTTTGGGGGTGTTTCAACCCCCCTTCTGACCATAGCCTGATGCAGAGGTACAAATGCAGAGGTACTACCAGAAATCACATCCACTGCTTGAGCAATAGTCCAGCAACTGCTGCTGCTATTAACGCTCAGCCTGATGCTTTTAGTAAATGTGCCATGGGAATGCCTGTGTCACCAACCTCTTACATGCCCCTGTTTGCTCTTGTGTCCCTCCGACATCTGCAGCCAGCAAAAATGGAGCTTTTAAATATACTCCTGCACTAGACTTTGCTGCACGCCAACGCCTCAATAAGCCCTGCCACTTCCGTCACATCGCTCCCCCCTCTCTTTTCAAAAGAGGGTTTCCCACGTGAGCATGGGCCTCCGATCCGACAGGATCGGCGTGTGTGTGGGGGATGGTGAGAAGGAGACCTGTGACAAGCCACTGTGCAGGGGTGGTGAAAAAAATGGAGCGGCATCGCCGATTGTTTTGGCTTCCCCCTATTCAGGGAGAGGGGGAGAGCTTTGTCCAGGTGGGGGGTTTTTAGTGGAAGAAATCCCCCCCAATCTTCCCGGAAGTCTAATCTTATAGATTACATTACTGTATCAATTTCTATAGATTGTCCATAGCAACCAAAACCATCCCTTTACATTAAAAGTGGTTTTAGACCAGCTAGAAAACAGCGATAATAAATTAGAATCACTTGCAGAATTGAGCGATAATGATTTGTGGGGAAATCCGTCATCAAACACTGAAAGTAATGACAGCAACAAATCTGCAACTGAGCAAATTTCAGTGTTTTTGATTTGATTACATTATTGAATAATTGTTATTATTATTATTTGTTATAATTATTTACAGGTATTTATTATATTATGATTTATGATTTTGTTTTTCAATCTTTATCATACCCGGGATGTCTACTAGACTTGTTTGGACAGATTTAAGTGAGTTATTCCTAAGAATTACAGGCCTACAATATAAAACACCAAATTTCCATGCAAAATAATTGTACCGCTTTCAGCATCAAAATCTGAAATAATCATACCGCTAGGGAGGTTAAATAATAATAATATGTGTTGCATAACTGACAAAAGTGGAACTTCCACTCATCGGAACCCTCCCCCCCTCTGGTGTCACATTTGGCACCTTTCAGGGGGGAGGGGGTGCAGATACCTGTCTAAGACAGGTATTTACACCCACTTCCGGGCATAAGCTCCCATGGGAGTTTACGTCACTTCCTGTCCCGGAACGCTGTCTGCCGGGACACACACGGGTTCCAGCAGACAGCGCGGACGATTCTCATTGCACTGCGCGACTCACGCATGGGCAGTAGGGAACCGGGAAGTGAAGCCGCACCGCTTCACTTCCTGACTTCCTCACCGAGAATGGCGCCGGCTGCAGCAGAGAGCCGAGCGATTGATCGGCCTCTGCTGCCGGCATCGCTGGAACCTGTGACAGGTAAGTGTCCATTTATTAAAAGTCAGCAGCTGCAGTATTTGTAGCTGCTGGCTTTTAAAAAAAAAATCCAGGTACAGTCCCTCTTTAAGTATGTACTTGCATGGTATGTAGGTGCATGTATGTTTTTAAATTTGACTGTGTGGAGAAAAAAAATATCAATCAAGAAACCATCTCCAACACCCTGACCTCAAATCTTTACTGCCTGTGGGTGGTCACTATATGCAACTTTTAAATGTCTGCACTTAAATTGCCTTCAAATGCTCCCACATGACTCTATAGTGCATTTAAAGATGTAGTAAAGTTATTTTCTTAAGTTGTACCTACAGGTTAGCCTATAATAAGGCATACCTGTAGACACAATGTTTAGAAGATATTCACACTACATGCAGCCGGTGACATCACCGGCGCATGCACTCTGAAGGTTTGGCATACCATGCCAGACCTTCAAAGGTCCTTCAAAGGTCACTTCCGCACCCATGCTTGGGAGTGACATCATCGTGGCCCCAGCCACTCAAACAGCCAGAGCCCACAAACCGGAAAGGAGGAGCGGGGGAAGATGGAATCTCTGTCAGCGGTGATAGTGCACCACTGGAGGGCTTCGTTCTAAGGTAAGTATTTCATAATGTGCAATACTAGAACATTGCCTTGCAGGGGATTTATTTTTTATTTTTTTAATACTGCAGTTTACTACCGCTTTAAAATGTCCCCAAGTGCTCCCACATGTCTCTATAAAAGATGTACAAGCAAGCACACTTTACAACATAAAACAACAACATTGAAATAAATTCTTGCACTACCTAAACAAAAGATGTATAGTGTACACGCTATTAATGCACACTCATATTACTTGACCAAGTTGATATAGCAAAGATGAATTGTTGTTTTGTAAATTTAGATGCTTTACATTTTTATGTATTCCAGAGATTTTAGCTTTCCTTCATTTCTCAGCCTAAACAAAATCTGTCTTCAGTAATTCCAATATGGAAACAGAGTGACAGCTAGCTCAGCCTCCTTTTTTCCTGTTTTGTCATCCTAAATGCACATAGTCCTCAGCTTGTGACATATGTTTTCTTTTAACATTTATTCTAAAGATGGTTCTCAGAGCTCAAGCTCCACTATTACTCATAATATTTCCTGCACATTCTGGTCACCAAGCATTTTCCCAATCCAAACCTAACAACATAATGATAGAGGTTATAAGTTTCTGGCTCAGCTTACACATGCTTTAATTTCCATTTTTATAGACTTGTTAGATTGCATTGCTATCTGTGCATTCCCTTCACTTCTGTGTGCAGTTACACATTTCCTCAGTCTAAAAGAAATATACAAGTAAATGGTCTTTTTTAATCAATATTAAAATGAGAGTCCAATTGCTTTCAGTCACCATCATTGCATCATAATAGAATTTTCTCACGTTCACTCATGAACAAGATATTCATGACCTGCAAAAGTTATAAAAATAACATATCATTATTATTTTAGAGTTTAATCCCTTTATAATATAGTCGCACATGCATAATATACACTGCACCTTGGATTTTGCTTAGTAACATAGAGTGGAATAAAATATGTGCACTAAAGCATTGCAACTAATTAGATATCCTCTCTCTATTTCCAGACTGCACTTAGTGACTTAAAGTTAACATGTGACTGATTGTCTTGGCATTTTTTTAATATATAATATATATTGTAAATCAAGTCTGTGCATATTTCATTTTTGTATTTTTGTTTTATATTAAAAAATAGTGTTTGTTAATCCGCTTTTCACTAGTCATGTGCACACATATTTTGTTTCGGAATTTAGTTTTCGTCCAAAAAATACATTTATTTAGTTACTCCCGAAATTCGTTTTTATTTATTTTGTTTCGTTAAATACATTCGTCCGAAAATCCGAAATAATTAAGGTTGAATCTGTCATTGAAGGCTTATGGTGTTTGTCAAATGTTCTAAGAAGATTCGACGGAGCAGCTAAAATGTTACGCTTACAAGCTATAGTAGAATTCTAATGTTGTATGACACTAGTAATAATTATATTTATTAATTATTATTACTAGTCAACCAACATTAGAATTCTTCTATAGCCTATGGGTGAAGCATTTGACCATAAATGTCCGCTTGCTGCGACTGCTTCTTCGAATGCACATGTCTACTTTTCACATTTTAAACTTCTTTCTTTCAGTGTTGATTTGACCAGTTCAGCTCTCGCACCGTCTTACATTTTTGCTATGGACATGTTTTAGCAAAACATTACTTAATATAACGAAGAAACACATCTATAATATATTTTGCTAAATGTTTTTGTTTTTATATAATCAAAAAGTAGCAAAACTAAAAAAACACACTTTTTTACTTTTATCAGTTATAGCTTAAAATAAGGCTACTGTAGCTGTGTGTGCAGTGCTGAAGAGTATAGGGTTTTGTCAACTACTTTTGGATTTTTACTGCTTATTAGCTAGCAATTAACTTTCTTCTGGAGGAAGTTATTATTTCCAAGACACCTATTGCCCCGATTAGCATCCTGAACTGGCACCAGAATTCCACTGACCTGAAAATGGATAAATAACCAAAGAAGCCTGTCATGCAGGCTATAGTCTCTCTGCCACTTTAGGACTTCAATATGGGAATTGTGCTGACTTCTTCTTTAACAAAGTCCTTGAAACCTGTTCAGCTGATCTTCATTTTAAAATGATAGTTTCTTTCAAGGACATGCGGCCCTGTCTGATCACCAAGCTCCTGATCTGACAGGCCTTTCCAACCACAATACAAATCTGAAACAACAGGTGGGGGACCTGCAGCAATGTCGTTCTGCTTTTGTGGAAGAGAACCTGTACCTTCACAATGAGCTTATGTGGAGCTCCTCCTGTATGACCATGAAAACAGAGATTATAGACAAAACCTTTGCATTTGAGGGTTCTCCAATAAGGTTTGTTCACCAGATATTGAACTCAACCTACTAAGCTCTTTCTATAAAATTTCACTTATAATACCAGAGGAATTTTGGAAGCTGGATAAGTTAAGAACAATATTCCTTGCTTCCATCATTATTGAACTAAAGAGATTATTAACCAGGCTATCCCAAATTATCCATTCATATTCTTTTTTAGGGGCACTCCCTGAAGATCTCAATCACTTCTATACCAGACACTTTCACCGCCTTCCTGCCCAGGCCATTTTTTTTAAACTTTCAGCACTGTCCCACTTTGAATGACAATTGCGTGATCATGCAAAACTGTACCCATATGACATTTTTATATATTTTCTTTTTCACACATAGAAATAGAGCTTTCTTTTAGTGGTATTCAATCACCACTGGGATTTTTTTTGCTAAAGAAAGGAAAAAAGACAGATAATTTGGAAAAAAAACATTTTTTTTCAAAAAAAAAAAAAAAAAAAAAAAAAAAAAAAAAAAAAAAAAAAAAAAAAAAAAAAAAAAAAAAAAAAAAAAAAAAAAAAGAAAAAAAAAAAAAAAAAAAAAAAAAAAAAAAAAAAAAAAAAAAAAAAAAAAAAAAAAAAAAAAAAAAAAAAAAAAAAAAAAAAAAAAAAAAAAAAAAAAAAATAAAAAAAAAAAAAAAAAAAAAAAAAAAAAAAAAAAAAAAAAAAAAAAAAAAAAAAAAAAAAAAAAAAAAAAAAAAAAAAAAAAAAAAAAAAAAAAAATAAAAAAAAAAAAAAAAAAAAAAAAAAAAAAAAAAAAAAAAAAAAAAAAAAAAAAAAAAAAAAAAAAAAAAAAAAAAAAAAAAAAAAAAAAAAAAAAAAAAAAAAAAAAAAAAAAAAAAAACAAAAAAAAAAAAAAAAAAAAAAAAAAAAAAAAAAAAAAAAAAAAAAAAAAAAAAAAAAAAAAAGAAAAAAGACAGATAATTTGGAAAAAAAAAAAACATTTTTTTTCTTACTTTCTGTTATAAGCTTTAGCAAATAAATAATCTTTCTTCATAAATTTAGGTAAAACATGTATTTTGCTACATTTCTTTCGTGAAAATACCCCAAATCAGTGTTTATTATTTAGTCTGTAGGAAAGTCCACAAACGACGGTATATATATATATATATATATATATATATATATATATATATATAAATATTTATATATATATATATATATATATATGAATATATGAAAATTAATTAATCCTAATGTACTGACAGCCTATCTAATTTCTTGAGGACCCCCTTTTTGGATAGCAGACAGTCCATGGTATTTAGTAAGAGGCATGGTGAGTTTTTCAAGTTTTTTGGGAAAATTAAGAAATGAAAAATGTTTCTTTTTACAATTTTTTTTCACCTACTGTCACCAATACAGTACCGTGTCATCATATACTGTTTTTTTTTTTTTTTTTTTTCATTCAAAAGGTTTATTGAAGGTAAGTTACATTACAGGTGATCACATAACTTGAAGACAGGTACAATCCTGTCTGTACATTTTTTGTGTTGGCAGTCAATAATAAACCAGGAACATTTAAGATTCAAAACAAATTAACATTCAACATTAGCTGTGAGCGGCCTAAAGAGGTCTTTTCGTTATATCAGTCGATGCTCAGATCACATGTCTAGTTCTCAGATTAATCGCATTATAATTACCTTCTATGTCAGCATTATGGTGGCGAGTAAGGTTGAAACAGGTGACATTTAATGTCAGTAGATATAGATGAGTATAGAAAAGGTGGGAGAAAGGAAGAGAGTAGTTAGATGTATGGGACAGAGAAGAGAGGAATAGAGGGTTGGTAGTCATACATGGTGGCCTAAGTATTGGGACACATTTCAGTTATATCTGTAATTCAGTTCACTATCTAAGCTTTTGCATGATGGGCAGTTTGTTCGCATACCTCCCCAGAAGTGGGGTATTATCTTTCAGCCAAGGTTGGGTAGGTTAGGTTTCTCATATTCTTCAGAGAATCTAAAAGCAACCCAAGGGGCCCAAGTTTTGTGGTATCCATCCACATCATCATTGGACTGGGCCCGTGTCTCCTCCATGTTACATATGTCCCCTATCCTATGGAGCCACTCTTTAACAGAGGGGACCTTAGTAGATTTCCAGTATATTGGTATGAGCGTTTTAGACACGTTAAGCATATGTTTGGACAAGGATTTCTTGTATTTGGAGAGTGAGAAGTCGGTAACATGAAGGAGGCAGCCGGCCGCATCCAGCTTCAACGAGGTATCTTTGACATGGCGAATAATTGTCACCACTTTTTCCCAGAATCGTGTGATATGAGGACAATGCCACCAGATGTGCAAAATCGTACCTTTGTCCTGTCCACATCGCCAGCAAAGATCCGAGGTTTGGGGGAACCACTTATGTAGCTTGGCCGGTGTGGCATACCAATGTGTAAGCAATTTATACGCAGTTTCCTGCATTCTGGTGCTCAGGGAGCACTTATGTGCCAGTATACAGGCTTTTTGCCATTGTGTATCTGTTATTTCCATGTTAAGTTCCTCCGACCACTTCTTCCGAAATCTGTCCAGGGCGTGCGGTACTGAGGCCTGAAGCCAGGCATATGCCAAGGAAGTGGCTTTGGGAATTGGGCCCCCCTCCAGGCACACTGATTCCATATCTGTCATTTGTCTAGTAAAGTGCATTTTGTGTCGTGCGTCGTTTACATAGCTTCGTATCTGAAAGTATGTCCATAGGGGCAGATCCTGCACATGGGCCTCTACTTTCAGTTTCTGGTAGTCCTTAATAAGGACGTTCTCAAAGCAGTGGCTGGTGAGCAAAGGTGTATTCTCGCCTTGTTTCTGTAACGCACGGTTCGCTACCCCTGGTGGAAAGTCCGGGTTGTCTTTAAGTGGCGTCAAGGGGCTTAAGGGTGAGGATACGTTTGTCTTTTTAACGATTGAATGGAATATATATAGGGTGGTATTCAGAAGGGGATGTTGTCGCAGGGTCGGTGGGTAATTTTTCAACGAGACCCATGGGGAGAACCTCAAGGGGATCGGGCTCAACTCATTTTCTAGGGGGACCCAGTCTTTTGTGTCCTGGTGGCAATGCCAGTCCAGGATTCTTGTCATATGTGAGGCGTGATAATATTGTTTATAGTCGGGTAAGCCCATTCCCCCTCTCTCTTTTGCCCTAGTCATTAACTCAAATTTGATCCTCGGGCGCTTGTGTGCCCAGATAAACTCAAGCTGGATTGTTTGTAGAGTTTTGAAAAAACACTGTGGAATCAGTACGGGTAAGGTCCGGAATAGATACAACACTCTGGGCAATATCGGCATCTTACAGATGGCTGCCCTCCCGAACCATGAGAAATTTTTGTTAGTATGCCAGGACAACAGATCTTGTCTTATGATTTTGAGCATGGGTGGGAAGTTTCTCTCGAAAATTTGAGACAGCTGTGGGGTTAGCCATACGCCGAGATACTTCATGGCAGAGGATACCCATTTAAAGGTGCTATTTAGTTGTGCGTTATATAGTGTATTCTCTGTCATGGTGATATTCATCGCCTCTGACTTCATATAATTGATCTTTAGGTAGGAGACATACCCGTACACCGTGAACTCCCTCAGCAATGTGGGAATTGACGTGAGAGGTATCGTTAGGAAGAATAGTAAATCATCGGCGTATGCAGCGATTTTAAATTCCTGTTGACCCACCCAGAAACCCTCAATATCTGGTGATAACTTCACTTTCCTAATAAAAGGTTCCAACGAGATGATGAAGAGGATTGGCGAGAGGGGACACCCCTGTCTTGTACCATTGGTTATTTTTATCGTTTCGGATAAGGTTCCATTGATTCGTAGTTTTGCTGACGGGCGAGATCCAATTCATCATGTGGGTACCTAGGCCGACATGTTCGCACGTTGCCAACATGTAGTCCCAAGCTACTCGATCGAAGGCCTTCTCCGCGTCTGTAGACAGGAGAAGGCCCTCGATCTTTCGCTCCCTAGCTGCATATATAAGGTTTAGTGCCTTTGTTACGTTGTCTTTTGCCTCTCTGCCTGGCATGAATCCTGCCTGCTCTGGGCCTATGATGGTGTGAAGGAGGGGTTTAAGTCTGTTCGCTAATATTTTGGTCAGAATTTTAACATCAAGATTCAGTAGCGAAATTGGTCTATAGCTAGGACAGTGTTCTGGATCTTTGTTTGGTTTGGGCAGGACTGTTATGTGTGCCCCAAGGAACGTCGGAGGGACTTCCCTGGGTGTAGAAAATGAGTTTAGAGCTTTTAGAAGTGGGCCAGTCAGGTTGTCTAGGAAGGTCTTATAATATATAGAGGAGAAGCCATCAGGGCCCGGGCTTTTCCCATTCTTCATATCTTTTATTGCCGCTTTAACTTCTATTTCCTCAATGGGCCGTTCAAGGAGTTCAGTGTCAGTGGTGTGTAGTATGGGCATTTCTGCCCCGCGCAAGTATTCATGAATTGCTTGTGTTCTGGTTCCTGGCATGTCAGGTGGTTTGTGGGGGTTCGGTAGGTTATAGAGTTTGGAGTAGTAAGAGTGGAAATGTTGTGCAATCTGCTCATCCGTCTGATCTAACGTTCCCTGTTTATTTCGTATACCCTTAATTTTGTTGCTAAGGCGGGGGTCTTTTAGGGCTCTGGCTAAGAATTTGCCTGTTTTGTCCCCATGTTCGTAATATACTTTTTTCCTGAAGAACAGGAACCGTTTAGTGGTGGCATCTAGGATTTGTTGTAGGGATTTTCGGGTGTCGAGTAATTCAGTCGCCGTCTGTTTGGTGAGGGATTGCTTATGTTGTAGCTCTAGTTGTGAGATTCTATCTATTCATTTTGAGATCTGTTTTTCCCTGTCCCTCTTTCGCTTAGCTCCTGCCCTCATCAATTCCCCTCGCATGTAACATTTGTGTGCCTCCCATGTCATCAGGGGGTCTGTCTCTGGTATTGAATTAAAGCTAAAAAATTCTTGCAATTGCTTGGTGAGTTTTGGCAATAGTTCACAGTCTGTCAGAAGCGAGGAATTCAGTCGCCAAGTCTGTCTCTTATGTGTGGGTACATCAGAGGCCAGCGAAAGAGAGACGGGGGCATGGTCCGAGAAGGATTGTATGCCAATGTTTGCCCTTTCCACTAAATGTAGGTCCGTTTGTGAAATGAAAATGTAATCAATTCTTGAGTACCTGGCATGGGGGGCAGAATAAAAAGTAAAGTCCTTCCCATCTGGGTGTAGATACCTCCAGGTATCCACCAGATGCATCGAGGACAGGATTGATTTCAGGCTCTTCAGTACTCTGTATCTAATGTATGATGTGCCAGTTGATGTGTCAGTTAGAGGGTTTAGGGGGAGGTTGAAGTCCCCGCCCAGGATTATGCGTCCCGAGCCAAACACTCCAAGCTCCCCCATTACCCGTCTGCAGAAAGTCAGGTGTGAGGTATTCGGGAAATAAACATTAGCCAATGTCATTGGTACCCCACAATATTTCCCCTTCAGGAAGATAAACCTCACTTCAGGGTCTATCAGTTTGTCCGTCAGTTCAAAGTTGGCCTCCTTGCTAATTAGTATAGAGACCCCCTTCGACTTTGCCGAGTCATTGGTAGCGTGATATACTGTAGTGAAATAGGAATCAGTGAGCCTGGGTACATTGCTTGTTCTAAAGTGCGTCTCTTGCAAGAAGGCGAAGTGAGGCCTACCTTTCTTGAGTTCCCTTAGGAGGGCGATCCGTTTTTCAGGGGTATTCAGACCTCTGACATTGTGAGATATTACTGTGGGGCAGTGGCCCATCGATGAGTATGCCATTGCACCGCCCTGGACAGATTCGGAGAGTCGGTACCTATGGAAGACACTAAACAGGAGATATGTAATTACAGTATGGTATTCTTTCAAGTGATGTCCACCAACGCGTATAGATCTACCAGTTAAGAGAAAGAGAAAGGGAAGAGTAGCGGAAAGGAGAAAATAGAGAAGGAGAAGATTACGTTATACTGCCTTCGAATAGATATTCTATCCGTGAGGTCTGATTAGGAGTACTAACCAGGGACTAAGGCCTCCCTGGGTGTACCTTGTGGGGTAGTGGGAGGTGGCAGCAGGGATATCCTGTATCAATCTCAGTATGGAGAGGGAGACAGGAGTAAATTACCCCTCGCTACCAATCCTGGTACAAGGAATAAAAAGAAAAAAAATGTAACTATAGTGGCGGAGGTGGGGGAGGCCCGCGGCCACTTTTCTGCAATTGAGTTTAAACAAAAAACATGCTATATCAAACCATTCTGCACCATATTATAAATGCTAACCAACAGAACAACCAAAGACTCCTCCAATTAGTGAGGGCAGGAGGGCGCCGGCCGGCGCACCCCAGGCGGGGTACCACCCCAATTAATTTTGGGGATCCATATATCCCACCCCGGCCACCGGCCAACCGCCCCCCCCCCGGAAGAATCGCGAACTTCACCCAAGGGTGAATTTGTATAGTCTAGACTCTCAATCCTAAGCGTAAACCTTGTGTCCCGTCAGAGGAGGACAAAACCGTAGAGCAAGAAAGGTAATAAAATAAATAAAAAATATAAAATGAAATAAAATAAATAAAATAAAATAAAATAAAATAAAATAAATAAATATAATAAAAGCAAAACAAAGCAAAATAAGTAAAGGTATGCTAGTTTACAGTGTTACCACTCATTAGTAAAGTCTGGTTCGCATTGATCCTAGCTGCGAGTTGCGCCTGGGGATCAGTGCACATCCCCGGAGATGTCAGGGAAAGTGGCTCCCTCTGTCCAGTCCATCTGTATTTTGCTTGAGAAGTGTATTCTTCAGTCAGACATGTTGGGGCCTTTTCACCTCTCAGGTAGATGGGCACTTTTGAGGGGCCTTCCGGGTGTCAAGCTGAACAGGAGTGTATGTCCCTGCTCCCCCCTTGGGCAACCGAGTAGTGTCAGTACGTGGTAGGTGGACATCTGGGTATGTCCTTGGGTGCTAATAGATGTGGGGGGGAGCCAGCAGGCAGAAGAAAAAACCAAAGGGAAGAAAACTGAAACTAAAACAAAACACTGAACCTGAGATGTTGAAACCACATAGGTGTGATCAAAAAACAGGGGTCTCGTCCTTCTGTCATGGGTCCTCCGGAGCTCCAGGTTGGCGGGCTCTGGGTGTGCCAGGGGGGTGCCCCCCCCTGTCTGCTTTGCTTTAGCTTCTTGGCTGGTCTCTTGTCGGGTGAGGCAAAAGGGGAGACAGACGGGCTCCTTTGAACCGGTGGAAGAAGAAATTCTTGGTACCAGTCTGGCAACTCGATGTCCCCCAGCTGCAGAGCATTACAAAACTCCGGCAAGTCGTCCGGTGATCTCAATGTGTGTTGTCTGCCGTTGTGTGACACCAATAAGGCAAAGGGGAAGCGCCAGGTATACCGCAGGTCTCTTTCCCGTAGCCTGTCCAGTAAGAGTCTCAGGGCTCTGCGATTCTTCAAAGTTATTTGGGACAGGTCCTGAAAGAGCATTATTACTTCCCCATTAAACACAATTTGATCATTGCGGCGTGCTTTCTGCATGATGTCTTCTTTCAGTGTGAAGCTCTGTAAGCAGCAGATGACATCACGTGGGGGCATGTTGTCTGGGCCTCGTGCTCTCAGGGCCCTGTGCGCTCTTACAAACTCTATCTCAGTGTCCTCAGGCCTTTCCAGTAAGCTATTAAAGACCCTCTGTAGTGCAGGTACAATTTGGTCATTATCCACCGATTCCGGCACCCCTCTGACCCGTATGTTACACCTCCTCCCCCTGTTATCAAGGTCCTCCAAATGTCTATTCATCTCTATAAAATGATTGGAGTGTGAATAGGTGACTTTCTCCAGTCTATGTATGACTTTCTCCCTGTGCTTCCCCGCCGTTTCAGCTGCCGCCATCTTCTCTGTCAGCACTAGCAGGTTGGACTTTAGGTCCGTTATTGCTGCAGAGAACGTGGATTTTATGTCCGCTGCAAACATGGACATGTCGGCGTATGTTAGTGGGTGCTGGGAATGTAAGTGGCTCCTACCATTGTCCTCCGCCGC
The DNA here is from genome assembly GCA_028564925.1 of Lithobates sylvaticus. Taxonomy (NCBI): domain Eukaryota; kingdom Metazoa; phylum Chordata; class Amphibia; order Anura; family Ranidae; genus Lithobates; species Lithobates sylvaticus. The sequence goes on along the minus strand of CM053027.1, from coordinate 459,269,062 downwards.
GGACTGGGAGTCCTCACTGAAGTCGTCCTCAGCATGAGCCGGCGCCATCTTGGCTTCTGCCACGCTGCTCCTGGATAGTGACTGTGATCTGAAGAGATCCGAAATGTTCCTGCCTTGTGAGGCCGTCGCCGAACGGCGGGATCGAGTGTGCGGTGTTCAGTTGTTCTGTTTGCTCATTCTTGGGAGCTAGAGTGCAGAATGGTCGGCTTGAGACCGCGGGTTCTCCGGAGCTCCTCTAACAAGCCGCCATCCTCGCTGCGCGCCAAGCCACGCCCCTGTTTTTTTTTTTTTTTACCCCTGTGTACTACTCTGGGGAAGTAATCAGGACTGTTTTTTTTACACATTATGATTGCTTATACCAGTGAATTCAACAATTTTTACTGAATGAAACTGATTAATTCAGTAAGTATTGCTGTGATTGGCTAATCACATGATACAGATGGGCTATGATCGGCTCTGTCTGTACCATGTGATCACTGTGACCAATCACAGCTAGCAACACAATTGTATAAAATGAATGGCATGAAATGAAGCCATTCATTGTTTACAATTGTCATGTGATCTGCTGTGATTGGCCAAAGCGCTTACATGGTACCAGCAGCGGGCCTGTACAGTAATCGGCTGTGTCCACCGATGACAAATAGTGTGGCCGCAGGTCGCATGCCATCATTTTACAATAGGCCAGGTGGGAAGTGGTTATAAAACTTCGACAGCTTTTCTGAAATATTGCTTGCTTCACTCCATTATCACTCTTCTTGGAGAACAGAAGATCTCCAACTGACAAGGTTATCTATGTAAACCGATTGCCCTGAAAGAGAGCATGTAGCATGTTATTTACAACCAAGTTGATTACCCTAAGTTGCTTCAGGGCCTTGACTTGCTCAACACTTGGGAAAAATCCAGCTTCTCCTCATCTGGCTGCACCCAAGACTGCTTCATCACAGCATATAAGCTCTCTTATGCCTGTTGGGCGTTCTTTTGGAGCTTCAGAGCTGGCTAAGGTCTGATACCTGTGCCTTTTTTCAAAGGCCCTTTCTGGGTTAGTGCCAGTCTATAGCTCTATGCATATGTACATGTCCTCTGTGCATGGTGACTATCTTACTCTGAGTATGCTACCTTCACTGAGGTATATAGTTGTGTATATTATTTCAAAGTCCATAGAAATATTTGGGCAGGATTTGGTAAAAAATACAAATGGTCTATCGCATCCCAAACTTGAAAATAATAGAATTTTGTAGGCCAAAGTGTGCATGAACACAGGCCAGTACCCCTAGGGGATGCTTAGGGTATAGATAGACACTAATAAGGTATATGCATTTCAAAGAAAGCAAATGTTTATTCAAAAGGACATAAGTCAATGCATATAAAACACAGAAATGTTCAGTATGTTACACAGGTATGGACAGAGCGTAAACAATTTTTTGACAAAGTCAACAGCATGAACATACAAAATGTTGTGACAGAGAAAAAACTTGCTTGATACATATAGGATCAGGATGATGCCAACATGTTTCGGACTTTAGGGAATATAGTAATTCTAGATAGAATGGATTATGTCGAGATGTGTCTTAACATACTACGTAACCGTGAATGGTATACTATAATTCCTAGCACATAAATTAAATCTTTCCAACAAGAATTATACACACTCATTGATGACGCCTCCAGACAAGGCACCATCGATAAATCCACTACTGAATACGTCAGGACCAAATTTCCCAAAGAGGCAACGTTTTATGCACTACCTAAGGTGCACAAAAACCTACCCAGACCACCAGGCAGACCAATCGTCTCCGGACGTGGCTGCCTTACTGACAACCTTAGTCGCTATGTAGACAAATTAATTCAACCTTTAGTACAGGCCTTACCCTCATACATACGTGATACCACACACCTGATTCAGGGCTTGTCGGACCTCCATGTCGATGCCGACACTGTTTTGGTCGCCATCGACGTGGAGGCCCTATACAGCTCTATACCTCATTCTCTAGGCCTACTGGCCATTCAATACATTTTATCTACCACCAACATCTACTCTTCTGACTTATCGATATTCATCATTAGAGCTCTCAAATTTATTCTCACCCACAACTTTTTTACCTTTAATGGGTCCCACTACCTCCAGGTACAGGGCGTCGCCATGGGCACATGTTGCGCACCGGCGTACGCAAACCTGTACCTGGGGGAGTGGGAACGAAAACTTTTCCTTGATGATGCTGCCAGCATCTACACTAAACACATAGCCACCTTTCGTCGCTACATCGACGATATTCTAATTCTGTGGCAAGGTCCCATCGACACATTACACCAATTTCTTCTATTTTTAAATACTTCCAACTCCTTGAATTTAAAATTTACCATGACCCACAGTACCAGTTCCATCTCCTTCCTTGATCTGACGCTTATCAAGGACAGAGATGGGCACTTACAGAGCCACCTGTTCCGAAAACCCACGGCTGGCAACACAATCTTAGCTGCTTCCAGCTTCCACCCACAGCCTCTACTCAACTCCATTTGCCCAATATCTCCGTGCCCGACGCAATTGCTCGACGGATACCTCCTTTGAACACGAGGCCTCCATTCTACGTAATAGACTACGAGCACGGGGTTACAAAAATAGCGTCCTCAAAGACGCATACAAAAAGGCTAAATCGAAACCACGTTCTACTCTACTTACCACAAAACAAACCCCTACATCAACAAAATCCCCCCTTAGAATTATCACCAACTATTGTCAACAATACAACCAAATTACTCAAATACTCTCTAAACACTGGCATATTATTGCCACTGATAAATCCCTCTCACCCTTTGTTCAGCCAAAGCCTTTGATTACTTATCGACGTGCTCCATCCCTCCGTGACAAACTCATTATTAGTGAATACAAATCTAGTAACAGGTCCCATAAGCAGCTTAAGGGCACTTTTCCATGTGGCAATTGTAATTATTGTAAGTACCTTACCAAATCCAACATACACAATGTTTTGCCAAATGGCCAACGTTTCTTTCCACAACATTATGTAAATTGTCGATCCATTGGTATTGTGTACTTACTTGAATGTGAATGTGGATGCTTCTATGTGGGCAAGACCAAACTACCCTTCTGGAAGCGCATATATGGCCATATCTGCAGTGTCAACAAACGAGACCCTGATTTACCTTTGGGGCGACATTGCATGATTGTCCATCATGACGCTATTCCCAAAATCTCATTTAAAGCCCTAGACTATATCCCACCTCCTATCCGGGGTGGTGATTACAACAAAGCTTTATTACAAAGCGAACTCCGATGGATTTTCCACCTTAATGCCACTTTGCCCCCTGGGCTCAACGAGGCTTTTAACTTCAAACCCTACCTTGAAGGCTTCGAATCTGGAGTCTGTGAACTTGACCTTTGACCCTATCCCCCCTACATATACGCATCCACACAACTAACTTTTTGTAATAATACCCATAAATCTAATAATGCATAGATTGTTATGACATACCCATGTCCACCCCCACTGTGTATGCCCTATATGCTAGAATAACCTCCTTTTGACACTGTTACAGTACTCTTACCTGCTGTACCACACTGCCTATTATATCACAGTTCTGCTAGTTTCTTTGCCACTTTGACTTACTAATCTGTTTACACAACAAATCTCCTTGTGTATACATATATACTTGATGGCTTGCCGCATTTTAGGTTAGTTACCCGGCGCGGGTAAGACCTGGTACGCATGCGCTACCCTTTCTAGTGCGCATGCGCCTCCTTCCCGCTTTTGTCAGCCGATTCCACCTGTCTGCCTTCCTGTTTGCGTTCCATCTGGAGCGCAGCACGTTGAGCGGCAGTCTATTCCCGCGTCGGTGACGTCACCGCAGGGTGACGTCACTCCCGCAGGGCGTGCTCGCGCCCAGCGCCGCCCCGTCAGAGGTCCTTTTGGGAAAATACACAGCGCGCCATGGCGCTTTTCCCTTACACACAGCCACCCAATCAGCTTCTATTGTGGAACGCAGACATCCCCAGTCCAGCTGATTGTCATTATCTGACCTGTTATAAACCAAACGCCCAAATAGGCTTATACATGCTGCTGACTCCATGGCGTCCATTGGCCTTCCATACTAGACACTAAGGATGAGCCCGGTGTTCGATTCGAACCCATGTTCGAATCGAGCACCGGGTGTTCGCTCGCTCGGCGAGCCCAGAACTATTGGGACCGCTCGCATCAAATTCGTGTGATGCGAGCGGCCCCGCAATGCATTGCGGCCCGCGCAGTGCAATGCTGGCTGATGATTGGCCAAGCATGCACTGTGACCCCGCATGCTTGGCCAATCACAGCGCCGGCAGCGAGGAGAGCCATAATTGGCTACAGGCAGGATGCCTGTAGCCAATTATAGCTCAGGGGCTTTAATACACGCCCCACGGTATAAGAGGCCGCCGCGGCGGCGGCCTCGCATATTATGTTTCACTCACAGTGTCAGCGTGTCAGTGTGCTGCTGACTGCTGACAACAATATGTTCTTTATTTCTGGGGATATGTGTGTGCATGCTGTTAGAACAGCATTGCAGTATCACATCTGGGGGGTGTCTATAGGTAGCCTGTGAAGGAGGGCAGGTTTCCTGTGCTTAGAACTTTCCCTGCAAAAAAGTGTCATTTTTGCAGGAAGAAAGCTATTTAAATCACTCGCGGCTAATGAATTGATGGCTCCTGTAACACAGAGAGCTGTCATTCATTAATAAAAAAAAAAAAAAAAGCGTAGGGGTCCCCCCAAATTCAATAACCAGGCCCTTCAGGTCTGGGATGGATATTAAGGGGATCCCAGCCAAAAAAAAAAAAAAAAAATGGCGTAGGGTCCCCCTCAAAATCCATACCAGACCCTTGAGGTCTGGTATGGATTTTAAGGGGAACCCTAGCCAAAAAAAATGGCGTGGGGTCCCCCTCAAAATCCATACCAGACCCTTATCCGAGCACGCAACCTGGCAGGCCGCAGGAAAAGAGGGGGGGACGAGAGCGGCCCCCCCTCTCGCCTGAACCGTACCAGGCCACATGCCCTCAACATTGGGAGGATGCTTTGGGGGTCTAAGACCCCTAAAGCACCTTGTCCCCATGTTGATTAGGACAAGGGCCTCTTCCCCACAACCCTGGCCGGTGGTTGTGGGGGTCTGCGGGCGGGGGGCTTATCGGAATCTGGAAGCCCCCTTTAACAAGGGGACCCCCAGATCCCGGCCCCCCCCCCTGTGTGAAATGGTAAGGGGGTACAAAAGTACCCCTACCATTTCACCAAAAAAGTGGCAAAAATGGTAAAAAGGACAGGAGACAGTCTTTGACAATTCCTTTATTAAAATCTTCTTTCTTCTTTCTTCATCCTTCGGTTTCTTCATCTTCTCCTTCCTTCATCTTCTTCCATCTTCTTCTTCCATTTTCTTCTTCCTCCGATCCGCTTCTTCTTGCGCTGGTCTTCTCGTCCTTCTCGTCGTCCTTCTCGTCCGGCATCTTCTTCCGTCGGCGTCGGCGTCGGTGTCTCTGTCTCTTCTTGGGCCGCTCCGCGCAATGGGAGGCTCCCGCTGTGTGAGGCTCCGCTCCGTCTGACAGGTCTTTTATAATGGAGGGCACCTGGTGACCCCGCCCCCTCTGACGCACAGGGACGTCATGGGGAATTCCATGATGGCTTTCCCCATGATGTCAGAGGGGGGCGGGGTCACCAGGTGCCCTCCGTTTTAAAAGACCTGTCAGATGGAGCGGAGCCTCACACAGCGGGAGCCTCCCATTGCGCGGAGCGGCCCAAGAAGACACCGACACCGACGCCGACGCCGACGGAAGAAGATGCCGGACGAGAAGGACGAGAAGACCAGCGCAAGAAGAAGCGGATCGGAGGAAGAAGAAAATGGAAGAAGAAGATGGAAGAAGATGAAGGAAGGAGAAGATGAAGAATCCGAAGGATGAAGAAAGAAGAAAGAAGATTTTAATAAAGGAATTGTCAAAGACTGTCTCCTGTCCTTTTTACCATTTTTGCCACTTTTTTGGTGAAATGGTAGGGGTACTTTTGTACCCCCTTACCATTTCACACAGGGGGGGGGCCGGGATCGGGGGGTCCCCTTGTTAAAGGGGGCTTCCAGATTCCGATAAGCCCCCCGCCCGCAGACCCCCACAACCACCGGCCAGGGTTGTGGGGAAGAGGCCCTTGTCCTAATCAACATGGGGACAAGGTGCTTTAGGGGTCTTAGACCCCCAAAGCATCCTCCCAATGTTGAGGGCATGTGGCCTGGTACGGTTCAGGCGAGAGGGGGGGCCGCTCTCGTCCCCCCCTCTTTTCCTGCGGCCTGCCAGGTTGCGTGCTCGGATAAGGGTCTGGTATGGATTTTGAGGGGGACCCCACGCCATTTTTTTTGGCTAGGGTTCCCCTTAAAATCCATACCAGACCTCAAGGGTCTGGTATGGATTTTGAGGGGGACCCTACGCCATTTTTTTTTTTTTTTTTTGGCTGGGATCCCCCTTAATATCCATCCCAGACCTGAAGGGCCTGGTTATTGAATTTGGGGGGACCCCTACGCTTTTTTTTTTTTTCATTTTTTTTTTTTTTTATCAATGACTTTTTTTTATGAATGAGTTTCAATGAATCACTGTTCTCTGTGTTACGGGAGCCGTGAATTAACATTAGCCGCGAGTGATTTTAAATAGCTTTTTTACTTTCAAAAATGACACTTTGCGCAGAGACAGTTCTAAACACGGGAAACATGCGCCCCTTTACAGGCATACTATAGACACCCCCCAGGTACGAAATTTAAAGGAATATTACACTTTTATTGTTTCAATTTAAGCATTATTAAAATCACTGCTCCTGAAAAAACGGCCGTTTTTAAAAAAAATTTTTGCATTGATACATGTCCCCTGGGGCAGGACCCAGGTCCCCAAACACTTTTTATGACATTAACATGCATATTAGCCTTTAAAATGAGCACTTTTAATTTCGAACGTTCGCATCCATTATAACTAATAGGGTTCTAAAGCTCGCACGGACTTTAGGTCCGTTCGCGGGTTCTGGTGCGAGCCGAACGGGGGGGTGTTCGGCTCATCCCTACTAGACACCACATTATTCAGGTAAAAAGACCCTAACATCAGTGTCTTTACAATACTTATTTTGCTACACCCTTGATACTTATACTCTCTTATACTCTATTTTATTACAGCATCACATACTGCTTGGCCAGTTTAGCTACAGGACATGGGCTATAGCCCTATTCCTGTATAGGACCTTGCAACTGCCTGAAATTGTCGTAGCAAGCTTTCCATGTTTATGGCTACTCCTACTTTGTTTTTACTACCCTTACCAATGCATATCTTCTACACCAATTGATCTGGTGGTTACACCTGTGGCATATCCTGAAACTAGCACTATATGTGAGTACCATCTCTACTACTTATATACTATACCGGCTTCTCTGGCACTGTAAAAATAGACTGTATATACTGCCATTTATTATTTGTACTAATCTCTGATTCTCACACAACCTAGATGTGAATCAAAGGATATCTAATTGCCTTGAAAAAGGACTAAAGTCCGAAACATGTTGGCATCATCCTGATCATATATGTATCAAGCAAGTTTTTTCTCTGTCACAACATTTTGTATGTTCATGCTGTTGACTTGGTCAAAAAATTGTTTACGCTCTGTCCATACCTGTGTAACATACTGAACATTTCTGTGTTTTATATGCATTGACTTATGTCCTTTTGAATAAACATTTACTTTCTTTGAAATGCATACACCTTATTAGTGTCTATCTATACCCTAAGCATCCCCTAGGGGTACTGGCCTGTGTTCATGCACACTTTGGCCTACAAAATTCTATTATTTCAAAGTCCTTCTCACATTTCAGTGGTAATTTTATGCCTTTTGGAATCTTGGTACCCTTAGCAATTGCTGCCCTCCCATGGTCTCTATATTATTATTTTTGAATGAAAAGGGTTTAAATACCCTGAAAAAATTATATCTGATTTTAAGAACTGAACACCTACTAGTGCTATAGCATTTTTTACAGGAGACATTCCCCTCTTGCAAACCTTGCCACTTCTGCTCCCCCTATATTCAATAATATATTTATGAAAAAAATAAAAACCAGTCTAAGCTCAACCTCAATGTAAAAAAAATGTGTAGTGTATCCTTAGATAAATATATTATGAGAGGACCTAGCAAAGTAGTCTGACACATGTAACAATATAAAAAATGACTTTATGAAACACTAATAATCTAGAGAATACAAAACCCACTATCCAACTAATAAAAAGTCGGGCTTCCAGCCTTGCCCCCATGCTGCTAAATTCTGGGATACCTCTCCTATCTCCTCCGTTCAGCTAGGGGACTTTGACCTCTCTGGATATGGGCTCATAAACCTCCACTTGCTATAACTACAGCCAGGACTTCTCAAGATCCACATGAAAAGTCAATTTTCTCTACTTGAGTGTTATATGGCTTGCAAATTCTTATTTGATCTAAACTGATGGCTCCCACAATGAGCAATGATGAATTATATATCACACATTTGGAGGAGTTATTCTGTGTCTATCTAGTTGCCAACAAAGGGAGGGCAGAATATGCCATGCTATAAGCTATATGAGTACCATATGTGATGACAGGGGCACCTCTCCCTGGGAGTTTTCCAGTTATGCCTGATATTTGACACATATGCCATTATTCGCACCATGCTGCTTATATGGGGGATGGTCTTATAACACAGTTTATCAAAGGACACTCTCATGGACTTTAACCACTTCAATACCGGGCACTTAAACACCTTCCTGCCCAGACCAATTTTGAGCTTTCAGCGCTCTCACACTTTGAATGACAATTGCACGGTCATGCTACACTGTACCCAAATGACATTTTTATCATTTTTTTCCCACAAATAGAGCTTTCTTTTGGTGGTATTTGATCACCCCTGCGGTTTTTATTTTTTGCTAAACAAATAAAAAAAGACCGAAAATTTTGAAAAAAAATATGTTTTTTTTGTTTCAGTTTCAAAACTTTGTAAATAAGTAAGTTTTCTCCTTCACTGATGGGCACCGATGGGGCTGCACTGATGGGCACTGATAAGGTGGCACTGATGGGCACAGATAAGGTGGCACTGAGGTGGCATTGATGGGCACTGATATGTGGCACTGATAGGCAGCACTGATAGGCGGCACTGATGGGCAACACGGATGGGTGACACAGATGGGCACTGATAGGTGGCACAAATTGGCACTGATAGCTGGCATGGATTGGCATGGATAGGCGGCACGGATGGGCATGGATAGGCGGCACAGATGGGCATGGATAGGCGGCACAGATGGGCATTGATGGGCAATGATAGGTGGCATGGATGGGCACTGATAGGTGGCAAGGATGGGCACTGATAGGTGGCACGGATAGGCACTGATAGGTGGCATGGATAGGCACTGATAGGCAGCATTGTTTTGTATTGATGGATGCCAATCAGTGCCAAACAATAATGCATGTCAATCAGTGATGCCCATTGTGGGCACTGATTGGCATCCATTGTGGGCACTGATTGGCATCCATTGTTGGCACTGTGTGTCATCCCTGGTGGTCTAGGGTGGCATACCTTGTGCTGCGCATCCCTGGTGGTCTGGTGGCGTCCCTGGTGGTCCAGTGTGGGCATCCTCGGGGGGGCTGTGCTGATAATCATTCAGCACAGACACCCCCTGTCAGAGGAGCAGCCGATCGGCTCTCCTCTACTCACGTCTGACAGATGCGAGTGAGGAAAAGCCAATTACCGGCTCTTCCTATTTACACTGTGATCAGCCGTGATTGGACACGGCTGATCATGTGGTAAAAAGGGCACTGTTGGAGACTCTTTACCAAGATCCCAGGGGCGCGCAGTGGCTCAAAATCCTAAGGACGTCCTATGACATCCAGTCAGGTTTTGACAACCACTTTGCCGACGTCTATTTACAATGGGCGGGCGGCAAGTGGTTAAATGTCATTAACCATGTGTAGCTGCCCATCCCATCATTAATATCTGGGTTGATCTCATGCTACAGCCCAGAAGGAATTTAAATACTACTGGTCATATGGAGATATTATTGCCTATATGTGGATTGGATTCCATGAGAAGATCACATCCATGAGATCGCAGTGGGTGCCCGGCTGTGAAGCCACAGCCGGGCACCCACAGTTACAATGCTGGCACCGCGAAACGGAGGGGAAAACGAGCAGGGCTTTTGATCCCCCGCATCGCTGGACACTGGGACAGGTAAGTGTCCAATTATTAAAAGTCAGCAGCTGCAGTATTTGTAACTGCTGACTTTTATTTTTTTTATAATGGGAACACCACTTTAAGCCAGCCATAGATGTTTTGAATCTTGGCCAGTCCAGCATAGACCGGTTGAGATTCAAACCATCTACGGGCAGGCTGATTGTAGCCAAGTTGATTCATCCATGGATTTCTATAGCTGCTGCTAACAATAATCATTGTGTTCTCCTGTCTGGGACGGCTCCCCGCAAACCCCCCTACCCGCCGCAGAAAGGATTTCCCTGTCAACACAGGCAGTGTTGATGGGGGAAATCAAGCAATTTTATTTTCTGCAACCAGTGGTTGCAGGAAAGAGATTTCTGCCTTACACTTTAATCATTTAATTTACTATACTTTAGAGTGAAGTGACATTGGGATAGATTGGGGTAGAATAACTTAAGTGTAGTAAGCAGAGTGTGTACTTCAAACGTGCAATCATGGGTGGGTGAATTTGAAACAATAGGATTTCTCTTTTGTGTGACTTGGTATTTGAAATGTTTATAGGTTCACTCCAACTTAAATTTACAATATAATTCACATTACATTAGTGACTGCACTTCACACTTCCTAAAGCAAGCTCTATTTTTCCAGTGAGTACGATAAAGTGTGATCCAATAAAAATATATTGATATCTTTAGGCTTGATTTACTAAAACGTGATGCATGATTTAACTGAGGAAAGTGAAGTGCATGTGTGTTTACTTTAGGAATACAGTTCCATGAAAGAATTGTTTTTTTTCTAAATTCCCATGAACATATATTGATATTTGAAGTGAACACAGTTCATGCCTCTTCACCTCAGTTTACCTTGTGTCTAATTTTAGTAAATCAAGCGTTTCGTGGTATGCTGTGCATAAATATATAATTAAACTGACACTCACGCTGTAAGCATTTTTCAAATGTTTGTCAGCCCTTTGACTTCCCCAGCTGTACATCTTTTCATTAGACTACTTTAAAAACACACAAAATAGTACAAAAACTTATATTTGGCAATATGTAACTAGTAGAAATCATTTTAACAGCTTTATATTATTTTTACTTGTTCTAGTAATTTATTCCTACAGTACATTGTTCTCAAAGCAGATATAATAAATACTAGGCTATTACACTGATACATTAACCTATATGTAACAAGACAATAAATCACTTTAAAATGTTCATAGGTAATGTGAATATTTAATTTTCAAATTCTCCGTATTTGTAAAACAGAAAGGTTTTAGATTAAAAAATGTGACATCAATTTTACTTTTCTGACATAACACAGGAAAAAAAAACTTACACAAGGAAATCACATCCTACTGGTTCTATCTGTCCTTTATTGGTTTCCAGATTGAAAAAAGATTACATTTTACCACCTCTCCTTCCTTGCATTATTTCTTCATGCATCTCCCAGCTCCCTTTTAATCAGCCTAGCAACACATCCTATGCAATCGAAATCCAAATAACTTTGTGCTTACTCAGGCATAACTTGCTGCTGACTGAACTTTTTAACCTGTTCAGAGTCAGCCACGCTTTCTTTCTTTTTGATATGTATAATTTTTGTTTTACCATGTTATTATCAACAAATGAAGTATTATGCAATTTCAAATGGGTCAAGTTATATTAAAAACATTAGAAAGCTAGGAAGACTAAACATGATTCATGTTTCTTTTTTTTTTTTTTTTTAAATGCCAAATGCCTATATTTCAGATAAAACATGAAGACCCCTTTCACACTGAGGCGTTTTTCAGGCGCTTTTGGGCTAAAAATAGCCCCTGTAAAGCACCTGAAAAATACCTCCCCTGCAGTCTCAGTGTGAAAGCCTGTGTGCTTTCACACTGGGGCGCTGCACTGGCAGGACATTAAAAAAAGTCCTGCAAGCAGCATCTTTTGGGTGGTGGAGGAGCAGTGTATACACCACTCCTGCCCATTGAAATGAATGGGCACCGCTGCCGAAGCGCCTGTAAAGCGATTCGGCAGGGGTGCTACATGGGCGCATTTAACCCTTTATTCGGCCGATGGTGGGGATTAAAAGAGCCCCGCTATTGGGCGAATAGTGCTGCTAAAACTAGCGGCGCTTTACCGCTAACGCCGGGAACGGCTCAGTGTGAAAGGGGTCTTAAGGAATATGTTTACCTTTGGGAACATGTAACATGTTTCATCAATTTTTAGGGTGGAACATATAACATGTTCGCACTTCTGGCGTCTCCCTGATCCATTGCATCCAGGGACAGCAAGCAGGGGGCTCCGCCCTTCTGGCTGCGTCATTGATTTACAGAGTTCTGTGAATGGGAAACTACAAGTACCGACAGCCTTTGCAGCTGTCAGCTTGTAGTTCTCAATGAACTACCAGGGCGCTGTTGAGTCCAGTTGCAAACTCATACAGCAAACCAAAATACATACATCAAAAATAAAGAAGGAACACCGGATCAATAGAAAAATGGACTCCAAGGAACAAAGGGAATTTATCATGGGGATGATGGAACATACATGGGCATGTCATACCACCAAACATGCATGCTCCTTTCCATCATCCCCATGATAAATTCTGGGCCCTTTGTTCTTGGGGTCCATTTTCCTGTTGATCTAGTGTTCGTTCTTTATTTTCAATGTATGTATTTTGGTTTACTGTATGAGTTTGCAACTGGACTAGATTTTTTTCCGTAAACCCATTGTGAGAATTCTTCCATCTAGATTGTGTCAGAGAATAGGGTGCTTCTCCTTTAAGCAGCATCCTTTTGTATACTATATGTCTGCCTATCTTTTTTAATGATTTTGTTTTTGAATAATAAATGTATATTTTTGTATTTAAACTATGTAAGTCTATACTGTACCATGAAAGTCCAAATTGCCTCTTAAATTGCCAATCTCTCTTTTTTAAGGAGCAGTGATTTTTAATGATGCTTAAATTGCAACATAAAAATTAAAAATTCCTTTGCATATAGTGCATGGGGGTCCCCTTAGTTTGCCTGTAAAGTGGCACATCTGTAGCATATATAGAACATGCTGCAGCAAACAGGACATTTCTAAAGAAAAAAAAAGAGTCAAATCATATTTAAATTGACTGACACCCGGCTATTGAGAAAAAAATAAAGAAAAAAACCTTTGGGTCTGGTATGGATTTTAAGGGGAACCCCTTGCCAAAATTAAAAAAAACACCTTGTCCCCATGTTGATGAGCACAGGGGTCTCTTCCCCACCAGGTGGCACCACCCACTTGTGACGTCACCAAACCAACATGCATCGGTTGGTGATGTCACAAGGGGGGCGGTGCCAGCAGGTGATGTCGAACTGTATTAGAAATGTGAAAAAGCAAGTCAGTCAAGCCTTCACGACAGGCAAAATATTTTTTTTTCATTTTCAGGTCCGGCGTTGTAGTGTTTTTTACGAGGGATCTACATGGGGGAAACTGTTTTTTTTTATTTTTAATAAAGGAATTGTCAAAAATTCTGTGTTTTTATTACTTTTTGACATGACACTTTTTGGTAAATACAGTGCTGTGAAAAAGTATTAGCCCCCATTCCTGATTTTATTTTGCATATTTCTCACACTTAAATGATTCAGATCATCAAACAAATTTTAATATTACACAAAGAAAACCTGAGTAGATCAAAGATGCAGTTTTTAAATTATTATTTACTTTATTAAGAGAAAACAACTGTTTAAACCTGCCTGGCCCTATGTGAAAAAGTAATTTCCCCTTCCCATGCTAATTCATGAATGAACTGTGATTAACCACAATTTTTTGGAAAGCTGAGTTAAATTTCACTTGCCACACCCAGGCCTAAATTACTGTCAGACCTGTTGAATCAAGACATCACATAAATATAAGCTGTCTGACAAAGTGAAGCATGCTAACAGATCACAAAAAGCCACACATCATACCACAATCTAACACAAATCAAGAACAGATTAGAAACAAAGTAATGTACATCTATAGGTCTAGGAAGGGTTTCCAAGCCATTTCTAAGGCTTTAGAAATGAACAAGCGGGGAGAGCCATTATCCACAAACGGACATAACTTGGAACAGTGGTGAACCTTCCCAGGAGTGTCCGGCCTACAAAAATTACTCCATGAGCATGACGATGACTTATCCAGGAGGTCATAAAAGAACCCAGAACAACATCTAAAGAACTGCAGGCCTCACTTGTCTCAGGTAAGATCAGTGTTCATGATTCAATAAGAAAGAGACTGGGCAAAAATGGCATCCATGGGAGAGTTCCAAGGCCAAAGCCACTGCTGACCAAAAAGAACACAAAGGCCCATCTCACATTTACCAAAAAACATCTTGATTATCACCAAGACTTTTAGGCAAATATTCTGTGGACTGATAAGACAAAAATTTAACTTTTTGAAGTTGTGCGTCCCGATACATCCGGCATAAAATAAATACAGCATTTCATAACAAGAGCATCATACCAACAGTCAGACATGGTGGTGGTAGCGTGATGGTCTGAGGCTGCTTTGCAGCTTCAGGACTTGGATGACTTACCATAATTGATGGAACCATGATCTTTGAGCTCTACCAGAAAATACTAAAGGAGAATGTCCGGCCATCAGTTTGTGACCTCAAGCTCAAGTGCACTTGGGTTATGCAGCAGGACAATGATCCGAAACACAACAGCAAGTCCACCTCCAAATGGTTCAAACAAAGCAAAATGTAGGTTTTGGAGTGGCCTAGTCAAAGCCAGGACTTCAGCCAGATGCTATATCATGACCTTACACAGGCCATTCATGCTGGGAATCCCTCCAATGTGTCTGATTTAAAACAAATCTGCAAAGAGTGGGCCAAAACTGCTCCACAGCAATGTGAAAGACTTATTTCCAGTTATCGTAATTGATTGCAGTTGTTGCTGCCAAGGGTGGTACAACCAGTTATTAGATTTAGGGGGCAATTACTTTTTTACATAAAGCCAGGCAGGTTTGGACAGCTTGTTTGCCTTAATAAACAAAACCATCAGAAAACTGAATTTTGTATTCACTTGGGTTATCTTTCTGTAATACAAAAATTTGTTTGATGATCTGAGTCATTTAAGTGTGACAAATATGCAAAAAAAAGAAAGGGGCAAATACTTTTTCACAGCACTGTAGGTAGGACTACTATGTACCCCATACTCATTCACATGTGGGGTGGGATCTGGGGGCCCCCTTGTTAAAGGGGACTTGCAGATTCCAATAAGCCCCCTGCCCCCAGACCACTACTATCACAGCCCAGGGTTGGGGGGAAGAGACCCTTGTCCCCATCCCAGATGAACACCCTTCAAATTTGGGTGTTCCCAGAATGGGGGGAACCCCCACACTGTGCACTCAAAACATAAAATCATCTGCATCACAAGAAATACATTGAAACTGTATGGTCTTGTTGCTTTAATCTGACCATTTCCATATCCGGGTACCTCATCCCTAATAGAATATTATGTCCAAAACATGGAATGGGACTTTGTATAGGCACCCAGAATACAAAAAATTATAAAAAATATAACTCTTTATTTAATACAGATAAAAAGTTGTAAACGCAGAATAAACAATTGCAATCCAGACACATAAAGGATACATGACATATTTAAATTCCATCATACAGAGATATCTTTAATATCAATCTTTCAATGGTATTGAACCTTAACACTTTACAACTCATAAAGAGTCTTCATCAGGAGGAAAAAAAAGGGGGAAAAAACCCAATGATGCATATTAAAAGAGTGAGTGCATATTCAAGGGAAACCCTGAGGTGTAAATTTGATGTGATGCAAGAGATGGCACACACCGTCAACACAAAGTTGATAATTAGCTAGTATCTATGAAAGAAGAGGCTCTAACAGTGGATAATCAATAGGCTCCTCTATACTTTCAGCAGTGTCCCCTGTCTTCTATCCTTCCAGCAGTGACTCCTGTCCTCTCTCCTGCAAGCGGTGACACCTGCCCTCTCTCTTGACAGCAATGACCCCTGCCCTCTCTCTTGCCAGCCATGACCCCTGCCCTCTCTCCTGCCAGCAATGACCCCTGTCCTCTCTCCTGCCAGCGGAGAGAGGGCAGGGGTCATTGCTAGCTAGAGAGAGGGCAGGGGGTCACCGTTTGCAGGAGAGAGGACAGCGGTCACTGCTGAAAGTATAGAGGACAGGGATTACTGCTGGCAGGACACAAAGCAAGATCTCCTCCTCAGCTCTTCCCCACACAACACATAGCTGAGACTAAATTCTCATTCGCACAGCCATGTTCTGCACTGTGTGTAGCTGTTAACTAGAGCTGCGCCTGTCATTCTGTCAATGGAATTTCACAGGTCAGAAGTGCAACATAGTCACCAGCTACATAATGTGCAGATTGTAGCTGTGTTAAAGAGAATCCGATTTTAGCTATGTGTTGTGTGAGGAAGAGCTGAGGAGGAGATCTTGATGCTTGTGCTCAGGCTGCGTATGTACAGTGCAGGAATGGGAGATGGCCGGGCACAGTGGCAGCTGTGGAGGGGGGTTGGGGAAGCTTTGGGGGCACCAATGAAATCTTGGGGGAGCACAGCCCAACCCAGCACCCCCCCCCCCCTAGTTCTGGCCATTTTATGCACCTGTACTGGCTGTAATAGCAGATAATACAGTAGTCCATGTTGGGAGCAAGCAGAGGAGGTTGGCTATGTTCTCACATACTGTGGAAACATGTGGAATAAACATAGCTTCCCTCATATAGCAAGTCAAAGCTAGGAGATTAAAAATCATTTATTTCTGGATGAGCTGTCCAAAAGCTGCCATTATTGGAAATAGAAGTCTAGTAATGAAGTTATAATATATGATATATTTTTTAGTTTTTTTGTGACAATATACAGTAAAAGACAATACAATACAACTGACAATCAACAATATTAATCAGATAAATACACCGTTTTTTAAATAAAAGGGTCTCTTGGCAGATGTAGTTCTGAGGGCATGCCTAGGTCAACACCCAATGAGCTCCCACCAGCTGCCCTGCAAGAATTTTACAATCCTTGTTATGATGTCACAGGGAGCAATAAACACTGTTTCTTTCTACAGGAACTAGGTAAAAGAATAAAATGCTGATGCATGTTGTAGAGTGAAAGAGTGAAGTTTGGTGAAAAAATTGTGTGTACAAAAAGTGAATCAATGTTTGCCTAATCAATGCAAATCATAAAGTTTAATTTACTTCTTTCATATCTTTGCTACATCAAAACCTTAATGACTAGACCACATTTTGAAGTATTGGTATGTAACAGGCTTACTCAACAATAACTTATTATCATCCTGCTTGCCACAGGATCTTTTTCCTCCCTTTGGCTTTTGATGGACAGGCCATCATGAGAGGAGTGCAATGATTTGTGGCATTAGCATCCAGAAAAACTGTATTCCCAATTCCTAACAGAGAAACAAAAGTGGGCTGGGCAATGGGGCTAAGCCTGGAGAACTCATTGTGGTGTTTAAAGTGGTTTGTAAACCCTTACAGACCACTTTGACCTACAGGTAAGCCTAGATTAAGACTTACCTGTAGGTCCAAGAAATATCTCCTAAACCTACACGGTTAAGGATATATTTGCAAAAAGACAGGCGCCGCTGTCTACGGCAAATGCGCCATAGACAGCGGCGTGCAGGCGCACAGGGCACGCCACTGCTAATGGCGATATGCCGCTAGTGGCGGCTCCCATGCGTGTGTGCGGGAGTGACGTCATCGCGGCTCCGGACATTCTCAGTGCCGGAGCCGCGATACCCGGAAAGAAGATGGACACTCCGTGGAAGAGGGGACAGCAGTGACATCGCTGGCTCCTGTGTCAGGTAAGTGACACATAATGGGCTACTATGCGATGCTTAGTAGCCCATTATGCTTTACCTTTGCAGGGAAACAAAGAGGAAGTAAACCCGTCAGGGTTTACTTCCTCTTTAAAGAAACCATACTGCATGTTTTAAAAATGATGGTCATTTTATTGAGCGTGCACAAATGCTTCAGACATTTGTACAATTAATGTTTTAGAAATAGGCCCCTATAATAGCTAATTTATCTTTAATCTCCCTTACTTAAAAATATATTATATTAACTAACAAAGGAACAAGTGAATCATTGAATGAACAAACTAACTTACAACTAACCACTGCTTGGTTCCCAGATGCAGTAGGCAGCATATTAATGGGGATCAGAGCAATCTTCAGAGAATGCAGCAACCGAGGAAAGAAAAGTTTTTTTAATGTTCTTTTTGGCTTGGAGCACTTACCAGGAGGACATTAATTTACAGTGGTATCGGAAGGGGAGCATGAGGAACTTCTTACTCAGGTTGGAAAGTTGCTGTAAGTGGTAGCTTATGTACACAGATTAAGAACAATATTATTGTATACAAAAAAAAAATGAAAAAATAACTGGTGAAACCTAAATAAAATGTAGTGCCAATTGGCAAGAAAGTAAGAATTTGAACATTTGGAGTTTCATCAGTCAATATGTTGATAGAAGTCCATATGCTGATAGGAGTAGGGCATTTAGGTAGGAAATTGTTGCCTAAACTTGTACATAAAATATTTTTGGTTAGCCACTAAAAGGTACCATTTCAACTTTACTCTTTGCCTTCTCTTTGGTTATGTATGCAGAACAACATTTTGGAATACAAAAACCTGATTTTTTTTTGAATATTTTATTGATGTGTCCAGTTTCCAAAAGCATGAACCAAAACGTAAACCAAAGCAGAGGAATTTCTACCCTAATTGGTGACTCTAATCACAGAAATGCTGTAAATTTTTTTCATTTTTGTGCAGGACTTACAAGACTTTAACATGATTAAATACAGAATAGTCAAATTTGGCTTTTCAATATCAGTATCTGCAGGGATAACTGTTTAGTCAATGGCAAGCATGGTTTAGCAAAACAACTATTATTTTCATGGTATTTATTTTATTTTCTGCGTTGCCATTTCTGTTATTCATTGTTGTATTTCAAAGTCTCTAGTATGAATGCATGTATTCATTTTGTATGATTTTTTTTTTTTTTTTTAATATCTGTGTTTTATAGTACTTTGTATTGAATTTCACTTGGTCATGTAATCCGTTTCCATTGAAAGCATTAGTGGACTTAAAAGTAACACTTCATGCAGGCAGATAAAAGCACAACTGACATAAATGTATATGGGTTGTTTTAACCAACAAACTATGTGTAAGGCCCTGTTCACACTAATGACATTTAACCCATTAAAGTACAAAAAATGTTTCAGTCATTTAGGTATTGATTGATTTTTGTAGAACTTTTTATTTTATAATATATTGAAAAGGTTTTTCATCCAATGAGCTAACCTGAAGATTTTTCTTTGTTTCAGGGTCAAGGGTCTTAGATCTGAAAGTGCATGTGTGACTTTGCCACCCAGGTTTCAACCGTTCTCATGGTGGTAAGAGGCAATGAGGTCAATAGGCTTTCATCATAATTGTATTGTACATTTCCATATAAAATGGAGAATGAAACATGTCCTTGTTTAGACAGCACTCCAAAAAGTTCAGCTGTGAAAAGTTTGAAAATGTTAAGCTAACTGCAAGAATGTAATGAGTCTTGGGGCAGACTTTATTGCAGTGAACTCAGCACTACTTGTACAGTATAATTTAAAGAAACAAGAAAGGTTACAGTCACAAGTAAACCTTTTGTTTCTTAAAAGAAAAAAAAAAAACATTTTATTTATGTCCAGTTTATTTTCTGAAACCATGTACAGAGCCCTAGGAAAAAAAAAAACAGATCATACAATTTAAATTATCCCAATATAGAGAAAAGAAATAATAAAATACACTTTTCTTTCCAATGCGGATATGATGGAAACTGCAAATCAGCTTAAAAAGGTCAATATCATAAAGTCTAATGTGGACTGAATAAAATATCACACTCTCCTTTGTGAAAAACAAGTTGAAGTGGAAGGGAATGATGAAGCGAATAAGTTTCTGCTGCATGCACACAGCATTCGAGCAAAAATAAAAAAACTAAACAAATAGAGCTAGACTCTTATCAACAATAAAACACACAGAAACCAAGGAAGCACACAATTATAATGAACAGGAGATCAGGTGGCAATTTGCCATAAGTGATGAGTGCAAGAAACTAATCTGGTTTAAATAAGAGAAAAAGAAAAAGCTGAATAGTTCAATCCAGTGGACACATTTATTAGCTGAATACGGAGAGACATTAAAGGTGATATTTTTTTGCAAGCAAAGATTGAACTTCAAGTAACAATAATATGAATTGATCTTGTTATATTAAAATAGAAAATATACCAGAGCAAACTTTGCATTATAATAACATGCAATGCTTAATAGTAAAGTAAAAATGCACATAACAGTTTATTGTATGAATTTATTGTATACTGTATACTGTATATTTTGCAATCTAGTCATATTAGATAAGTGGTGATTCTTAATAAATAACCCATTTGACATTTACAGGTTATATATTCTCTGCTTCTCTCTTTTTAATTCTGCCAAGTGCAGTCATGAAAAATGGTTAAGCACTGTATGCAAAAAAACCCTGCCCAAAAACCCTATAAATAAATAAAATAAAAAATCCTCTCTTTAAAAAGGTGGTATAAATTATCTTTCTTTTCTCCTATATTGGCATAATATGTGAACCTGAATAAGCAATAATGAAATACTAATATACAAACAAACAGGAATACTATGAGTTAAAGCAGAACTAAACTCTCTTATACCGCGTACACACGATTGGAATTCTCGTCGGAAAAACCTCTGATGGTTTTCCTGTCGGAATTCCGACTGAATTTTGCTCAAACTGTCTTGCCTACACACGGTCACACCAAATTCCGACGGTCAATAACACCACGACATACAACACGTTCGACGGCACTATAAAAGGGAAGTTTAATGCTTCCGAGCATGCGTCGAATTGTTTCTGAGCATGCGTCGGAATTTTGCGTGTCGGAAATGCATACACACGATCGAAAAATCCAATAGAAAAATCCGATCCGAATCCGTCAGAAAACGTAAGAACAGGATCTCAATCCAAAGTCCGTTGGAAAGTTGGAAAATCAGATGAAAAGCTCCCATTGGACTGTTTCCATTGAAAATTCTGACCATGTGTACACGGCATTAGATAACATTAAAATGGTTGTAAACCCTCACATATACCCAGTGTAGTGAGTGGCCTCTGGTTATACACAGAGATGAAACAAATCCTCCTTCATAAGTTGAATCTTTATATACAGATTTTTTTCCGTAAACCCATTGTGAGAATTCTTCCATCTAGATTGTGTCAGAGAATAGGGTGCTTCTCCTTTAAGCAGCATCCTTTTGTATACTATATGTCTGCCTATCTTTTTTAATGATTTTGTTTTTGTATAATAAATGTATATTTTTGTATTTAAACTATGTAAGTCTATACTGTACCATGAAAGTCCAAATTGCCTCTTAAATTGCCAATCTCTCTTTTTTAAGGAGCAGTGATTTTAATGATGCTTAAATTGCAACATAAAAATTAAAAATTCCTTTGCATATAGTGCATGGGGGTCCCCTTAGTCTGCCTGTAAAGTGGCACATCTGTAGCATATATAGAACATGCTGCAGCAAACAGGACATTTCTAAAGAAAAAAAAAGAGTCAAATCATATTTAAATTGACTCGCGGCTGCAATTGCCGACACCCGGCTATTGAGAAAAAAATAAAGAAAAAAACCTTTGGGTCTGGTATGGATTTTAAGGGGAACCCCTTGCCAAAATTAAAAAAAGCACCTTGTCCCCATGTTGATGAGCACAGGGGTCTCTTCCCCACCAGGTGGCACCACCCACTTGTGACGTCACCAAACCAACATGCATCGGTTGGTGATGTTTACAAGGGGGGCGGTGCCAGCAGGTGATGTCGAACTGTATTAGAAATGTCAAACAGCAAGTCAGTCAAGCCTTCACGGCAGGCAAAATATTTTTTTTTCATTTTCAGGTCCGGCGTTGTAGTGTTTTTTACGAGGGATCTACATGGGGGAAACTGTTTTTTTATTTTTAATAAAGGAATTGTCAAAAATTCTGTGTTTTTATTACTTTTTGACATGACACTTTTTGGTAAATACAGTGCTGTGAAAAAGTATTAGCCCCCTTCCTGATTTTATTTTGCATATTTCTCACACTTAAATGATTCAGATCATCAAACAAATTTTAATATTACACAAAGAAAACCTGAGTAGATCAAAGATGCAGTTTTTAAATTATTATTTACTTTATTAAGAGAAAACAACTGTTTAAACCTGCCTGGCCCTATGTGAAAAAGTAATTTCCCCTTCCCATGCTAATTCATGAATGAACTGTGATTAACCACAATTTTTTGGAAAGCTGAGTTAAATTTCACTTGCCACACCCAGGCCTAAATTACTGTCAGACCTGTTGAATCAAGACATCACATAAATATAAGCTGTCTGACAAAGTGAAGCATGCTAACAGATCACAAAAAGCCACACATCATACCACAATCTAACACAAATCAAGAACAGATTAGAAACAAAGTAATGTACATCTATAGGTCTAGGAAGGGTTTCCAAGCCATTTCTAAGGCTTTAGAAATGAACAAGCGGGGAGAGCCATTATCCACAAACGGACATAACTTGGAACAGTGGTGAACCTTCCCAGAAGTGTCCGGCCTACAAAAATTACTCCATGAGCATGACGATGACTTATCCAGGAGGTCATAAAAGAACCCAGAACAACATCTAAAGAACTGCAGGCCTCACTTGTCTCAGGTAAGATCAGTGTTCATGATTCAATAAGAAAGAGACTGGGCAAAAATGGCATCCATGGGAGAGTTCCAAGGCCAAAGCCACTGCTGACCAAAAAGAACACAAAGGCCCATCTCACATTTACCAAAAAACATCTTGATTATCACCAAGACTTTTAGGCAAATATTCTGTGGACTGATAAGACAAAAATTTAACTTTTTGAAGTTGTGCGTCCCGATACATCCGGCATAAAATAAATACAGCATTTCATAACAAGAGCATCATACCAACAGTCAGACATGGTGGTGGTAGCGTGATGGTCTGAGGCTGCTTTGCAGCTTCAGGACTTGGACGACTTACCATAATTGATGGAACCATGATCTTTGAGCTCTACCAGAAAATACTAAAGGAGAATGTCCGGCCATCAGTTTGTGACCTCAAGCTCAAGTGCACTTGGGTTATGCAGCAGGACAATGATCCGAAACACAACAGCAAGTCCACCTCCAAATGGTTCAAACAAAGCAAAATTTAGGTTTTGGAGTGGCCTAGTCAAAGCCAGGACTTCAGCCAGATGCTATATCATGACCTTACACAGGCCATTCATGCTGGGAATCCCTCCAATGTGTCTGATTTAAAACAAATCTGCAAAGAGTGGGCCAAAACTTCTCCACAGCAATGTGAAAGACTTATTTCCAGTTATCGTAATTGATTGCAGTTGTTGCTGCCAAGGGTGGTACAACCAGTTATTAGATTTAGGGGGCAATTACTTTTTTACATAAAGCCAGGCAGGTTTGAACAGCTTGTTTGCCTTAATAAACAAAACCATCAGAAAACTGAATTTTGTATTCACTTGGGTTATCTTTCTGTAATACAAAAATTTGTTTGATGATCTGAGTCATTTAAGTGTGACAAATATGCAAAAAAAAGAAAGGGGCAAATACTTTTTCACAGCACTGTAGGTAGGACTACTATGTACCCCATACTCATTCACATGTGGGGTGGGATCTGTGGGCCCCCTTGTTAAAGGGGACTTGCAGATTCCAATAAGCCCCCTGCCCACAGACCACTACTATCACAGCCCAGGGTTGGGGGGAAGAGACCCTTGTCCCCATCCCGATGAACACCCTTCAAATTTGGGTGTTCCCAGAATGGGGGGAACCCCCACACTGTGCACTCAAAACATAAAATCATCTGCATCACAAGAAATACATTGAAACTGTATGGTCTTGTTGCTTTAATCTGACCATTTCCATATCCGGGTACCTCATCCCTAATAGAATATTATGTCCAAAACATGGAATGGGACTTTGTATAGGCACCCAGAATACTAAAAATTATAAAAAATATAACTCTTTATTTAATACAGATAAAAAGTTGTAAACGCAGAATAAACAATTGCAATCCAGACACATAAAGGATACATGACATATTTAAATTCCATCATACAGAGATATCTTTAATATCAATCTTTCAATGGTATTGAACCTTAACACTTTACAACTCATAAAGAGTCTTCATCAGGAGAAAAAAAGGGGGAAAAAACCCAATGATGCATATTAAAAGAGTGAGTGCATATTCAAGGGAAACCCTGAGGTGTAAATTTGATGTGATGCAAGAGATGGCACACACCGTCAACACAAAGTTGATAATTAGCTAGTATCTATGAAAGGAGAGCCTCTAACAGTGGATAATCAATAGGCTCCTCTATACTTTCAGCAGTGACCCCTGTCTTCTATCCTTCCAGCAGTGACTCCTGTCCTCTCTCCTGCAAGCGGTGACACCTGCCCTCTCTCTTGACAGCAATGACCCCTGCCCTCTCTCTTGCCAGCCATGACCCCTGCCCTCTCTCCTGCCAGCAATGACCCCTGTCCTCTCTCCTGCCAGCGGAGAGAGGGCAGGGGTCATTGCTAGCTAGAGAGAGGGCAGGGGGTCACCGTTTGCAGGAGAGAGGGCAGGGGGTCAGCGTTTGCAGGAGAGAGGACAGCGGTCACTGCTGAAAGTATAGAGGACAGGGATTACTGCTGGCAGGACACAAAGCAAGATCTCCTCCTCAGCTCTTCCCCACACAACACATAGCTGAGACTAAATTCTCATTCGCACAGCCATGTTCTGCACTGTGTGTAGCTGTTAACTAGAGCTGCGCCTGTCATTCTGTCAAGGGAATTTCACAGGTCAGAAGTGCAACATAGTCACCAGCTACATACTGTGCAGATTGTAGCTGTGTTAAAGAGAATCCGATTTTAGCTATGTGTTGTGTGAGGAAGAGCTGAGGAGGAGATCTTGATGCTTGTGCTCAGGCTGCGTATGTACAGTGCAGGAATGGGAGATGGCCGGGCACAGTGGCAGCTGTGGAGGGGGGTTGGGGAAGCTTTGGGGGCACCAATGAAATCTTGGGGGAGCACAGCCCAACCCAGCACCCCCCCCCCCTAGTTCTGGCCATTTTATGCACCTGTACTGGCTGTAATAGCAGATAATACAGTAGTCCATGTTGGGAGCAAGCAGAGGAGGTTGGCTATGTTCTCACATACTGTGGAAACATGTGGAATAAACATAGCTTCCCTCATATAGCAAGTCAAAGCTAGGAGATTAAAAATCATTTATTTCTGGATGAGCTGTCCAAAAGCTGCCATTATTGGAAATAGAAGTCTAGTAATGAAGTTATAATATATGATATATTTTTTAGTTTTTTTGTGACAATATACAGTAAAAGACAATACAATACAACTGACAATCAACAATATTAATCAGATAAATACACCGTTTTTTAAATAAAAGGGTCTCTTGGCAGATGTAGTTCTGAGGGCATGCCTAGGTCAACACCCAATGAGCTCCCACCAGCTGCCCTGCAAGAATTTTACAATCCTTGTTATGATGTCACAGGGAGCAATAAACACTGTTTCTTTCTACAGGAACTAGGTAAAAGAATAAAATGCTGATGCATGTTGTAGAGTGAAAGAGTGAAGTTTGGTGAAAAAATTGTGTGTACAAAAAGTGAATCAATGTTTGCCTAATCAATGCAAATCATAAAGTTTAATTTACTTCTTTCATATCTTTGCTACATCAAAACCTTAATGACTAGACCACATTTTGAAGTATTGGTATGTAACAGGCTTACTCAACAATAACTTATTATCATCCGGCTTGCCACACTTTTTCCTCCCTTTGGCTTTTGATGGACAGGCCATCATGAAAGGAGTGCAATGATTTGTGGCATTAGCATCCAGAAAGACTGTATTCCCAATTCCTAACAGAGAAACAAAAGTGGGCTGGGCAATGGGGCTAAGCCTGGAGAACTCATTGTGGTGTTTAAAGTGGTTTGTAAACCCTTACAGACCACTTTGACCTACAGGTAAGCCTATATTAAGACTTACCTGTAGGTCCAAGAAATATCTCCTAAACCTACACGGTTAATGAGATATTTGCAAAAAGACAGGCGCCGCTGTCTGCCAGCGGAGAGAGGGCAGGGGTCATTGCTAGCTAGAGAGAGGGCAGGGGGTCACCGTTTGCAGGAGAGAGGGCAGGGGGTCAGCGTTTGCAGGAGAGAGGACAGCGGTCACTGCTGAAAGTATAGAGGACAGGGATTACTGCTGGCAGGACACAAAGCAAGATCTCCTCCTCAGCTCTTCCCCACACAACACATAGCTGAGACTAAATTCTCATTCGCACAGCCATGTTCTGCACTGTGTGTAGCTGTTAACTAGAGCTGCGCCTGTCATTCTGTCAAGGGAATTTCACAGGTCAGAAGTGCAACATAGTCACCAGCTACATACTGTGCAGATTGTAGCTGTGTTAAAGAGAATCCGATTTTAGCTATGTGTTGTGTGAGGAAGAGCTGAGGAGGAGATCTTGATGCTTGTGCTCAGGCTGCGTATGTACAGTGCAGGAATGGGAGATGGCCGGGCACAGTGGCAGCTGTGGAGGGGGGTTGGGGAAGCTTTGGGGGCACCAATGAAATCTTGGGGGAGCACAGCCCAACCCAGCACCCCCCCCCCCCTAGTTCTGGCCATTTTATGCACCTGTACTGGCTGTAATAGCAGATAATACAGTAGTCCATGTTGGGAGCAAGCAGAGGAGGTTGGCTATGTTCTCACATACTGTGGAAACATGTGGAATAAACATAGCTTCCCTCATATAGCAAGTCAAAGCTAGGAGATTAAAAATCATTTATTTCTGGATGAGCTGTCCAAAAGCTGCCATTATTGGAAATAGAAGTCTAGTAATGAAGTTATAATATATGATATATTTTTTAGTTTTTTTGTGACAATATACAGTAAAAGACAATACAATACAACTGACAATCAACAATATTAATCAGATAAATACACCGTTTTTTAAATAAAAGGGTCTCTTGGCAGATGTAGTTCTGAGGGCATGCCTAGGTCAACACCCAATGAGCTCCCACCAGCTGCCCTGCAAGAATTTTACAATCCTTGTTATGATGTCACAGGGAGCAATAAACACTGTTTCTTTCTACAGGAACTAGGTAAAAGAATAAAATGCTGATGCATGTTGTAGAGTGAAAGAGTGAAGTTTGGTGAAAAAATTGTGTGTACAAAAAGTGAATCAATGTTTGCCTAATCAATGCAAATCATAAAGTTTAATTTACTTCTTTCATATCTTTGCTACATCAAAACCTTAATGACTAGACCACATTTTGAAGTATTGGTATGTAACAGGCTTACTCAACAATAACTTATTATCATCCGGCTTGCCACACTTTTTCCTCCCTTTGGCTTTTGATGGACAGGCCATCATGAAAGGAGTGCAATGATTTGTGGCATTAGCATCCAGAAAGACTGTATTCCCAATTCCTAACAGAGAAACAAAAGTGGGCTGGGCAATGGGGCTAAGCCTGGAGAACTCATTGTGGTGTTTAAAGTGGTTTGTAAACCCTTACAGACCACTTTGACCTACAGGTAAGCCTATATTAAGACTTACCTGTAGGTCCAAGAAATATCTCCTAAACCTACACGGTTAATGAGATATTTGCAAAAAGACAGGCGCCGCTGTCTACGGCAAATGCGCCATAGACAGCGGCGTGCAGGCGCACAGGGCACGCCACTGCTAATGGCGATATGCCGCTAGTGGCGGCTCCCATGCGCGTGTGCGGGAGTGACGTCATCGCGGCTCCGGACATTCACAGTGCCGGAGCCGCGATACCCGGAAAGAAGATGGACACTCCGTGGAAGAGGGGACAACAGTGACAACGCTGGCTCCTGTGTCAGGTAAGTGACACATAATGGGCTACTATGCGATGCTTAGTAGCCCATTATGCTTTACCTTTGCAGGGAAACAAAGAGGAAGTAAACCCGTCAGGGTTTACTTCCTCTTTAAAGAAACCATACTGCATGTTTTAAAAATGATGGTCATTTTATTGAGCGTGCACAAATGCTTCAGACATTTGTACAATTAATGTTTTATAAATAGGCCCCTATAATAGCTAATTTATCTTTAATCTCCCTTACTTAAAAATATATTATATTAACTAACAAAGGAACAAATGAATCATTGAATGAACAAACTAACTTACAACTAACCACTGCTTGGTTTCCAGATGCAGTAGGCAGCATATTGATGGGGATCAGAGCAATCTTCAGAGAATGCAGCAACCGAGGAAAGAAAAGTTTTTTTAATGTTCTTTTTGGCTTGGAGCACTTACCAGGAGGACATTAATTTACAGTGGTATCGGAAGGGGAGCATGAGGAACTTCTTACTCAGGTTGGAAAGTTGCTGTAAGTGGTAGCTTATGTACACAGATTAAGAACAATATTATTGTATACAAAAAAAAAAATGAAAAAATAACTGGTGAAACCTAAATAAAATGTAGTGCCAATTGGCAAGAAAGTAAGAATTTGAACATTTGGAGTTTCATCAGTCAATATGTTGATAGAAGTCCATATGCTGATAGGAGTAGGGCATTTAGGTAGGAAATTGTTGCCTAAACTTGTACATAAAATATTTTTAGTTAGCCACTAAAAGGTACCATTTCAACTTTACTCTTTGCCTTCTCTTTGGTTATGTATGCAGAACAACATTTTGGAATACAAAAACCTGATTTTTTTTTGAATATTTTATTGATGTGTCCAGTTTCCAAAAGCATGAACCAAAACGTAAACCAAAGCAGAGGAATTTCTACCCTAATTGGTGACTCTAATCACAGAAATGCTGTAAATTATTGACTTTTTTTCATTTTTGTGCAGGACTTACAAGACTTTAACAGGATTAAATACAGAATAGTCAAATTTGGCTTTTCAATATCAGTATCTGCAGGGATAACTGTTTAGTCAATGGCAAGCATGGTTTAGCAAAACAACTATTATTTTCATGGTATTTATTTAATTTTCTGCGTTGCCATTTCTGTTATTCATTGTTGTATTTCAAAGTCTCTAGTATGAATGCATGTATTCATTTTGTATGATTTTTTTTTTTAATATCTGTGTTTTATAGTACTTTGTATTGAATTTCACTTGGTCATGTAATCCGTTTCCATTGAAAGCATTAGTGGACTTAAAAGTAACACTTCATGCAGGCAGATAAAAGCACAACTGACATAAATGTATATGGGTTGTTTTAACCAACAAACTATTTGTAAGGCCCTGTTCACACTAATGACATTTAACCCATTAAAGTACAAAAAATATTTCAGTCATTTAGGTATCGATTGATTTTTGTAGAACTTTTTATTTTATAATATATTGAAAAGGTTTTTCATCCAATGAGCTAACCTGAAGATTTTTCTTTGTTTCAGGGTCAAGGGTCTTAGATCTGAAAGTGCATGTGTGACTTTGCCACCCAGGTTTCAACCGTTCTCATGGTGGTAAGAGGCAATGAGGTCAATAGGCTTTCATTATAATTGTATTGTACATTTCCATATAAAATGGAGAATGAAACATGTCCTTGTTTAGACAGCACTCCAAAAAGTTCAGCTGTGAAAAGTTTGAAAATGTTAAGCTAACTGCAAGAATGTAATGAGTCTTGGGGCAGACTTTATTGCAGTGAACTCAGCACTACTTGTACAGTATAATTTAAAGAAACAAGAAAGGTTACAGTCACAAGTAAACCTTTTGTTTCTTAAAAGAAAAAAAAAAAACATTTTATTTATGTCCAGTTTTTTTTCTGAAACCATGTACAGAGCCCTAGGAAAAAAAAAAACAGATCATACAATTTAAATTATCCCAATATAGAGAAAAGAAATAATAAAATACACTTTTCTTTCCAATGCGGATATGATGGAAACTGCAAATCAGCTTAAAAAGGTCAATATCATAAAGTCTAATGTGGACTGAATAAAATATCACACTCTCCTTTGTGAAAAACAAGTTGAAGTGGAAGGGAATGATGAAGCGAATAAGTTTCTGCTGCATGCACACAGCATTCGAGCAAAAATAAAAAAACTAAACAAATAGAGCTAGACTCTTATCAACAATAAAACACACAGAAACCAAGGAAGCACACAATTATAATGAACAGGAGATCAGGTGGCAATTTGCCATAAGTGATGAGTGCAAGAAACTAATCTGGTTTAAATAAGAGAAAAAGAAAAAGCTGAATAGTTCAATCCAGTGGACACATTTATTAGCTGAATACGGAGAGACATTAAAGGTGATATTTTTTTGCAAGCAAAGATTGAACTTCAAGTAACAATAATATGAATTGATCTTGTTATATTAAAATAGAAAATATACCAGAGCAAACTTTGCATTATAATAACATGCAATGCTTAATAGTAAAGTAAAAATGCACATAACAGTTTATTGTATGAATTTATTGTATACTGTATACTATATTTTGCAATCTAGTCATATTAGATAAGTGGTGATTCTTAATAAATAACCCATTTGACATTTACAGGTTATATATTCTCTGCTTCTCTCTTTTTAATTCTGCCAAGTGCAGTCATGAAAAATGGTTAAGCACTGTATGCAAAAAAACCCTGCCCAAAAACCCTATAAATAAATAAAATAAAAAATCCTCTCTTTAAAAAGGTGGTATAAATTATCTCCTATATTGGCATAATATGTGAACCTGAATAAGCAATAATGAAATACTAATATACAAACAAACAGGAATACTATGAGTTAAAGCAGAACTAAACTCTCTTATACCGCGTACACACGATTGGAATTCTCGTCGGAAAAACCTCTGATGGTTTTCCTGTCGGAATTCCGACGGAATTTTGCTCAAACTGTCTTGCCTACACACGGTCACACCAAATTCCGACGGTCAATAACACCACGACATACAACACGTTCAACGGCACTATAAAAGGGAAGTTTAATGCTTCCGAGCATGCGTCAAATTGTTTCTGAGCATGCGTCGGAATTTTGCGTGTCGGAAATGCATACACACGATCGAAAAATCCAATAGAAAAATCCGATCCGAATCCGTCAGAAAACGTAAGAACAGGATCTCAATCCAAAGTCCGCTGGAAAGTTGGAAAATCAGATGAAAAGCTCCCATTGGACTGTTTCCATTGAAAATTCTGACCATGTGTACACGGCATTAGATAACATTAAAATGGTTGTAAACCCTCACATATACCCAGTGTAGTGAGTGGCCTCTGGTTATACACAGAGATGAACCAAATCCTCCTTCATAAGTTGAACCTTTATATACAGCCATCTTTCCTGTACAGACTTCAGCAACACACAGAATTTATAAAGAATCTCTCAGCACCTGTCAGCAGGACAAATCAGGGGGAGGGTTTTAAATTTACAGGTTTGGATTGAAGCATACAGAATAGGCAAGTACACAATATTAGAGGATGTGTTTTGTTTAGATTTGTCTGAGGTTTACAACCACTTCAACTATATTTAATCCTTATACTATTAGCTTTAGTAAATAGATAGGGAGGCAGATTATTTTGACTTGTTTTAAACTTTTTTTTTCTTCAGTTTATTCCTGCTTTATGGCCTATGCCAACATAGTGTCATACATCCCAGGAGTCTTCATGGGTATTTTTTTAATCTGGAGGAGGGGAAGAGGGTTTTTCCTGACACAAGTATGACAGTATATACGTGTGGGCTAGCTCCACCCCCATGCCCAATTCCAGGACCGCAGTTATATTATAAAAGGAGTCGCCTCCCACCAGGCAGCATTTTCTTTTCTTTCCCTCAATGCTCAGCCGTGTGCTACTGTTTCAATCAATATTTTTTCCCTTACCTTGACAGATGTATCTGACCAAGCCACACAGGTTCAAGCCTCTCCTGTGTCAATGCTCCCTTCTGTACAGGTTGTAAAACTCCTATATAGGCGCATATGTGTGTACAGTGGTCACACGCAGGAGCACGTCCCTAGTGCCAATTTGGCGCTGTATGGCCTATTTAAGGGGTTCCCTGACCACTGATCAGTGCTGACTTGTCTTCAGCTGTGCTCCTGATACCTTGAATTCTGTGATTATCCTGTTTGATACCCGTTGCTGAACTTGGCTTTCCTTGATCCTGCTTCTGGACTCTGCTATACTTTGATTACTGGCTCCTGATCCCAGCTTCCCATTTGACCCTGCTTCTGGACTCTGCTATACTTTGATTACTGACTCCTGATCCCGGCTTCCCATTTGATCTTGCTTCTGCCTGATGCCTTGGTACCTTGCTGCCCATCTGCTACCGAACCTAACCTTGTGACCTCGCTCCTGTTCCCTGCTTGGCTCAACACTGCCATCTGAGTGTCTGCGACTATGGCCCTGCGACCAGCTGCAACTTCCTGCTACAAGTTTCCAGGCCTTCATCTGCAGGCACTCATGTTCCTCCTGTCCTTCGGCTCCTTCTGTTCCACTCTCAGCAGGACCTGGGCTGGAGATACAAGAGAGACCGACCTCGTCATTTCAGTCTCCCTTCAGGTACATGACTGTCTTACTGTGTATTCATGTTTTAATGCTTGGTTTGTGGTATTAACCTTTGCAGTACATTTGTCTAAGTTAGGTTAACCAGATTGGGCTAATGGTCTGATGTCTATTAACCCTTACTGCTTTCCTGTGATTATATTGACTCTACAGTATTATTGTCTGTTACGCATTTTTACATGTTAGTCTGTTGAGTGAGGTTTAGTGATCTGCTTAGTTGCGTTTCCTTAAGTCCTTTGAATGTTAGTTATCAATCTGTAATTCTTCTGCCTGAAGGGCCTCAGATCTCACTCACACTGACAGGGGGATCCGCTTGCTGCTTGTTGTCTTGGACTCCTTGGGCGCTGCAACCAATTGTGGCTAGCTGGGGGACAGGCCCTTAAGTATCGGTGGCTGGCTGCGGATGGTGCCTTTTACAGTTGTGAATGGTGATCTGACCCTGCAATGGTCTAGAGAGGAAAGTGTACACTACTTGTAGTAAACTGCATAGATGTGTGGTTTGCTGCTTGTAGTGGATTACTGTTGACTTTTTTTTTAGAAAATACTTCTAGGTATTATGACTCCAGTCTTTCAGCTCATCTGTGAGCCAGTAGAAATCAGCCTTCCTAGAGACCAGCCATGTTCACTAAGGTGAAGGCAGGTAAGTACATTTTTAACCTAAAAGAGTCCAGCCTTCAACACCAACATCACTTCTCCAGAGGAGGAGAGGCAACCTGTTCCTTCAACAAGGAGAGGCCCTTTTTAGCCCTGAAGGAACCACTCTGCAATCAACTTCCAGGAGAAGCAGACTAAAATATCCCACTACAATAATCGTCCTGGGCTCATGGTAGCTGGCTTACCTGCCAAGATGCGATGCCAAGTTGTATGCCAGAGGCAGCAGCAAAAAGTGAGGCAGAGACTGCAAAATGCTATAGTCGCTAATAGTCCCATACTAAGCCTAATCAAGCAGCTGTGTTTATTTAAAGGCAACCTCTACCTCAAAAGCAGTTGGCCAAGGATTATTTTCAAGACTGGTCAGATGTGTCAGCCTTAGCTGATATTAGCTTGCTGCTGGGAAGTGGCTATGGCAAGTTTGCATATAAGAAGCAAGAAAGTGGATGTTTGACTCTGTTCAAACTGAATGCGTGGATCTCTATTCGCTAACACTCAGGTACTAAGCTAATCAATCAACTAAGTGCATTTAAAGGGTACCTCTGCCTCAAAATCAGCTAACCAAGCAGTCTTCAACAGATTAGCCAGGGGTGCCATTCTGCCAGCAGAAGAAGCAATATCCTTTGCAGAGGCCCTAGAACAGCAAATGGATTTGGAAATGAAGAAGGTTTACACTGCCAAGTAGTGTTTTGTGGCCTGCTGTTGAGCTCACTTCGGTAGCCAGGCTGTCTGAATCGCAGACAAAAGGAAAGCAAACTTTGGCCAGTAATGAAATCTCTATGATATCTGATTCCAGAGTGAAAATGAAATGGCCATTGATCCAGTTCAACCACTGTGGATACAAGATTGTGGGCTGTTTCTCTAGTAGTCTGTTGTAGTCAGTTAACCATTATGGGTTGTCCCACAGACAACAAATACCGCTTCTAAATCAGATTGGTGATTGTTCAAGCTGGATCCAGTGATATCTAGAAGAGGAATGAACCCCTTATTATAGTCTCCAATGACCAGAGGATAGCCAAAAGACAAAGTAACGAAGAGCGAGTGACAGGTTAAATCTGGGAAAAACTATAGAGGAGACTGAAAGCATCCATGATCCTCTTTATCTATTGGCCTAAAGCTGAATCTACTCCTTTTGAGGAGCAACAAAGTTTTCTCCATCCAAATTGCCCAGTGGATGTCAGTCAGCAGAATTATATGAAAGATCGGGCATTGGGTTCAGGATCCGTGGGTCCTGTGCATTAAGAAAGTCACTGGAATTTCCATTCTTCTCCAAATCAAATCATTTCATTTCCTCCATAACTCTTTAGAGTAATTAAGGCTTAAAACAAGTGTTGTCACATCTTGTTCAATGATGAACCACGTGTTCAAAGAGGATGTCAAGGATTATGGTATGCATGGTTCCTAGTCAAAAGCAGACTGAGGCGTGAGGCAGAAAGGATGAAGATCCAAGAACTTCACATGGAGTCCTTGCAATCAATTGCTCATGCCATCAAGTAAGATTGTAGGTCCTCTTAGACCTGGCAGATATATGTGTGTGTGTGTGTGTGTGTGTATTTATATATACACACTCTGATACACCCGTACTGCTGCAAGTATCTTCACTTGGCCGATCGAGAGTTTCACTACGAGTTCATCTGAAAGACTTTGACCTTTCCACATACTCTGGGAATGTTCCAGGGTATTACGTCCAGTAGTCTTGCATGAGCAAGGGCTACAGGTATTCCTTGTTTGGGCAACAGCCTGCTGGCTCAACGTCCTCCAGGTACAGGCAAGATTTGAATTAAACTTGGATCGGGAGAAGGCCAACTAATCTCCTTACAGTAATGTCATTCCTGGAAGCAGTTCTGATAACTCAGTGATTATCTCACTCGAACAAGCCATTGCTCTTTTCCATATGTTGCATCCCAGGGTCTCAATGGTACAGAAGTAGTCTGTAGTAATTCATGGGTTCAATGGAGGGTTGAGAACTTTATTAACAAGTGTCTGTAGTAATGTAAGGCTTGCTTTCTGTACCAGGAACAGTGACTCCACATAGGAGGCAAGTCCCCTTGGTGGTGACTAAACCAGTTAGTCTTTTTGCTTTATTAACTATCTGACATACCAATCATCTCAATTTGTTTACTTTATTGGGTACTCATACCAATGGAGGAGGAAAATGTCCAACATCAGAAGTTGCAGTGGTTCTTGTAAGGAAATGTGGGATCACTCTTTGAGGTTATTTCAAGGGAATGTAGAGTTACCCTTTAATGTAAGAGTTTTTTTGCATGAAGTTCTCTTTTCTTTTATCTCAAAGCTAGCTTGTGCAGAAGTGCTGAGAGAGGTGTTAGACAGGATACGCTTTTTTAAATTAAACATGTCGGGAACATATACTGCTAAATGACATTTGACCATTGTGGCCAATGTAATAAAGTTTAGTGATAAGGTTTAAGTCTTAGAATTGTGACGATGTAACACATTGTGATGATGAGTCTGTCTCTGGGCAGAAAAACTATGAATATTTTGCAAGATCAGTATTAATTGTATAACATGAATGCTTGAATGTGATTGGTTGTTCATGGGACTTTCCCTACAATGCCTTTTCTTTGTAATCACATATATTCTGTCAGAAGGGAATAAACCACTGTACTCTTGACCAACCATATACTGTGTATGGTGTCTATGATTACCCGTCCGGACAGAGAGTTTTTCCATTGACCATCCAAGTTCAGCAAAGGGAAAGAGGGTCTGAAACAGATGACCTTACAGTTCTCAAGCTAAAGTCGCTCAAAAAACGCAACAAAGACCCTCAGCTATGCTCCAAAGAGTCATCAAGATTGTAAGGTCCTATCTTCACTGTCAAGAAGCACTGCAAGACTAGTCAACTTCTGTCAGAGGTATCTCCCTTTCAGATTGCCAACCCTTTGGGTTCAGATTTCCTAGAACTTCCTGGCAGATGTCGTAAGGTACAAAGCCATTGGAGGCCAAGGGATGGCCTCCAAACCAACAAGCCATTCAAGGGATCTACAACAAATAAAGCTATCAGGATATTAACCTGACAGTAAACACAGTGGCTTCCCAGAGGTGGAAGCAGTGGAACTACTGACATCCAGCTGGGTCTGCAGATTAGCCAATATGTATATTGAACAAACCTAGTGGTCTCCAGGCTCCTTATCAGGATCCACAGTCATCCAATGGTGAGGAGGACAATAATTGCACAGTGGCCTGCAGGCCATGATATCCTCACAGTCTCTGATCCGGGAACCTCCGATTCTTCTGCCTGGGATCCAATACATCATACAGCATTTCCGACTGTATAATCCAAGTTCAGAAAAGTTATATCTAGATACTGGAGACAAAAAGTGAAGGCTCACCTGGAGGTCTCACATTTAGTGTTTAAAACCCTGTTAAAGTCAGGACACCTACTCCACTCTTCACGTATACTAGATAATGGGAAACCTTGCAGAATTTACAGGATTGAATCCTCTGTTCCCTGCTGTAAGGATTGAATTGTATGCAAGTAAGCCTACATATGGAAATAAATGATGCTCAGTCTGGTCCTCACCAGTGATGTAACTAACGCAATTAAAGTAAACGGTGTGTACAGATCTGTACAGTGGAGGGGAGAGATCGGATGGCAGCACCGTAATACCCTGCCAATATTCTGCAATACCCAGCCAATACTCTGCAATACCCTGACAATACTCTGCAATACCTTGCCAATACTCTGCAATATCCTGCCAATACTCTGCAACACCCTGCAATACCCTGCCAATACTCTGCAATACCCAGCCAATACCCTGCCAATACTCTGCAATACCCTGACAATACTCTGCAATACCCTGACAATACTCTGCAACACCCTGCAATACCCTGCCAATACTCTGCAATACCCAGCCAATACCCTGCCAATTCTCTGCAATACTCTGCAATACCCTGACAATACTCTGCAATACCTTGCCAATACTCTGCAATACCCTGACAATACTCTGCAATACCTTGCCAATACTCTGCAATACCCTGCCAATACTCTGCAATACGCTGCCAATACTCTGCAACACCATGTCAATACTCTGCAACACCCTGCCAATAATCTGCAACACCCTGCCAATACTCTGCCATACCCAGCCATACTCAGTAATACCCAGCCATACTCTGCCATACTCTGTAATACCCAGCCATACTCTGAAATGTTCGGTAATACCCAGCCATACTCTGCAATATTTGGTAATACCCAGCCATACTCTGCAATACCCTGCCAATACTCTGCAATACCCTGCCAATACTCTGCAATACCCTGCCAATACTCTGCAACACCCTGCCAATACTCTGCAAGACCCTGTCAATACTCTGACAATACTCTGCAACACCATGTCAATACTCTGCAATACCCTGACAATACTCTGCAACACCCTGCCAATACTCTGCCATAATCTGCAATATTCAGTAATACCCAGCCATACCCTGCAATACTCGGTAATACCCAGCCATACTCTGCAATACACGGTAATACCCAGCCATACTCAGCGATACCCAGCCATACCCAGCCATGCTCAGCCATACCCAGCCATACTCAGCCAATATTACAGTTGGGGAGATGACATGGATATTACAGTGGGGGAGATTGTGGATATTACAGTGGGGGCTTTATGGTGGTGGAATTTTCACTGTTTTTTGCAAATTTAATTATTATTTGCTGATCCGAAAAAATGATCCGATCCGTGAGTTTGGGGGGGGGGGGGACAGATGTACAGAGGGGGAACAGATATATGTGTGTGGGGGGGGCAGACGTGTAGTGGGGTACAGAGGGGAAACAGATATATGTGTTGGGGGGGAAAAGACGTGCAGGGGGGTACAGAGGGTAAATAGATGTGCAGGGGGGAACGCGCCCGTTGCTTACAGTAATACTAGACCCGCCCCTAAGAATATTAAAAAAAAAAAGTCACAGTTACTTTGCTGAGTAACTAATTACTTTTCCAATGTAGTAACTGAGTTACTAACTCAATTACTTTTTTGGGAGAAGTAATTTGTAACTTAACTAATTACTTTTTTTAAAGTAAGATGACCAACACTGGTCCTCACACTCTGGGACCCAGTAACTGTTGCATATCTTGGGTAAACCAATTCTGTAAAGCCTGTGTAGATTGTTCTTTCCCCTTGGAACTTCCAGATATTGAGGAACACGTTGTCTACATTCATCTGGATAGGACTTCCTCAATAATGCCAGTAACAATGAAGCAGTATTTCGTATGCCTAATATATCTAAAAGAAGGATCTCAGATATCCAGGCGTCAAGCTATAAACTACCTCGTTGCTACCATTATCAGGCAGACAAGCTCTACTCTCTTCTACAGCACTATACAAAGGTCTGTATCTTTTCATCTGGGTTAGGACATCATTCTTCCAGCGTCTCCAAACTGGAATGTCTAAATTATCACAAGCATTGGAATTAGACTAGATGTTGAAGAAATACATGGCAGTGGCTCTTTCTTCAAAGGTCAAAGGATGTGCCCCTTAGGCCTAAGAGGGGAGGGCATCAGAGGGGGACGCTCACCACCATTAAGACAATTTCACTGTTGCTGGTCAAGGTAGTTCAAAGGGCTTAGACGAATAAGACAAATCCATCCATTGAGTGCAGAGACCGCTTTACCAGACAGATCATGTATCCTTCGACAGAACTTGAGAGCATCTCCAGAGTTAATATGTAAACTGTGATCTGGTGTTCATTCAACACAAGTTGGGCCCATTTTAAAGTGGACCCAGCGGCCTTTGTTATAATACACTTTGGTCATTCAGTGTTAGATAGACCTAATCCTCGATTTAAACACTTCAGCATTACCCACCCTTGTTTCTTTTTGTGCACATCTCACACGTATATGCTGTCATGCTTGTGTCAGGAAAATGGAAAATTGCTTGAATTTTGCCCACTCATCTTTGCAGAATTGTCCTAATTCAGTTACATTAGAGGGTTTTCGAGCATGAACGGCCTTTTAAAATGGAAAATTGTATACTTACCTGATGGTAAATTTTCTTTCCTGATGCTAAAGCATGACAGCATATAGGTACCTCCCTAAGGGCTTCACTTTGATAAGTGACAAGAATGCTGCCTGGTGGGAGGCGACTCCTTTTATAATATACACGATCCTGGAATTGTGCATGGGGGTGGGGCTAACCCACACATATATGCTGTCATGCTTGACGGTAATAAAAAATTACTGTGTCAAGCAGCTCCTATTTAAAAAAATAAAAAATGACCGTCAGGTCACACAGGGCCATGATGGTTTGGATTTTTTTTCACAATTTTCCATTTTCTCAGCTAAACATGCCCTCCTTTGTTGAGATATCACTTTAGAGAAATATTCTCCTAGTAGCTGCGGCCATCTTGACATCTTGCGTAAGGGCTAATGGTCAATGTCACATTTAAAATCCCTTTGCCCTTAACTCAAGCATGCAGGCAGGTGGATGTTTTTAGCTGAGACAGCCCCCAAGATGAAAGATGAAGAAAAATGAAAGATGAAAGAAAAATGAAAAAATGAAAGATGAAAGAAAAAAAAATGGGATGCATGACATCATTTTGGCCTAAATCAGAATACAGGAAGCAACTGAAAAAAATTTAAGAAAAAAAATAAAGTTTACTCTTAGTTTTTTTTTAAATGTATTCTTTATTTATTTTTCACATTTCACTAGTAACCAGGATAAAATGTTCTCATTGCGTGCCGAATGTTTTAACAAATAGTTACATATACAGAAATGTAACCCTTAACAGAGCACTATCTATAAACCCTGTGCTAGAAAGGAGAGAGCCGTCAACAAGGGAACACTTCATTAAAATCATAAATCCATACCCCCCTTATCTCTGCTATATTTAACTACCCCCCCATTACCCCCCTCCCCCCTACCCCTCTCTACCCTCCTCTTATTTTATCTATATCAGATGTATTCCCTCTATCCAAGGTCTCCACATCCTATCAAATTCCTTTGCGTTGTATCTCCTTATATAAGCGGCTTTCTCCTTCGGAAGGGTTTCATTTACTGTATCTACCCAATTTTTCACTGTGGGTGGTGCATTTGATTGCCATCTCATCATTTTCATCTTCCTGGCTTGGTATATGCCCCTTAGTATTGCCACAGTTATGCTCTTGATTTCTCCCTGCTTCTTTCTATACCCCAAAATACAGAGCTTAACTTCCTTTTTCACTTCAATTTTAAATATTCCCTTCAATATTTCTATCACCCCTTCCCAGTACCGGAAAAGTTTGGGGCATCTCCACAACATGTGGAGAAGATCCCCTGACCCTCGGCACCTGGGACAGCTATCATCAGGCCTTTTACCAAACTTACATAATCTCTTTGGAGTATAATACGCCCTATTTAATAACATAAGAGGAGAGAACCTCTGTGATGGTGAAACTGATATCACCGGACTTAGTTCCTGAGGTATTACCCCTATATCCTGTTCCCATTTTTCTTTCACCTCCATTAACTTCTCTTCTCCTATAGTTTCTCTATTTAGTAGTTTATATATTACTGAAATTAATCCTTTAGTAAATCCTACCCCCCCCCCCCCATACATTGTACCAATGGTAAATCTTACCATATCCGAGACTGATTTCTAAATTGGGCTTCTAGGGCATGGCTAATTTGAAGATATCTGAAATATGTATTCTGGGGGATATACTCCCTAATTTTTTCCATTATGCTTAATTCTTGTAGATTGCTATTATTCCATATTGGGGTATATATATTGATCTCGCTATATTTCATCTTTTTTTTAACAGCTTTCCATATTTTACTAACCATTTGTATTGTTGGATTCTTAAATCTAAACGAACCTGCCTCTGAGGCAGTGGTTCTTAACCTCAGTCCTCATTACCCCCCACCAGGCCATGTTTGCAGGCTTTCCTTTTCCCTTGCACAGGTGCTTTAAATCTAAGTCAATGGCTTGGTATTTTGGACAGCTATTTTATCTAAGGGAAATTCCCAAAACATGGCCTGGTGGGGGGTAATGAGGACTGAGGTTAAGAACCACTGCTCTAAGGTCTCTATTAGAGTCTCATGCAGAGCTCCTGTCAAGAGAATTTTACCATTAGGAGACCCCCTTCTTGGGCACAACATCCCGCTAGATGTTGTAATTGAGAAGCTAAGTAATACGTCTCGGGATTGGGCAATGCAAGTCCCCCTTCCCCCACCGGGAGCTGCAATGTACGCAATCGCATCCTAGCCTGTCCCCCCTTCCACACCAATTCCCTGAAGAGGCTCTCTACCTT
Organism: Lithobates sylvaticus; assembly: GCA_028564925.1. NCBI lineage: Eukaryota > Metazoa > Chordata > Amphibia > Anura > Ranidae > Lithobates > Lithobates sylvaticus. The sequence continues at coordinate 459,227,412 of CM053027.1, read as the reverse complement.
ATCAAACCATTTTCTTGGAATCCATATGGGAGCATTGTGGAGTATGTACAGCAGCTGGGGCAGCCAAATCATTTTTCTTTTCAAAATTTTTATTGGTAACAAACAAGTGCGGTACATAAACAATAACAGTTTAGCTATCTAGGTAAGTGCATACAGAGTACTCAATAGTGTGCATAGAGATGATGCAGTAGTACAATAAAAGGCGCTCAGACAGGGAGAGCCTAAGTGCACGTATAGAATTAGGCAGTTACAAAATTGTAAACAAAATTGGGCGAGGGCCCACAGTAACAGGATATGTAAACTGAGGGTAGTACTCTATGAGAGGGGAGATAGGCTGTCAGCCAAACAGGTCACAACAAAACAAGACGTTACCTTGAGTTTAGGGAGGGGAAAAGAGGAGGAGACTGGCGAGGGAAAGGTGTAGAAGTAGAGTAGGGAAGGAAGGAATAAGTAGAAGGAGGGTAGGAGGGGAGAGGTAGGTCGGACGACACACACAGGGCGAGCAAGTAAGTCTGGTGGTTAAGGGTATTTGTGGGGAGTTACGGTTCCATTAGACTATTGTCGAAATCCTGTGGAAGGAAATGGGTAATCCAGGGATGCCAAATTTTTAGATGTCTGGGGATATTGTCTAAGATGGTGGCCTCAATTTTGCTATGGAGCCAAATCATTTTTATTAGGGAGCATCTACCCACTCTAGACAATGGGAGGGATTTCCAAATCTCAATTTTCTCCCTAAACTTACCCAACAATGGCACTAAATTACTATACACGTATTGATTTGGGTCCCTTGTTCTACAACTGCTAATTTGGGTCTATTCCAAATTAACCCTTCCCTCATCTTAGCTATCGGAAAGAGCTCAGATTTTGCCCAATTAATTTCTAGGCCGGTAAAACTACCGAACCTCTCCACAACTTTCATTGCTTCCTCCAACGAGTGGTCCATATCCCCCAAGAAGAGCAATATGTCATCAGCATATAATGCTATACGCTCCTCTCCTGAGCTCCTGCAGAAGCCCGTAATTTCCGAGCTCTTTCTGATATACTACGCCAGGGGCTCCATTGCAAGCGCAAAGAGTAAAGGCGACAATGGACACCCCTGCCTAGTCCCCCTTTCCAATTTTATTTGATCTGAGAATCTATTATTTATTTTTAGTCTAGCTATTTTTAGTCTAGCTATCGGGCTATCATAGATCATTTTGATCCACCCAATCAGTATGGGCCCAAATCCAAATTCCTCCAGAATCCGCCAAATATACCCCCAGTCTATAGAGTCAAAGGCTTTAGTCACATCCAATGACAATATTGCTCTCAACCCTTCATTTTCTGTTGGCGTTTGTAAGTTTAAAAAAGCTCTTCTTATATTTGTACTGGTTGATCTATTTGATATGAACCCTGACTGATCAGGGCGGACCAATTTTGGAATAAACTTATTTATTCTAGCTGCGATGACTTTTGCTAAAATTTTAGCATCGGCACACAAAAGGGAGATTGGCCTATATGAAGCGACATCTAAGGGATCCTTCCCTTCCTTATGGAGTACTATGATTGTTGCTTTTCTCATTGAGTTGGGGTTTACTATTAGTAAATATAATTTACAGTATGTTCCTATTTACTAGTGCTAACAGCATATGGATTAAAATGGTCAATGTTGATTGAGAGAGTTTAGTTCTGCTTTAAACACTCTGTCTATACCACTCTCAGTTGCTGTGCATAAATACATTTATTATTAGCTAATATAGGTTTTGCTGGTGATTAGGCATTTGGCATGCTCAAAAAATAAATACTGTATTCCAGCAAAATTAACAAAGCTGGATCTATATAATATAAGCAACTGTATGTATGCCCCATACTAGAACTTCCCATTGCACTGCTATATAAAAATCTGGACTTGCACTGCAGGAACTTGGCTAATGGTGTAGTGTGACTGAAAGCAAGAATCTGGCAGCGTAAAAATAAAAGTTTTTTTAAAAAGGTAAATGCCAACAACAGTTCCTATTGGACATCCAAATTACACAGTAGAAAACCCTACCCCTTTAATGTCTATGACATATACAAGTTTATTTTGCTATGTTGATTTTCATCTGTATTAATCCAGTGCCAGGCTGTTTACAGTGTTGGGGCAGTGGCATAAAATTAACTGCCCACAGAATCACACGCTTATAGCCAGTCTTCTACCCCCACAAAACACACACATTCTTAACTCATATCTCACATTTACCCTAAAACTCAACATAACCTCTATATTAACCATTTAATACTTAGCCTCCCCCTGACCTTACATGTCACAGTTTAGAGCAACAGCATTTTAAGTTTTTCAAAAAAATCTCTATCTCTTATTAAAAAAAAAACAGTCATTGAGCTCCGCTCTAGTGACTTTGCCTAGGCTTGGATAATGTCACCAAACTGTGGCAGGTAGTAGAGAACATATCCTCAGTCCTTTCTCCCCAGGGATAAAACATGTTGAATCATAATTACCACCTCATATTAAATGAGGAATCTAAGAATATGTAATTGTGGCTAGATTTAATGGTTGCGCAAAGAATAATCTCAAAAGCCTTTTGGGTAAAATTCTTGGGTATGTCTTTCTTTCAGTGATTTTCAGAGTAGACTTCCTCATACAGAGCAATACAGATATGAGTGTTCTCTGTATGGTAGTTCACACACAGAACCAGTGGCATAAATAGAATCATCAGGGCCCTGATGCAAGGAACCATGAAGGGCCCCCCTTCATGGCGGAATGTCAGGGTCCCATTGCAAGTGCAACTTTATTTTTTTACATTATGATTTTTGTATTTTTTTTTTTTACATTATTTTTTAGGAGCCCTATTGGGGGACTTTGGAGAAATATTAGAGGTCTAAACAGACCTCTGATGGTCCACCTTCGAGACAGAGAAGGGTTGAGGATGCAGCCCTCAATCTCCTGCTCTGCAGCCTCAGCAGCCCAGAATAAATGGACAGAAATAGCTCTGTACAAACTTACCATTTATTCACAAATGGAAACATAGTACTATATGTATGTATGTTTCTGTTATGAATGGACGGAGTCAGTTATTGAAATACACAGAAAAACCCTCTGGTGGGACTTTGAAGGGCATGAACTCCATGAAAGGTAAAGTAAATGGTATATATAAAAGATCAAATAATTTTATTCATAAATGTTAAAATGTAGGACATACAAATGCACAGTAAAAAACACTTACATAAGATGCGGTTACAATAAAGTGAACAATGGTTAGAAGACCAACCACCACATTACTCTGTCACTAGTACACATGTGGACAGAGTAGTATCCAACATGTTTCGAGGGAATGCGTTGTTCCTCTTCTTCAGGGGTGAGTGGTAATGGTTATAACACAATATCCTAGGGATATAGTCTAATATCCTCAGCATCCGCATCAATTAAAAACACATGAAAATTTGCCTCTGTTTGTTCCCAAGAGACCAAAGATATGGGGAGCAGAAAAGCTCAACCCGACCACCCAAAAGCGTCACAAGACCCAATCACAGAATCAACGCCACACCATATGCCAGAGATGAAGTGAATCTGGATATTAAACTATGGTGGATTGATTAACTCCAGAACACCAAACGATGGAGTGGGAAAACTGCTTATATTTAGAAGCTTGGAATGGGTGTCTCATTCAGGAGATAGGCAGACAGATCAACAGGTATTTTAAACTGAAATTCTATGATAGAAATACCAGGGATCGGCTAATCCAGCAGGAATGACCTTGCCCCACCTATGTATCATAAAGTTCTAAGTGCTATGACAAGCGGCTGATTGGTACAGATTCATTAAGATAAGAAAGGGGCAGATAAATGACACATTTACTGGCCTCATCCCCGCTCTCCATCCTGACAGATCCCCGCAGAATCCGGCAGGAGAGGTGGGGGGAACCTGGCAGAACTGCAGGCGATGAGGGGGTGGCTAGGAGAAAGCACAAAGGGACTGGAGAGCAAACAGGGGGGCATAAGAATAACAGTGAATAGGAGGAGCTTCATGGGGCGGCTACATATAGAAGAGCTGATCTATCTTTTTTCCTCCTGCAGCCGATGAATGTCTATGGGATGGATAGGAGGAGAAGCGGCATTCAGCACCTGTGGGAGGACAATTAAGTGATCGATTCTGCTATATGCAGCTACCCCCTCTGCTCCTATTATGCAGGTGTCCAGGGAAGCCACAATGGCCCCCTTCAGCATGGGGCTAGGTCACAATTGTGACCCCTGTAGGTATGCCCCTTCTCAAAACACAGTCAAAATACCAGAATTTACATGACTGTGCCATTTATGAACTAGATTTTCAAGTAGAGACTGGATATTGCCTGAACAAAGGTTGCTTCTTGAAAGAAAAGCAAGTGTGCAACTCAAAACACTTGGAGGCCATTTTTATAACAGATATCACTCTTTCTTCTGTTTATGCACACCAGGACCTGTATTTTGCAGCACATACAAATAAGGACCACAGTGTGGGGTCTGTGGCAGCTCACACGTTTCTCTATTATTGCAGTAGAAGAGAGAGCTTCATGATTGTAGAAAACTAGACTGGAATATTTTTCACAGTTCCATTCCTTTTATTGTACTTAAATATCTTCTGAATCTGATGGAGCACAATGTACATTTGAAAAGCACATCGCTGAACCTAATATACTGTATGTGTGAAGAGCTTTTTTTTTTTTTTTTTTACAGAAGTTTACTTGGCTGCAGTAGATCTATACCACTGTTTTATCAGACCCTAGGAGCTGAATTCAAGTCTTGTTTTCAAAAAAATTAATCTTTATTTTTTCAGTTTTAATTTTACTTGTAACCAGTAAGTACATGAATTTGCAGATAGCAGCTGTAAAACAGGTTACTGTGTAAAAACTGAGTTTTGCTTCAAATTTACATCAGTTTGAGATGCTTCTGAAATGATTTAAAATGCTATTGACACAGGCCCTTGCAATGTTTTCTTTTTTAACAATAGTAACAAGTTTGTGCTAAACAAAGGGTCACTGTTAGGGATGAACTAAACTGCCCTGGGTTCGGTTCAAGCAGGGTTCTGATGCTGAACCAGATCCCCACTGACATCATTAAAAGCTGCATCTGTCAAATCAAAAATGCCTATTTTCTTGGCTAATAGGCAAAGTGCAGCATAGCACCTGCCCTAAAGGTCTATTGTATTTTGAAAACCTTTGGAGAGGTTTTTTTTAGTGGTCTGTTTTTTTTTTTTTATATAAAGCCAGCAATGAAATGTCATGTCATAAACCAAGAGTGCAGCCTGGTTGGCCTGGAAAGGGGAGAGCAGCAAGAATGTACTCCCTCCTTCTCAAACCATATTAGGCTACATGACCTCAACATGGGTGATATCTTGCAACATACTGCCCCCCACCCTTTGTTGTCCTGCCAGGCTTCATGCTTAATGTGGAGTTTTGGAGGGGGAATACCTCAAGCTTTTTTTATTTTTGCTTGGTGTCCTTACTTAAAATCCATACCAGACCCAAAGGATCTGGTAGAGAATATGGGTGTGGGGGGGGGGGGGGGGCTCATATCATTTATTTTTATACACTTTTTTTATCACATAAGCTATAATATTGGAGGAAAACTCACCCAGACATGAACATCGTGTAACATGTTTCCCTTGTCTTTGCTACTTATTCTCTTGCTTTTGTTCTCTTATTCACAAGTGTTTTTATTCCCTTTCTTTCTCCTTTTCCTACTCTCTTGCACATTTATCTGCGTTTGTCCAGTCTTAATTCCCACTTTTATATGACTTTTGTCTGGTACCTTGTCTGGTGTCTTTCGTCTTTTATGACTGGTATTATTACCACTGCTAAATATTACAACTTCCTCCTGGTTGTTAGGAAGATGGCATCTAAACAACCAGTGACTCGTAGCCACCTGGCAAATTCAGCTGTCAGCCGAGGGATTACCAAAAGATGAATGTAAATACACTTCCGTAGTAGAAAAAAAACAGTTTGAGAACCTCTCCAAAATTCATACCAGACACTATAAGTCTTGTATTGAATTTAAGGAGGTCCCCATGCCATTTTTCTGTTGTTGTTTTATTTCGTGGGGTCCACCTTAAAATCCATACAAGACCTAAAGGGCATATTATGAATTTTAATGGAGGTGTGTGTGTGTGGGGGGGGGGGTGGGGGGTCACCTTTGTTGTTTACATGCTGCTTGTTTAGATTTACCTGTCAGTTGGAAATTCCCCCTTGAATGTGTTGGGTAAGATGAGTTACTGGTTGTTAGGATGCTGGCAGGGGAACCTGGAGGAAGCTGTCACATTTAGCAGTGATAATAATACCACTTCTAAATGTTTCACATCTCACTGCAGCTAGAGTTTCCCTCTCCCATTAATTCAGCTGTTCTCACAGGATTCTCTGTAGACAGTACACAGTGCAGAAGTCTACCTCATTATTTTTCCCTGCTGGTCCGTATGTTTTTTGCCTACTGTGTTAGCTATTTTCTCAATTGGTGAATGTTAACTCTCATGGTTGAATGTCCCTGTAGTTATTTTTCTACGAAGGTGTGTTTGCTTTCCAAGCCTCGTTTTCACCTCCCCAGTACACGGCCGTGTCTCTATACATCATTGAGTTTGAAACTGACGGCTCCCTGGAAATACCGCAGCGCTTTGCCGGCATTGGCGCCCCCTTACCCTTCCGAGCCCCACCACCGGAACCCCTGCTCTGTAAAACGGGGCTTTGTGTGCCCCCACCCACAGACTGGACTGCTTTACACCTGCACCTGGACTTCTTGGAAGATTTAACACCAGCACCACGCTCTGCCATATCCACATCCCTTTGACAAGAGGCAAGCTTAAAGTAAAGTGAAGTGGCTATAACCTGGACTTGCTGAGATCTGCAGTTCCACCATCTTCCCAGCCCAGCATGCAGGACCTGAATGTGACACCATATACCTCCATGTGAGTGGATAATGTTGTTTTAATAAATTGAATTTTGATACATACTCAGAGGCGCCCCCCTTTCCTTGTTTTTTTCTAGCTCATTGGAACCCGCTCTCTGGTTCTCCTGGGAGGCTGCCCTGACTGACCCCAAGACACTTTTAATCTTTGAGAGTATATATATATGTACATGCATATATATACATATACCATTACCATCCCCGGACTATTTGGTAATTCTGTATGAGGTATATATACTTGTGTTGTTGCGCCTTTTTTACTTGTTTTTTTATTTTTCTACAAATGGCTGACTGTTAACAAATGTTACATTCACCCAGCAAAAGGCATCAGAGAAACAGATTACAAATCTAATGGGTATTAGTTTCATTGCACTTACATAAATGTTGAGACAGTGAATTTTGTAATAAATTAACCCCTTAGAATTAACCTCCCTGTAGAGCAACGGATGTGTAATTCAAAAAAGAACAAGTCTGCTTTGCATTCATTTAGCAGAAACTGTATATAGATTTTAATGCATGAATGTCAACTACATTTAACTCTAGCAATGAATGTAACTGTTTTGGACACAGTTAGCATAAATACAGACAATGGTGTACAGGGGAATGCATTTACTGTACATGGACATTTGACCACAGAAGTCTGCATTTATGTTCACTAGAGATGAGTGCATCTTCCCAGGTTTGATCTGCTGGGGGTTCAGCACAACCTGATTGAGTTTTTCCAAACCCAAAATTAGAGAGGACTCCTACTGAAGTCTATAGGCGGAAAAATTTGTTAGCACATTTTGGAAATTTTTAGGGCTAATAGACAATTTTAAAAAGGCATGGAAAACTGGAAACTGCAATTGAGGGTTTGTACCAATACCAATTGCAAAAAATCACAATACACTGGTGAATACTTTTTCATGGAGCTTAAATTGTGACATGGGAAAAAGCACACATCCTTTAAATTAAAAGTTTGGATGGTGTCTTAAGGTATACATAGTGCTTTAGAACAGCATAATGTTCATGGACAGTCTCAGGGACATTGTACAGCACAAATGTGGGTGTGGAACTTACCTTTTACTTTTAAAACAAGCTTGGTTTACATACAACAGCTCTTCAATATAGAAGAAAAATGTTTTCTTGGTTTTTAGTTTTAGCAGAGACACAGATCAGAACTAGTCAATAGAAAGTGGCCTGTGGTTTACTGAAGCTATCCATGTTCTTGCTGTTATGAAATGTCCTGATGATACTGAATTGAAAAATTGGCCAGCAGCAAGAAATTTTTAATGAGCTAGACAGCCAAAATATACTACAGACACCATGAACAGGCAAGTGATTTACCACAAGAATTCAGACACTACAGATGATAAAGCAGTGTAATAATAAATCAGTAGCAAGGCAGCTTTAATGTGCAAGGCAGCTGCTCGTATCTCATTGAAATAAGAAATAAAAGGTAAGGTGCACATCTGAAGGGAAACATGCAAAACAAAAGATAACTGGCACTGTGGTCAGGTGTTTGTCCAATAATGTAGGCTTCTAAATGAGCTGGCTCCATCCCCATAATAGTCAGCTCTCCTATCAGCCTTTTGTCAGAGTGTGTTGGGGTTGGTTAAGCTAGGGACACGTGACAGTCAAAGTGATTTTAGGGAGAGATAGTTACTGTGGTACAATGCTACATACAGTGCTATACATTGTTATATAACACCAGCTGGTTTAAAATAGGTTGCTTTTTTCTTTTAATAATTCTTTATTAAAGAATTTCAACATCACAGACCGAAATGCAATTAAATTGAATAATGTAAAAAATATAAGAATAAAACAAAACCGAGTACCAGCATGTCAAAGGTGGCACATAAGGTCAAGATAATATAGAGTGAAGTTTTCAAATCAGTAATCAAACTGCACTGAACTGAGAAAAGAACCATCTCACATTGTTACAGTATGGGTCACAGTATCAATAGGTCTTATTAGTAGTAAACTATTTCTCCCAAAATTCCCAAGCAACAGGACTGTGGTATATGAGCCATTGCTAGAAGCTAACATGGTTTCTTACATGCCATGAAGCTATAACATTTTCATTACCTCAGATATGTTGGATATACGGTTGTTTTTTTAACAACGAACCAGGGAAAGTTTTGCTGCAAGAAGAATATGAATCACTACTATTCTAAACTTAGGAGGGATCAGTTTGATTTCTAAGGATAACAGTGCTAAGTCTGGAGAAATTTGAAGTGAGATACCTCTAATTTGTGATAGCACCTGGGAAATGGTAGGCCAGACTGTGGATAAAAGAGAGCAACCCCAAAAGATGTGGAGTAATGTACCCGTTTGCTTGCAGCCTCTCCAACAAAGTGAAGAGTTGGAATTGGAGAATTTTAAGATACAAAGGGGGTTAGGTACCATCTTAACAACATTTTGTACATTAGTTTCCAAAGGTTCACACTTTTAGTGACTAAGTCATTTTAGGCTGGGTTCACACTGCCGTACGGAGCAGCTCACAGCAGGAGTCTGGTGCATCCCTGTTCACCATTTCAGGTCCGAATTTGGTCTGAATTTTTGGCTGAACTTGGACCTGAAATTGACCAGAAGACATACAGGACCCCTGTGCAATTCGCTCCAGAGCCACTTCAGAGATGTATGAACCGGCTCCATTGAGAGCTTGTCACAATCTCCTGACATGCAAATTGGATGCGAGGAAGCCATATTTGGCAAGGGCTTTTGATAGGTAGGTCCAGTGCTCTCCATTGAGTGCATTTTCTGCATCCAAAGCTAGGAGCTGAGAGGGGGTCTGAGATTGAGCAGCGAGGTGGGTAATGTTTATTAGGCATCTGGTGGCATCAGATATTTGCCTTTTTGTTAAAGCCAGATTGATCTGGATGGATGAGGTCTGGCAGAATATCAACTAGTTTGGCATAAATTTTTAGGTCATTGTTAAGGAGGGATATGGGGTGAAAATTTTGTGGTTTACCCCTGTGTAGTGGATAGGGTTGAGCGAATCTGAACTGTAGATCGGGTCCGCACCAGACTTTTGGGTGTCCAGGTCCCTGACCCGAACCCGAACTATTGACTGTATGTTCGGGTTCGGGTCCGGTGTTCGGCGATGTATTGGCGCCTTTTACAAGCTGCAGGGTAGCCAATCCACATTAGTTTCACTAGTGTGCCCTTAGAAGCCAGCACAGCCATGCCTACTAATGGCATGGCTGTGATTGGCCAGTGCAGCATGTGACCCAGACTCTATATAAGGTACAGGCACACAGCACAGCGCGTCACTCTGCTATAGACAGGTTCCTGGCTGCTAAGAGAGAATTTATTATAGGAGTTAGTCTGATACAGTCAGTCAGTCCACATTCCTGAAATATCTTCAAATTAGTAATATCAGTGAGCGACTGATGGGAGGGGGTACGTACAGATGCATGGGCCCTGGGTCCCCCCACACCACTATGTGCCCCTGTGTGTACGCTCTCCCTCCAGGGTCACGGCATGTAATACAGCAGGCAGCTTCATCGGCGACTGTAAAGTAAGAGTAGAGTAAAGTTAGGTTAAGAGTCTAAGACACCAGGGCCACCACAACTGATGGGGGGGTACGTACAGATGCATGGGCCCCGGGTCCCCACACCCCACTGTGTCCCCCTGTGTGTGCGCTCTCCCTCCAGTGTCCCCCTTTGTGAGTGTCCCCCTGTGTGTGTCCCCCTTTGTGAGTGTCCTCCTGTGTGTGTCCTCCTGTGTGTGTCCCCCTGTGTGTGTCCCCCTTTGTGAGTGTCCTCCTGTGTGTGTCCCCCTTTCTGAGTGTCCCCCTTTCTGAGTGTCCTCCTGTGTGTGTGCTCTCCCTCCAGTGCCCCCCCTGTGTGTGTGCTCTCCCTCCAGTGTCCCCCCTGTGTGTGTGCTCTCCCTCCAGTGTCCCCCCCCCCCCCCCCTGTGTGTGCGCTCTCCCTCCAGTGTCCCCCCTGTGTGTGCGCTCTCCCTCTAGTGTCCCCCCTGTGTGTGCGCTCTCCCTCCAGTGCCCCCCCCCCTGTGTGTGCGCTCTCCCTCCAGTGTCCCCCTTTGTGAGTGTCCCCCTGTGTGTGCGCGCTCTCCCTCCAGTGTCCCCCCCTGTGTGTGGGCTCTCCCTCCAGTGCCCCCCCGTGTGTGCGCTCACCCTCCAGTGTCCCCCTTTTTGAGTGTCCCCCCGTGTGTGCGCTCTCCCTCCAGTGCCCCCCCCCTGTGTGTGCGCTCTCCCTCCATTGTCCCCGCCCCTGTGTGTGCACTCTCCCTCCAGTGCCCCCCCCTGTGTGTGCGCTCACCCTCCAGTGTCCCCCTTTGTGAGTGTCCCCCTGTGTGTGCGCTCTCCCTCCAGTGCCCCCCCCCGTGTGTGCGATCTCCCTCCAGTGTCCCCCCCTGTGTGTGCGCTCTCCCAGTGTCCCCCCCCTGTGTGTGCGCTCTCCCTCCAGTGTCCCCCCCCCTGTGTGTGCGCTCTCCCTCCAGTGTCCCCCCCATGTGTGTGCGCTCTCCCTCCAGATACCCCCCGGTTTGTGCGCTCTCCCTCCCGTGTCCCCCTGTGTGTGTGTGCACTCTCCCTCCAGTGTCCCCCTGTGTGTGTGTGCGCTCCCCCTCCAGTGTCCCCCTGTGTGTGTGTGTGTGTGCTCTCCTTCCAGTGTCCCCCTTTGTGTGTGCTCTCCCTCCAGTGTCCCCCTTTGTTTGTGTGTGCTCTCCCTCCAGTGTCCCCATGTGTGTGTGTGTGTGCTCTCCCTCCAGTGTCCCCCTGTGTGTGTGTGTGTGTGTGTGTGTGTGTGTGTGCGCGCTCTCCCTCCAGTGTCCCCCTGTGTGTGCTCTCCCTCCAGTGTCCCCCTGTGTGTGTGTGCGCTCTCCCGCCAGGGTCCCCGTGTGTGTGTGTGTGCGCTCTCCTTCCAGTGTACCCCTCTGTGTGTGCTCTCCCATTAGTGTCCCCCTGTGTGTGTGTGTGTGTGTGTGTGTGGTGTGTGTGTGTATGTGTATGTTCTCCCCCCCAGTGTCCCCCTGTGTATGTGTTCTCCCCTCCCCCAGTGTCCCCCTGTGTGCTCTCTCCCTCCCGAGTGTCCCCCTTTGTATGTGCCCCCCCCCAGTGTCCACCTGTGTGCTCTGCCTCCCCGTGCAGGTGTGGCTTGAGTGTGGGGACCAAGGGGGCCCCATGATCTTCTATTGCCCGGGGGCCCAACGCAGCAAGGGACCGATCACACCAAAGCCAGGCCCAAGGAGTTCCCTAGCATGGCAGTTCTTCAGACAATATGCTGATGACAAGACAGGAGTGGTTTGCACGCTGTGCAATCAGAGCCTGAAGCGAGGCATAAACGTTCTCAACCTGAGCACAACCTGCATGACCAGGCATCTAAGTGCAAAGCACGAGATGCAGTGGAGTAGACACCTCAAAAACCAAGAAAGGTCTCTGGCTCCTCCTGCTTCCTCTTCTGCTGCAGTCTCGGCCTCTTCATCCACCTCTGTAGTGACAGTGGCACCTGCCAACCCGCAAACAGAGGCTCTGCCAGCAACACTGCCACCTGGGTCACCAACCATCTCCACAATGTCCCATGGAAGCGTTCAGCTCTCTAGCTCCCAAAAACTGGAGCGGAAGAGGAAGTACCCCCCTAGCCACCCGCGATCCCTGGCCCTGAATGCCAGCATTTCAAAATTCCTCGCCTTTGAAATGCTGTCATTCCGTCTGGTGGAGACGCAGAGTTTTAAAAGGCTGATGTCATTGGCTGTCCCACAGTACGTCATGCCCAGCCTTTTTTTTCTGCATCCAAAGCTAGGAGCTGAGAGGGGGTCTGAGATTGAGCAGCGAGGTGGGTAATGTTTATTAGGCATCTGGTGGCATCAGATATTTGCCTCTTTGTTAAAGCCAGATTGATCTGGATGGATGAGGTCTGACAGAATATCAACTAGTTTGGCATAAATTTTTAGGTCATTGTTAAGGAGGGATATGGGGTGAAAATTTTGTGGTTTACCCCTGTGTAGTGGATAGGGTTGAGGGAATCTGAACTGTAGATCGGGTCCGCACCAGACTTTTGGGTGTCCAGGTCCCTGACCCGAACCCGAACTATTGACTGTATGTTCGGGTTCGGGTCCGGTGTTCGGCGATGTATTGGCGCCTTTTAAAAGCTGCAGGGTAGCCAATCCACATTAGTTTCACTAGTGTGCCCTTAGAAGCCATCACAGCCATGCCTACTAATGGCATGGCTGTGATTGGCCAGTGCAGCATGTGACCCAGACTCTATATAAGGTACAGGCACACAGCACAGCGCGTCACTCTGCTATAGACAGGTTCCTGGCTGCTAAGAGAGAATTTATTATAGGAGTTAGTCTGATACAGTCAGTCAGTCCACATTCCTGAAATATCTTCAAATTAGTAATATCAGTGAGCGACTGATGGGAGGGGGTACGTACAGATGCATGGGCCCTGGGTCCCCCCACACCACTATGTGCCCCTGTGTGTACGCTCTCCCTCCAGGGTCACGGCATGTAATACAGCAGGCAGCTTCATCGGCGACTGTAAAGTAAGAGTAGAGTAAAGTTAGGTTAAGAGTCTAAGACACCAGGGCCACCACAACTGATGGGGGGGTACGTACAGATGCATGGGCCCCGGGTCCCCACACCCCACTGTGTCCCCTGTGTGTGCGCTCTCCCTCCAGTGTCCCCCTTTGTGAGTGTCCCCCTGTGTGTGTCCCCCTTTGTGAGTGTCCTCCTGTGTGTGTCCTCCTGTGTGTGTCCCCCTTTGTGAGTGTCCTCCTGTGTGTGTCCCCCTTTCTGAGTGTCCCCCTTTCTGAGTGTCCTCCTGTGTGTGTGCTCTCCCTCCAGTGCCCCCCCTGTGTGTGCTCTCCCTCCAGTGTCCCCCCCTGTGTGTGTGCTCTCCCTCCAGTGTCCCCCCCCTGTGTGTGCGCTCTCCCTCCAGTGCCCCCCGTGTGTGCGCTCTCCCTCCAGTGTCCCCCCTGTGTGTGCGCTCTCCCTCTAGTGTCCCCCCTGTGTGTGCGCTCTCCCTCCAGTGCCCCCCCCCTGTGTGTGCGCTCTCCCTCCAGTGTCCCCCTTTGTGAGTGTCCCCCGGTGTGTGCGCTCTCCCTCCAGTGCCCCCCCGTGTGTGCGATCTCCCTCCAGTGTCCCCCCTGTGTGTGCGCTCTCCCAGTGTCCCCCCCCTGTGTGTGCGCTCTCCCTCCAGTGTCCCCCCCCTGTGTGTGCGCTCTCCCTCCAGTGTCCCCCCATGTGTGTGCGCTCTCCCTCCAGATACCCCCCCGGTTTGTGCGCTCTCCCTCCAGTGTCCCCCTGTGTGTGTGTGCACTCTCCCTCCAGTGTCCCCCTGTGTGTGTGTGTGCTCCCCCTCCAGTGTCCCCCTGTGTGTGTGTGTGTGTGCTCTCCTTCCAGTGTCCCCCTTTGTGTGTGCTCTCCCTCCAGTGTCCCCCTTTGTTTGTGTGTGCTCTCCCTCCAGTGTCCCCATGTGTGTGTGTGTGTGCTCTCCCTCCAGTGTCCCCCTGTGTGTGTGTGTGTGTGTGTGTGTGTGTGTGTGTGTGTGCTCTCCCTCCAGTGTCCCCCTGTGTGTGCTCTCCCTCCAGTGTCCCCCTGTGTGTGTGTGCGCTCTCCCTCCAGTGTCCCTGTGTGTGTGTGTGCGCTCTCCTTGCAGTGTACCCCTCTGTGTGTGCTCTCCCATTAGTGTCCCCCTGTGTGTGTGTGTGTGTGTGTGTGGTGTGTGTGTGTATGTGTATGTTCTCCCCCCCAGTGTCCCCCTGTGTATGTGTTCTCCCCTCCCCCAGTGTCCCCCTGTGTGCTCTCTCCCTCCCGAGTGTCCCCCTTTGTATGTGCCCCCCCCCCCAGTGTCCACCTGTGTGCTCTGCCTCCCCGTGCAGGTGTGGCTTGAGTGTGGGGACCAAGGGGGCCCCATGATCTTCTATTGCCCGGGGGCCCAACGCAGCAAGGGACCGATCACACCAAAGCCAGGCCCAAGGAGTTCCCTAGCATGGCAGTTCTTCAGACAATATGCTGATGACAAGACAGGAGTGGTTTGCACGCTGTGCAATCAGAGCCTGAAGCGAGGCATAAACGTTCTCAACCTGAGCACAACCTGCATGACCAGGCATCTAAGTGCAAAGCACGAGATGCAGTGGAGTAGACACCTCAAAAACCAAGAAAGGTCTCTGGCTCCTCCTGCTTCCTCTTCTGCTGCAGTCTCGGCCTCTTCATCCACCTCTGTAGTGACAGTGGCACCTGCCAACCCGCAAACAGAGGCTCTGCCAGCAACACTGCCACCTGGGTCACCAACCATCTCCACAATGTCCCATGGAAGCGTTCAGCTCTCTAGCTCCCAAAAACTGGAGCGGAAGAGGAAGTACCCCCCTAGCCACCCGCGATCCCTGGCCCTGAATGCCAGCATTTCAAAATTCCTCGCCTTTGAAATGCTGTCATTCCGTCTGGTGGAGACGCAGAGTTTTAAAAGGCTGATGTCATTGGCTGTCCCACAGTACGTCATGCCCAGCCGCCACTACTTTTCCAGGCGAGCTATCCCTTCCCTGCACAACCAAGTGGGGGACAAAATCAGGTGTGCACTGCGCAATGCCATCTGTGGCAAGGTCCACCTAACTACGGATGCGTGGACCAGTAAGCATGGTCAGAGACGTTATATCTACCTAACAGCACACTGGGAAAATGTAGTGGCGGCTGGGCCTGAGGCGGATAGCAGTTTGGCGCATGTCCTTCCACCACCGAGGATTGCAGGGCGCTTCAGTTTGCCTCCTGTTGCTAACTCCTCCTACTCCGCCTCCTCATCCTCTACCGCCTCCTCATCCGGTCAGCGTAACACCTTCACCACCAACTTCAGCACAGCCAGGGGTAAACGACAGCAGGCAGTTTTAAAGCTTTCCTGTTTGGGGGAAAACCCCCACACCGCGCAGGAGTTGTGGAGGGACATGGAACAACAGACCGATGAGTGGTTGGTGGCAGTGAGCCTCAAGCCCGGCCTGGTGGTGTGCGATAATGGGCGAAATCTCGTAGCAGCTCTGGGCCTAGCCGGTTTAACGCACATCCCTTGCCTGGCGCATGTGCTGAACTTGGTGGTCCAGAGGTTCCTTAATGCCTCGTACACACGAAGGGATTATCCCGCGGGATTGTCCGCTGGACTAAGTCCACCGGATAATCCCCTCGTGTGTGGGCCTCCGACGGACTTTTTTCCAAAAAATCCTGCGGACTAAAGTTTTAAGTTTTGTTTTAAAATTATCCGCTGGACTTGGCAGTCCGGCGGACAATCCCGCCGTTAGTAGGCTAGTCCGCCGGACTTTTGAAATGAACGGACTTGCCCCTCATCGGAAAGTCCGTTCATTTAGCACGTGACTTCAGGTACGTAGCTAGCGTAGGCAGTAAATGTAGGCGCGCTAGCCCCGTCACCTGGCATGGATTTAAAGGGACTCCCCACGCCGTTTTTCCTCTAGCCCTTTCCATGACTTTTTTACAGCCATTTTAGTCTTGAAAAGTTCGGGTCCCCATTGACTTCAATGGGGTTCGGAGTTCGGGGTCAAGTTTGGGTCAAGTTCGGTCCCAAATCCGGACTTTTTCTGAAGTTCGGCCGAACCCGCCGAACCCGAACATCCAGGTGTCCGCTCAAGTCTTGTAGTGGAACGCCCCTCATGGGTAGAGGGGAACAAGATTGTCTAAATAAGGCAAACCTTTAGCCTGGGGTGTGCTAATGAATTGAGGCCAAATAAAGAAGAAAGCAAGCTCAGCGCAGTTTGGAGGCATTTTTAGAAGATACTCAGCACTATCCAGGATCTACTCCTGTCTGGATTTCTGGGAGAGTTGGAGGTTGGTGTCGTGTCAGGTATGACTTCCCACTCTTTCAACAGGCAGAAGCCTTTAGTCAAGGATTCAGTTACATGTGTGGAATTATCCTTGTGGATGATAATTTTGGTATGGTGTTTCTTCTGGTAATTCATTCTTTGATTCCTTCACGCCTTTGTGACAGTATGGAGATTTCTGCATTTCTGTAGAGTATATTGTGACAGGTCCACAAAAATTTGGAGATCTGTATAAGGGGCCGGCAGTTGCAGCATACCCCTATGTTTAATCATGAGCTGCTCCTTTATGTGGTAAAAATGAATGTGGCTCACATTTTTTTGCACACCAGCATGTGGAAGCTAACATCTCTGTGCTCGTGTTGTTGGATAAACCAGTCAGCAGCAGGGTCCACATGACCAAACAAATGTGGTCCAGAGAACAAGGGTGGGGACATTACATCTCTTTTATCAAGCTTGGTAAATTTCTAACAGCCAGGGAAGATGCTGGATGGAACACACCACTGCAACTGGTGGCTGACAGCTAAGTTGCTTCTCTCCCGTTGTCCTCCTCAATAACATCATCTGGTGAATTGTCAGAACCACAGGTCCCCAAAAGCAACCAAGAGCCTTTTCAACAGGCCAAGTAAAATTTTGAAATTTACCTGGAGGAGTGAAGCTACAAAGGGGCTGAGATTTTATTTTCAAAGGGCAGGTCAAGAAGTGGCTGGATCCACACTATCCTTTGCCAGTAAAAGTAATTATTGACAATGGCACCAACCTGCTTTCTGCCCTTCAGTAGATAAAGTTCACACACTTGCTTTTCGTGGAGCACTTTCTCATCCTGAGACAGTTACTTGTTAGGTGTCCTAACAGATCAGTGCAGATCTGCTTAATATGCATGTAATTAAGTAATAAACTGCACATACCATAGACAGGACTGTAGGCAGAGCATGCTTGCTGGTACTGGTGGTGCACCACTGCAGATATCTAGTGTATTGGAGGAGCAAGTCAAAGCAGACCAATTAGTAATAGATCTGATAACACAGGAAGGTCAGGCAGAAGCGTAGTCTAGATGAGCTGGGTCACATATGTGTAGATCAGAGTCCAAACATAATGTGTTTTAGCAAATAATGTCTGCAAGAGATTGTAAAATTATTAGCACATTATTTCTGAATAAAAACTTGAAATCATGTTTATCATCCAAAGTTATATAGCAATGTGGTTTAAGCAATATGTCCTACACAAAATTCTAGAATATGTTGTGTGTTGCATACTATTAATGTTGAAATCAGACAAAATTCTACTTTTTTTGTTTACCTTCAATGCTAAATCGGCATGTGATCTAGGCAATAAGGCCTGCTAGAAATTGTAGAAATACTAGCTAAAATATCTACAGCATTTTTTGGCCTCCAAATATAAATGGGATACACGTTATATAATATTGTATATTTGGGCTAACAGCCCAAATATGTCAATTTTAAAATGCTTCCTGCGCTAATGTCGCGTACACATGGTCGGACTTTCCAACGGGAAATGTTGGATGTGAGCTTGTTGGCTGAACATCCAACTTTCCGGCATCAAATGTTGGACTTTTTTCGGACTTTCCGGCATCAAATGTTGGCTAGCAGGTTCATGCATGCTCAGAATCAAGTACGAGCCGGAAGTGCTCGGTCTTATAAAACTAGCATTTGTAATGGAGATATCACGTACGTCTTGTCCGTCACTACGTTTGTAATTGTTGGCCAACATTTGTGTGATCGTGTGTATGCAAGACAAGTTGGAGCCAACATCCTTCGAACAAAAATCCACCGTTTTGTTGTCCAAAAGTTTAATCGTGTGTACGGGGCATAACTGTTGAAATGCTGTTTGTGTAGTCTGTACATATAGCAATTTTTTTGACACATACAGTATATACACTTATATATCAAATGCGTAGATGAAAAGATGCATGTTGTATGTCTCTTTCAAAATGCATCCTACTCCAACTGCTTTGGAGCTGACTAGTCAGTACAATATTAGGCAGTATATTATTTCTGGCTTTTATCTCATAAAGACTACACTCTAACTTGTGTTACACGATAAGCATCTTTCTCCCAATGTGCAATATTAAAGCTGCTTACATGATATGTGTCTGTGCAACATTTATGTATCTGACATACAGTATTACATTGTAATATTTATTTTCTTGATAAAAACTGTCTTGTCTCTCTCTCCTCCAATGCAGACTAGTAAAAAATCTTACATGCTATATAATAATTTAATATTTTATCCTCTATTCTCTGGCACTGTACAATACACTGTAATTTGTTTTTCTTGCTAAAAACATCCTTGTCTCTCCATCGTGTATTGCAGCCTAATAAGCAAGAAGTAAAACCACTTAAATCATGTGCAGGGTGTCTGTGCAATATTTCTGCATCTTGTCTGTAGTTTGTCACTGTCATTTTTATTTCTTGATATAATGTGTCTCATGTCTTTCTCTTTCATTGCTGTCAAGTAGGGATGAGCCGAACACCCCCCCGTTCGGCTCGCACCAGAACCCGCGAACGGACCTAAAGTCCGTGCGAGCTTTAGAACCCTATTAGTTATAATGGATGCAAACGTTCAAAATTAAAAGTGCTAATTTTAAAGGCTAATATGCATGTTAATGTCATAAAAAGTGTTTGGGGACCTGGGTCCTGCCCCAGGGGACATGTATCAATGCAAAAAGAAGTTTTAAAAACGGCCGTTTTTTTCAGGAGCAGTGATTTTAATAATGCTTAAATTGAAACAATAAAAGTGTAATATTCCTTTAAATTTCGTACCTGGGGGTGCCTATAGTATGCCTGTAAAGGGGCGCATGTTTCCCGTGTTTAGAACTGTCTCTGCGCAAAGTGTCATTTTTTAAAGTAAAAAATCTATTTAAAATCACTCGCGGCTAATGTTAATTGACGGCTCCCGTAATACAGAGAACAGTCATTCATTGAAACTCATTCATAAAAAAAAGTCATTGATAAAAAATAAAAAAAAATGAAAAAAAAAAGCGTAGGGGTCCCCCCAAATTCAATAACCCGGCCCTTCAGGTCTGGGATGGATATTAAGGGGAACCCCAGCCAAAAAAAAAATGGCGTAGGGTCCCCCTCAAAATCCATACCAGACCCTTGAGGTATGGGGACAAGGTGCTTTGGGGGTCTTAGACCCCCAAAGCATCCTCCCAATGTTGAGGGCATGTGGCCTGGTACGGTTCAGGCGGGAGGGGGGGGCGCTCTCGTCCCCCCCTCTTTTCCTGCGGCCTGCCAGGTTGCGTGCTCGGATAAGGGTCTGGTATGGATTTTGAGGGGGACCCCACGCCATTTTTTTTGGCTAGGGTTCCCCTTAATATCCATCCCAGACCTGAAGGGCCTGGTTATTGAATTTGGGGGGACCCCTACGCATTTTTTTTTTTTTTTGTTTTTTATCAATGAATGACAGTTCTCTGTGTTACAGGAGCCATCAATTCATCAGCCGCGAGTGCTTTTAAATAGCTTTTTTCCTGCAAAAATGACACTTTTTTGCAGGGAAAGTTCTAAGCACAGGAAACCTGCCCCCTTCACAGGCCACCTATAGACACCCCCCAGATGTGATACTGCAATGCTGTTCTAACAGCACGCACACACATATCCCCAGAAATAGAGCACATATTGTCAGCAGTCAGCAACACACTGACACGCTGACACTGACTGAAACAGAATATGCGAGGCCGCCGACACGGTGGCCTCTTATACCGTGGGGCGTGTACTAAAGCCCCTGAGCTATAATTGGCTACAAGCATCCTGCCTGTAGCCAATTATGGCTCTCCTCGCTGCCGGCGCTGTGATTGGCCAAGCATGCGGGGTCACAGTGCATGCTTGGCCAATCATCAGCCAGCATTGCACTGCGCGGGCCGCAATGCATTGCGGGGCCGCTCGCATCACACGAATTTGATGCGAGCGGCCCCAATAGTTCTGGGCTCGCCGAGCGAGCGAACGCCCGGTGCTCGATTCGAACATGGGTTCGAATCGAACACCGGGCCCATCCCTACTGTCAAGTAAAATGTTTTTCAGGCTAAGTAACGTGTCTGTACAATATTTAACCACTTTCCCTCTGGAGTCATTTTTGGATTGTTCACACACAAAAGTTAAAGAGTAACATTTGTTGAAAAAAAAAAAAAACACTCCCCTCTTCGTGATCAAGGAATTTTAACAATCTGTTGCCGATTTCTACCTTTTTGTTGTTCTGAAAAAATAGCTGTTTGATTGTCTGTGTCCATGTTCAAAATGAATGAGAGTGGCTTTACAATTAATTATCAGTAAGCTGCTGTCCTTGCAGGGTTATAATGAGGAAGGCTGCAGGATCTGCATCCCTTTAGAAGTGATTACCCTTTGGGAGTATCTCACAAAAAAAAAAATTTTTTTTGCAGGGGATGCCTAAAATCTGATTTGTATCATAGTGCAGACTTCTGGGAAAATCATTAAGCCAATCACGGAAGCAAGAAATCACATTTCTGGCAGGTGTTCTGTACATCATCTGTGTAAAGAACACCTCCAGGTTACCATATTGCATTGCATTTTACAGAAAATTACAGAGTTGCAGATTGAAACGGAAAGATCATTGTTAAATATCATGTAATTACAATTACGACTTGTTTTGCAATTCTAAATGCTATATTATTTTTTTAATTTACTATTGTTTTTCTACGAAAGTGGAGTTACCCTAAAACAATTCTTAAAAAACCCATAACATTATATATTTCCTGACATCAGAAGCGCTGTAGAGTAAAAAGACGAGAACAATAAGAATAAAAGATAGTGTGGAGCTGTTATGTCAATTAATGGGGTACTGAAAAATAAAACAGCCTTATACTGGAAGGGAACCAACCCAAAAGTTACAATGAAACAAGAGAAAGAGAAGAGAGAGAGTGTTCTAGGGTGACCCACTGGTATATTAGTAATACATCAGAAGACCAATAACATACACATATAGAATTTTATTATAAATGTTAAAAGACAAAAACACAAAGAACACTTATTTTACACACAAACAGGATTGCTGTCATATGTATCAAGTCATTTACTTACACATTTAGATTTTTTGCCCCCCTCTCCTTTTTTACCCTTCATTTTTTCCTTATGAGGATAGCTCTTTTGAGGAAAAAATGTTTTGTACTTGTATTGTATTGTATATGTATACCCATGCATCTGTTCTGATTGTATATATTATTTATCTTTTTTCTGTTTTTAACCATATACACGGAATGTTTGTAAAGTGGATATCTGTCTTGTATGAGCAAATGTACTGAAGAAGTGACAATGACCATGAAACGCGTTAGTAAAGGGCAGACCTTTCTTTCTTTTTTTTTACTGTGAATTTAGGGGGTGCTGTTCTGTGACATATTTATAAGCTCTATTTGTCATCCTAAGCTAGCTGACCATGGTTCACAGCCCATGCATTGCAATCTGGTGGAAAAAATGTTGGACACAGTCCAGGCCAGGACTGCATATTTTGTTCATGGGGTTTAATAACTTTCATTGTTTACACATATTTGTTAAGTATTGGACTTTGCTGTATACAGTTTGAATTTTTCACAAATCATTTGCTAAGTTCATTACTACTTGAATAAATAAAATACATTACATTAAATACATTTTGCTAATTTGTGCTTTGCATATAAGAACTGCACGTTATTCATATTTCCTTATATGTGTTTACAACAAGATGTAACAAGGTCTAATTTATTTGTATACAACCCTTTACAGTTTTCTAGTAGATAATTTATTGATTGTGGACTTTTCTCTCTATGCTTTTCATATTAAAAGAAATGGAGATTTTACTCTTTCAGTAATCTAGTATATAATGTCATCATGCCGGAATTGCACAAAACTCATACATTTCTGTACACTTTCTGTACTTTCCAACATACTCCAAAGTGAGCTACTCTGATCATAGTGTTAAAAAAATTCTGGGTTGCAGAAAATTAAAAAAGTGAGATCAGTGTCTGACATCAGCAATAAAAATGTCACTGGAGGTGAAGAAATTACATTTCTGATCTTTGTTGGATGCTGTTGACAATCTTATATTATTTACTGAAGCAGAGTCTAACAAATGCATCAATCTTCTGTTAAACTTGTTTCACCACTTAAAGATTGCATGTCATGTCTTGCATCCCATTTATAATTTAATAAGTGCTGGAGAAGATGATGGTCACTGTGATAAAATACAGGCGGTGTAGAGCAGCACTGCTAACACCAGATATTAAACAGAAAACTATTTGGTGTATTATTATTTGGTGTAAAGTCAAATGCTGTTGAACTTTAAACGCTGAAACTGTTTTCACATACCATAATAAATCAAATGTATTTTACCTATTATAATAAGTAAGGATAGTTAAATATTGTAAGATGAATATGTCTATTCCCATAAAAAGTATGTAGCGGCCATAACCCTCGATGGGGTGGCCTTGACTTTTGGGCTTACCCGTTACCTCCGCTTGGCTTGTTCTTTCAGATCTAGGGGTTCCCAGGGTTAGTACCCAACGACTTTGGACGCTGACACCATAAAAGTCCTTTAGAAAGATTTTTTTTTGCAGGGGTAACATCCAACAAACACAAACACAAATCTCTTTAGGGAACAGAGGGCAAGGGTGAAGAAACTCAGGCACCTTGAACTGCTAAATATTAAAAAGTCTCTAATGCCAACCCAGAGAGTATGTATAAAGGGGGGTGACCAACTGCGCAAACCAATAAGGGGTAAAATCAAGAATCAATATATAACAACGACTGCCGCAGCCACCATCAAAGTGTTCACACACCAACAGTAAGTAAAAATAAATATATATATAAATATATATAAAAATGGGGCTCTAGCAAAAAAGAGAACAATAATATTAAAAATGAGATAAAAATATGTGGCGCTTACTCCAGACCATGATAACAATCCTAAGGGGGAGGAAGACTCTTAAAAAAATGGTTCCCAAAATGAGTCTAATAGTTAATATTTTAAATCCAGCATGTATAGCAGCAAGGTAATTAAACAGTGCTATACCAATAATAAGTGAATCAATATAAAGTGAAAAAGAAAAAACTGCGCCAGGTAAATTAGCTAAATACCTATAAAGTATAAAAGACAATCAAATTAAGAACTACTGATACATGATCGGTAGGTAAAATTATATGAGGATGTGTATGCACACAAATTCTTAATATAAACAATAATGTCTGGAAGTAATAATAAAATGAAAACTGAGTGGTTAGCAATGGCACCATATGACAAGAAAGTCCTATATTCTGATCACACACTGAACCGCATGTGAATAAACCTGTAAATGAAACAGTTCAAGAGTTGCATGTCATCCTAGGATATGACTTCCTATTCATAGAGACCAGGCACTCCAGGTTAAATTTCTTATCACACCGCTGTGCTCCACACCACACGAAAGTGCCGCCACCGATATAAAATCTCCTTACCAGATGGTAGGCAAAATGAAGCCACTCAAACTGAGCCCATATAGGAATCCAAACTTCCAAGAGGGGACGGACGCCAGACAAACGATCTCCCAGAGCCTGCCACTCACAACGGACACAAGACCTCAGACCAGACCCAGTATGGAAATCAGATCCGGAGAGTAGCACTCGGCGGTGCATCCAAATATAGCCAGAGAAGAAAGAGGGCAGACCATAGCATAATATTGTTTTGAAACATACAATGAGTAGTTTATTGATAAAAAATTACTCACATTTAAATGAAATTAAAAGCGCATAAAGAAACTCCAAATGGAATAAACACGGACGCCGGCCGGCATCTACAAAACGAACCCTTCCTCCTTCCAGAGACGCTGGACGCGATGACGTCACTGCACGCCTTCCCAAGGCGTGCAGTGACGTCATCGCGTCCAGCGTCTCTGGAAGGAGGAAGGGTTCGTTTTGTAGATGCCAGCCGGCGTCCGTGTTTATTCCATTTGGAGTTTCTTTATGCGCTTTTAATTTCATTTAAATGTGAGTAATTTTTTATCAATAAACTACTCATTGTATGTTTCAAAACAATATTATGCTATGGTCTGCCCTCTTTCTTCTCTGGCTATATTTGGATGCACCGCCGAGTGCTACTCTCCGGATCTGATTTCCATACTGGGTCTGGTCTGAGGTCTTGTGTCCGTTGTGAGTGGCAGGCTCTGGGAGATCGTTTGTCTGGCGTCCGTCCCCTCTTGGAAGTTTGGATTCCTATATGGGCTCAGTTTGAGTGGCTTCATTTTGCCTACCATCTGGTAAGGAGATTTTATATCGGTGGCGGCACTTTCGTGTGGTGTGGAGCACAGCGGTGTGATAAGAAATTTAACCTGGAGTGCCTGGTCTCTATGAATAGGAAGTCATATCCTAGGATGACATGCAACTCTTGAACTGTTTCATTTACAGGTTTATTCACATGCGGTTCAGTGTGTGATCAGAATATAGGACTTTCTTGTCATATGGTGCCATTGCTAACCACTCAGTTTTCATTTTATTATTACTTCCAGACATTATTGTTTATATTAAGAATTTGTGTGCATACACATCCTCATATAATTTTACCTACCGATCATGTATCAGTAGTTCTTAATTTGATTGTCTTTTATACTTTATAGGTATTTAGCTAATTTACCTGGCGCAGTTTTTTCTTTTTCATATTGCACCGTGTTTATCCCACTATTCTGCAGCCGGGTTAGATATTTTTCAGATATTTTTCATTTGTTACTTTTTATTGTGTCATCCACTTTTCCCATTTGTGTTCCCCACCCCTATCCCTCCCCTCCTACCCCACTGGGTTAGCGCAGTTTTTCCTGTTTACAAATCAATATAAAGTGTATCCAAAATAACCAACCCAATGTGGCAAAAAATCAATAAATAATAATATAGCAATTTTCCATAAATAGATAAATAATTGGATAAATAAATAAAGATAAAGTGCATCTAATAGTGAAATTAATGAACAATAAATAAGTAACAATAGATATGCAAGTGTAAGCATGCATAAAATCAAGCAAATATATGGTGAATCAGCAAATAAATAATTGAACAATGCGTTAATAAATGCGTTATAAATTATGCATGTGCAAAATAAAGCAAGTGCAAAAATTGCAAAAAAGCAAAAATCAATCATCAGTTAATGTGGTAGTCCAGATAAAAAGTGACCGTGCTAAAATCAAGCGACCAGTGCACTCTAGATTGCCATTACAAATATAGCTCCCATGGCTCACGTCCTTAACCTGGTGGGTCAGCTGTCCCTGTCGCAGGGCGGAGAGGAGGTTGGTGCCATTGTCACAAACCACCATTCCTGGCTTAAGCTGGCGTGGCGTCAACCACCTCTCGGCCTGCCCCTGCAGAGCTGACAGAACCTCTGCCCCAGTGTGGCTCCTGTCCCCCAAACACACCAGCGCAAGCACGGCATGGCATCTTTTTGCCTGCGTAATGGCGTAGCCCCTTGGACACCTACGGAGCACCGCTGGTTCTGAGGACAGAGCACTCAAAGAGGCCATGGAGGAAGAAGAAGAGGAGGGGGTGGAGGAGAGAGGTGTGTCACAACCAGTAGTAGCATTTTGGAGGCGTGGTGGCGGAACAACCTCCAACACTACTGCACCTTGTCCTGCATCCTTCCCAGCTGCCAAAAGAGTGACCCAATGGGCCGTGAAAGACAGGTAACGTCCCTGTCCATGCCTGCTGGACCATGAGTCAGCGGTAATATGCACCTTACCGCTGACCGCCCTGTCCAGCGAGGCATGGACATTGCCTTCCACATGCCGGTAGAGAGCCGGAATCGCTTTCCGGGAGAAAAAGTGGCGTTTGGGAACCTGCCACTGAGGAACCGCACATTGAACAAACTCACGGAAGGGGGCCAAGACTACCAACTGAAAAGGCAGCAGTTGAAGTGCTAGCCATTTAGCCAAGCTAGCATTCAACCGCTGAGCATGTGGATGGC
Source organism: Lithobates sylvaticus (assembly GCA_028564925.1). NCBI lineage: Eukaryota > Metazoa > Chordata > Amphibia > Anura > Ranidae > Lithobates > Lithobates sylvaticus. Next base: position 459,200,821 of record CM053027.1, on the reverse strand, counting down.
TGGGAGTAAACTTCTTTCGACGGTCCAGCAGCTGGGGCAGGGAAATTTGCCTGGTAGAATCGGACGTCGGTGTACTGCTAACAGAGTGCCCGCAAGTACTTGGCTGTGACACACCTAATTCTACACCTTCATTCCTCTCAGTGCAGCTTTCAGAGAGGACTGAAGGTATAGTGGGGTTGGAGATCCCAGCTGATGAGGAGCAAGGAGAGGTCCGCTTTGTTCTTTGGTGTGGGTCTTTAATGTGCGCTTGCCAACGAGCTGCATGGCAGGTCGACATATGTCTGGTCATGCTTGTGGTGCCCAAGCGGCTGATGTTTTGGCCACGCGAGATACGCTTGAGACATATGTTGCAAATGGCAGTGGTGCGATCTGATGCACTCGTCTCAAAAAAAAAGGCCCACACCAAAGAACTTTTGCGATAACGTGCAGAGGCAGCGCCCTGCACAGGCGGAGCTCTGCGGTGTGATTCAGTTAGTTTGCTGGCCTCAAGCTGGCCCCCGGAGGGCATCCTGCCTCGTTGGACATGTGCCACCTCCTCCTCCTCCTCTCTCCCTTCAGGCACCCACGTGGAGTCAGTGACCTCATCATCCCCTCCCTCTTCACCACTGGAGCAAACCTGGCAGTATTCTGCAGCTGGTGGAACATGACTGCCAGATTGCTGATCTTGAGCATCCCCTCTCTCTGCGCTCAGGCTACTGCCTTCCTGCTACTGCTGGGTATCATCATCCGAGCCTTCAAAACGTTGGGCATCCTCCTGGAGCATGTACCCAACACTGTGCTCAAACAGTTCGGGGGACTCTTCAGGAGTACATGGGTCTAGGGAAGGGGTGCCTGATGATGCCATTGAGTACGCGTTGGCAGCTGCTTTGACAGTAGTAGTACCCTGAGCCTGGGTGAGAGAGGATGAGGAGGATGAGGAGGGCTTGGTCATCCACTCTACCAAGCCTTCGGAATGATGCGGCTCAACATGTCCAGCTGACGAAAACAAGGACAAGCGTGTCCCATGGCCACGTGCTGATGACGATGTACCACGTCCACGTCCACGACCAGCACTGTTGTCTCTAGACACAGAGCCTGCTTGCCCTGTGTTCTAGCCTCGGGACCGTCTGCCTCTCCTTGTCGGTCTTCCAGGCATTGTAGTGGGTAGTGTATATTGTGCTGGAGTCACACAGCACACACACTAACTCCTGCAGATGGCTGCCTTAGATGACAACAGGGCCTTATGACAGATAGGGAGGCTCAGGTGGTTTATTGTGTGCTGTACTAACACATCAGACACAGATACGCTAGCTCCTGTAAATGCCTGGCTGCCTCAGATGACAACAACTGGGCCTTACGGCAGATAGAGGCTGCCTTAGATGACAACAACAGGGCCTTATGACAGATAGGGAGGCTCAGGTGGTTGTGTGCTGTACTAACACAGCAGACACACACATGCTAGCTCCTGTAAATGTATGGCTGGCTGCCTTAGATCACAACAGGCCAGAAGTATAAAGGTGATACTGCAATGCTGTACTAACAGCACGCACACACCAGACTAATCCCCAGAATCACAGCAGATAAAGTTAGACTCAGCAGCAGATAATGTCACCACTCAGCACAGCAGAATGTATAACACAGCACAGCACTGCAGATACTGTCAGCAGCAGTGCAATCAGCAGAATGAATATAAATTTTAAATGATCACTCAGTATGAATCAATTCAGCATCAGCAATGTACAACAGTCTGCCTGTATCACAGTCACCGGAACACCACACGGCACAGCGGCAGCCTTTTATAGAGTGGGGCGTGTAGTAAAGCCCCTGAGCTATAATTGGCTACAGGCATCCTGCCTGTAGCCAATTATGGCTCTCCTCGCTGCCGGCGCTGTGATTGGCCAAGAATGCGGGGTCACAGTGCATGCTTGGCCAATCATCAGTCAGCAATGCACTGCGACTGGCGCAGTGCATTGCGGGCCGCTCGCATCACACGAATGTGATGCGAACATACAAATAGTTCTGGGCTCGCCGAGCGGGCGAACGCCTGGTGTTCAATTCGAACGTGAGTTCGAAACGAACACCGGGCCCATCCCTAATACTGAAACATTATATTTAATAATATCACCTACACTTCCATGTTGTTGTAATTTAAAGAAAGTTGATGTAACTGGCATTTAAAGCATGACAAAACATGGAAAAAAGCTATTACATGACATGCTTTATTTTTTGATCTACTAAAAACATTGCTAATTGTTCAAATAGTGAGATCATGCATCTGTTTTTCTATCTATATGACAGAAATGGTCTGACAGTTTGACATTGCTAAAAAGATTTTTTTTTTCCTGTCTGTGAAAGGATTTATAATATTTTTAGCTTAACAGCAGGGAGTAGTGACACAGGTTAATTTGTAACCCAATATTTATCTACTTAAAATGATAATGAATTCCAAGATTTTCTTGTCTGTTAGGAAAGCCAAAGCTTATCACATATAAAAAGAAAGTGCTATAAATACAGGAAAATAATAAGCAGTATTTATCAGGTTTTGAGATGTATTGAAATAAATTATTTGTTTAAATTAAACATATTATATTTCTGTATTGTAATGTGGCATTTGGTAGCATAGTTAAAATAAATCAAATCAAAGTTTGGGGGCGTAATTAGGACGTGGCGGCATGAGCACGCTCCTTGCAGAGCTCTGAGCGGATCGAGATCCCTAAAAAACCCAGCTTACCCTCTTCAGCCAGCTACTCTCTATGCCGGAGGGTCAGAGATAACCTTCAGCCACCAGGCAGCTGTGGGGTGCCGAGATCACCCATTATTTCCTGCACCAGCACTCCATCGCTCGCACCTCCTGCCTCTTCCAAGATGGTGTCACCAAGAGTCTGAGAGGCGGGTTCCACAGGCAGCAAAAGTGCCCCACTATCACAGCCACAGCGGCTGGGGACTCTGACAGGCCTCTAGCTCACCCAGACTCTCCCATTCTGACATCTGTGCTTCCCAAAGCTAAATTCCCCCACTGGCTCCACAGCCCACCAAGCTTCAGGGATATAATAGCTGACCTTCCCACCAAGCAGGACATTCATGCCATTGTTACCTCCATAGTCAATGCTCTCTCTAGAGAGAAACATGATCTTGGGCAGCAGATTAACACTATGGATGAGTTTGTCACCACCCTAGAAGCCCCCAGAATGAACACAACTGCCTGGCTTGCTGCCTTTCAATCCTCTCATTCTGACTTTCATTGCCATCCTATCAACATAATTTTTTTGCCCAAATTCTCACCAGTCACTTGCTCCCGTATATTTCCCCAGCTTATTACACAGGCATCAGGCAGGCTTTGTCCCTCTTAGTCAACCTTGGGATAACACTATACATATCCTCAACTTGATCCATGCTGTCCAATTGTAGAAGAGCCCACTTACCTTGCAGTCCGACACAGAAAAAGATTTTGACTGGGTCAGCTGACCGTTCATGTAGGCATATTTGATTAGGGACTTCCATGCTTCACATGATATCTTCACTCTATTATCATCCCTCTGCAGCCCTGAAGGTCAACAAAACCAGGTCCAACTTCTTTCCTATTACAAATGGCACAAGACAAGGGTACCCCCTCTCTCCCACCCTAACATTGCTGATTAAAAAAGTGATTTCCCTCGCAGGGGTTTTTCTCCATCAGCATTAAATGACAATATGTTCAGCCTCCTGGCTCACACATGCAAAATTCCAAACAAATCAACCGAGCCGTCTGACTCTCAGCAGTAGCTGAGCCGTCTGACTCAGCAGTAGCACCACTGCTCAGGCTCCCACATGGGTCCTCCTGACTCCTGTCAGCGACCTCAGGCTCGGGTCTCTGGCTTTCACCATGCAGCCTGCTCTCTGGCTACTCCAGTGCACACCTGCACTCTCTGGGTTCTCCCTTGCAAGCCTGGACTCCTCGGTAGGGTTGAGTCCAGAACCTTGGTCCTTACTTTACTATCAGGCCCACTCACACCTGAACAATCAGTGTGTCGGTGAGTCTCAAAACCCGGACCCAGGACTGGGGGTTTCCTCCCACCAGGATCTCTAAGAAATCCCCAGGCTCCAGGTCCCAAAGTGGACTTCACTAAATAATGAGGAAACTGAAAAGCCAGGTTCCTCCCAAACAAGCAAATACACTGGAGCCCCTCAACCTGCCTGGTTGAGAATCCTGGACCCATACACTGGTGGGTTACCACACTAACCACTCCCCCCCCGTTTCGACCCAGAGGGTGGAACACACCAGTACAACCTCCTCACCTTGGCATGACCATGCAAGTGACCAACCACATGGGCCAAATCTGGTCCCATCAGGTGACTTTCTCCATGTCTCCCTGCTACATCTACTCAGGCTCTACAAAAACTCTCCAATGCCTTTTTACTAGTGGGATTCCAAAAGCACCCCCTGCAGGGCGCGTGTGGCGCGTGCTGTGATCACTGAGTCACGAGACTCGGCTGATCACAGATCTGAGTAAGGGGCTGATCCCGGCCCTTACCACATGATCAGCTGTCAGCCAATGACAGCTGATCACGTGTGTAAACAAAAGCTCTGTAATCGTTATTCTCGATTACCTACTTATGTGAAAAGAACATCGGTCTGGAAGAGGAATGAGGCACATGTGCCTCACCGTGCCAATCAGTACCCCCTGCCAGTGCCACCTGCTATTGTCACCTGCCAGTGCCCACAGTGCCACCTGTCAATGCCCATGAGTGCCACCTATCAATGCCCACAAGTGCCACCTATCAATGCCCACCAATGGTGCCAATCAGTGCCTCATCAGTGCCACCTAGCAGTGCTGCCTATCAGTGTAACCTACCAGTGCCAATTAGTGACCATTATTGCCACCCATCAGTGCCCATCACTACCACCCTTCAGTGCAGCTTCTCAGTGTTTATCTGCCACCTATTAATGCCCTCCAGTGCCACCTATCAGTGCCCACCAGAACAAGGGGGGGAGTTTTGGGACTTTAAATGAGGCACGGTAAGGCGCCTCCATCCCTATATTTGGTACAATCAAAAGGAGGTTTGGGACTTTAAATGAAAAAGTTGAGAATGCGGGGGTAGGAGTAAGATATTTTTAATTGATCACAAATATGTAGTTTAGTAGAAAAGTAAATTCATATATATACATGTAGTAGTTACAGGGTGTAGACATGATAATACAGGGGTACAAATAAATGAACACATGATTCAAGATGAATACATAGTAAAGAATGGAAATAAATAAGACAATGATGTGGTTCCCAAGTCCCACGGATGGCATGCCCGGTATCTCTGTTCATAATCGTATTCATGATCACATTATAAGGTATAATCATATTGAATAAAAACTTGATAAAATCATCAGGACGTAATAAGTATCACTGTAGCATCGATTGTAGCTCGACGCGTTTCGTGGATGCATCTCCACTCATCAGGAGCTGATGCGACAGATTCCTGTGAAATGTATACATATGGATATAATGAGCCACACTCTATAATGAGTGGTAAAAAAAAAATTTTTGTATAGGAAAAACTTGCCAAACGCACTTACCAAGCCTGGCGGTGAGTGCGGCACGCAGTGAACGGCACATAGTGGGTAGGGGGTATCGACTCCACCGCCGGAGCTGAGGCGGCGTAACCTACAGTAGCATCATTGGGTGATGTTAGAAGGCACCTGGAGATGGGGGTGGTTTGCATGTGACAGCAGTGCTAGTGTCTGGGTACAAGAAACGGATATTCTGAAAATAAAGTATATATGTATATAGATAAATTTTAGGTAACCCATTAAGTATATATGTATTGGGAGTAATGGTAACTTATATATATATATATGTTTGAAATAATAATAACTTAAAGAGTATTGCATATATGTATATGTATATACACATACATATATATGTATATATGTATGTAGATAAGTTCGGGGGAACCCATTGAGTATATATGTACCGTATTTGCCGGCGTATAAGACGACTGGGTGTATAAGACGACCCCCTAATTTTCCAGTGAAAAACTTAGGTTTGGGGCTATACTCGCCATATAAGACTACCCCCCTTCCGAGGCAACACCATTTACAAAAAAACATCAGAAAAAAAAATCAGACTTAACATCAGAAAAAGGAAACTGGTGAACTACAAGTCCCAGTGATCCCACAATTGGCAGGCAGCAACAATGAATCCTCTCCTCCAGAGCACCATAAATCATACCTGTTTTTAGGGGAGATCTGGAGCTGGATGTGCAGTACAGGATGCTTTGTTAATATGTAGAGCATCAAGTAAACACAGTATATGATGCTGTGTTAGTACAGTAGCACCAGGTACACTTCAGAATACAGTGTGCAGACCGTGTGCACCACTGAGCCAATCACGGCAGGCATTGTATTTTACTAATCTGTTGATGGATACAAAGCCTGCTCGGATTGGCAGAGGCTGTGACATCAGCGCGCACCGCTCTGACGCATGTAGCCTGCTTGGATTGGCAGAGGTTGTTACCCAATCCGAGCATGCTTAGCAGGCTCTGTATTCATCAGAGTGCATCGCCCGCCGGGATTGGCTGAGCGGTGCATACTGTATACATATTACAATTTTACAGAGCGCCCGGTGGACTGATATCCATCTGGCAGCTTCTTCAACCGGCGTATAAGACGACCCCCGCTTTTTGGCTGTGTAATTTCGGTGTAAAAGGTAGTCTTATACGCCAGAAAATACAGTATTTGGAGTAATAGTAACTTATATATATATATATATATATATATTTGAAGTAATAGTAACTTAAAGAGTATTGCATATGTGTATATATATATATACATAGAACACATATATATGATATCCTAGTCTGTAATATATAGTGTATATATTAAAGTAGTAATGAATTTTAGAGGTAATATGTACACCTAGGACCCAGTGTATCTACATATAAAGTGATAATAGGAGGTGTGATTTAGATAATATAAGGTGTGTGTGTAATAAAATAAATTGTGTAGGATAAAGGACAATAATGACCTAGATATGTGCAAGTGTTAAACTAAAAGGTGAAAGTAAAATAGATACAAAATATATAGTTAAATGAAAACATAGTGTGTGCAATCAAATGAACCTACAAATAAAATCAACCCCAAATCAAGGAACACTAACCCAAGTTGCTGCATGCCTTGCAACACCCAGCAGAGAAACAGCTGGTGTGCAGGGATCCCAGGAGGAGACAGGCTGAATAGACAGCCCGCTCCAACTGGGAAATATGTAGTATGACGCCGCCAACGCCACGTGCGTGGGCCCGTGAGGGGGAGGGGCGTCCGCACCCGAGCTGACAAGCCGCTCAGTGATTGGCGCCAACCATCCCTCTCCATGGAAACCACGTAATTGTTGTTCCCGGTGTCAGTGCAATGACGTCAAAGCCGACATCATTACTACTTTAATATATACACTATATATTACAGACTACGATATCATATATATGTGTTATATGTATATATATATATATATATATATATATATATACACATATGCAATACTCTTTAAGTTTCTATTACTTCAAATATATATATATATAAGTTGCTATTACTCCAAATACATATATACTCAATGGGTTACCCCAAACTTATCTACATACATATATACATATATATGTATGTGTATATACATATACATATATGCAATACTCTTTAAGTTATTATTATTTCAAACATATATATATATATATATAAGTTACCATTACTCCCAATACATATATACTTAATGGGTTACCTAAAATGTATCTATATACATATATACTTTATTTTCAGAATATCCGTTTCTTGTACCCAGACACTAGCACTGCTGTCACATGCAAACCACCCCCATCTCCAGGTGCCTTCTAACATCACCCAATGCTGCTACTGTAGGTTACGCCGCCTCAGCTCCGGCGGTGGAGTCGATACCCCCTACCCACTATGTGCCGTTCACTGCGTGCCGCACTCACCGCCAGGCTTGGTAAGTGCGTTTGGCAAGTTTTTCCTATACAAATTTTTTTTTTTTACCACTCATTATAGAGTGTGGCTCATTATATCCATATCTATACATTTCACAGGAATCTGTCGCATCAGCTCCTGATGAGTGGAGATGCATCCACGAAACGTGTCGAGCTACAATCGAAGCTACAGTGATACTTATTACGTCCTGATGATTTTATCAAGTTTTTATTCAATATGATTATACCTTATAATGTGATCATGAATACGATTATGAACAGAGATACCGGGCATGCCATCCGTGGGACTTGGGAACCATTGTCTTATTTATTTCCATTCTTTACTATGTATTCATCTTGAATCATGTGTTCATTTATTTATACCCCTGTATTATCATGTCTACACCCTGTAACTACTACATGTATATATATGAATTTACTTTTCTACTAAACTACATATTTGTGATCAATTAAAAATATCTTACTCCTACCCCCGCATTCTCAACTGTTTCATTTAAAGTCCCAAACTTCCTTTTGATTGTATCAGTGCCCACCAGTGCCACTTTATCAGTGCCCATCAGTGCAGCCCATCGGCGCCCATCAGTGCAGCCCATCAGTGTAGCCTCATCAGCATATATCAATGAAGGAGAAAAATTACCTGTTTGCAAAATTTTATAACAAAAATATAAAAAAAATATATATTTTTTTTTAAAAGAATTTTTTATTTTTTTATCAAAAAATAAAAACCGCAGAGGTGATCAAATACCACCAAAAGAGAGCTCTATTTGTGGGGAAAAAAAATGATAAAAATTTTGGGTACAGTGTTGTATGACCGCACAATTGTCATTCAAAGTGCGACAGCGCTGAAAGCTGAAAATTGGTCTGGACAGGAGGGGGGTGTAAGTGCCCAGTAACCAAGTGGTTAAACATTAACCTGGGCTTGCAGAAAAATACTTTTAACCAGTAGCACTATCACCAGCTATGTTCCACAACCTGGGACAAGAAAAGATTCCATGCCCCAGTTGACCACATTCCAGGCATGGTACATTTCTGCACATATCTTTTGTGCTTTTGTGGGACGCTGCTCCACATCTCCAATGTAGCTCCTCCTTCCGGTTAACTCTCGTCGCCATAGGAGACCGCACTCTCCCAGCATAACTTTGCTGGCTTTCTCCAACATGCTGTATCAGCCCCTCCTGAAGCCACTTGTCACGATCCTTGTTAGACATATCCCATGGTACAGAGACAGCCCGACTGGCTCCCTCTGTGTTGCTATGGGCAACCACTCTCGGCCTCAGCCTTTAGTCAGCCTCTCTCCTTGCATATAGCATGGGCTTCTCTCTGTTGGATCCTGGTTTCATGCTGTGACACATTCACATTTTTCAATAGCTACTGTTTTAACAGCAGCATCATTGCAAAGTTCCAGAAATGGAAACAAAAGTGATTTCCCTCGCAGGGAGTTTTCTCCATCAGCATTAAATGACAGTATGTTCAGCCTCCTGGCTCACACATGCAAAATTCCAAATAAAATATCGAGCAGCCTGACTCTCTTCAGCAGTAGCACTACTGCTCAGGCTCCCACACGGAGCCCTCCTGACTCCTATCAGTGACCTCTGGCTCGGGTCTCTGGCTTTCACTGTGCCGCCTGCACTCTCTGGCTACTCCAGTGCACACCTCCACTCGCTGGGTTCTCCCTTGCAAGCCTGGACTCCTCAGGAGGGTGGAGCCCAGAACCATGGTCCTGACTCTATAATGGCTACATACACTTGAACAAACAGTGTGCTGGTGAGTCTCAAAACCCGGACCCAGGACTAGGGATTTCATCCCACCCAGATCTCTAAGAAATTCCCGGGGCTCCAGGTCCCAAAGTGGGCACTGGAGCCCCTCAATCTGCCTGGTTGAGAATCCTGGACCAAATACCACCAAAAGAAAGCTCTATTTGTTGGGAAAAAAGGACGTCAATTTTGTTTGGGAGCCATGTCGCAAGACGGCGCAATTGTCAGTTAAAGCGACGCAGTGCCGAATCGCAAAAAGTGCTCTTGTCTTTGGCCAGCAAAATGGTCCGGGGCTTATGTGGTTAAGGACAAGCCACTGTTTGATCAAAATACTGGCATCAGAAAACATGTCCAGCATGCTTTGCCATCAAGTGCTGCAAAGCTACACAGTACACACCCTAGACCCTGTGTAATGTATACCATTTTGCACATGACATACTCTTAACCACTGCTGTACCCTGCGTGATGTGCTGTACATTTCTTACTCTGGAAAACTGCACCCTATATGCTGTGCTGTATATTACATACTCTGGACCACTGTGGCCTATTCCCATGCTGTAAATTACCTACTCTGGACTCCTGCACCCCGTGTGCTATGCTGTACATTTCAAACTTCGGACTACTACACTATGCTGCTAATACATACACTCCACTGCACATATGTACACACATCCTCCACCCACAACCAATTTGCTGGCATACTTCTCAACTGACCACCAATATAAAGGCACATCCGCTAACACAAACTACAGAATTTTGTAAGCTGTGCTATGTATTACATTGCCCAGACTAATGAACTCTCCAAACTGTGCTGTACAATATTTTGTCCTGTTGAATGAATGGTACATTTGCTCAGAGGTGAACTGAGCATATGTGGTTGGAAGAAGGGGAGCAACTTCTAATCAACTTTTATGTTTCTGTTTAAAGTCCAATTGAACCTTCAGTTTAAATAAAATAAATATCTTCCAGGTGCATCAAAACAAAAGGTATTCAATAACTTAATGTTTATGTGTCCCCTGCCAGCAACTGCAGAGTGGATCCTTTTCTCTTTCAGGGGAAGCAGTGATCTCATTGCAAAGATTTTGACTCACACGTAACTCAGAGTCAGTGCTTTCCAATTAGCAGGGAGCATGAGCTTTGCTGATTGCAGTGCTATAGATCTGATGCAGTAGGGAATCTGCAATGAGATCAGGGCTGGTGCAAGGATTTTTGACACCCTAGGCGAAACCTCATTTTGCCGCCCCCCTGGCTCTACCCCCATTGCTCTGCCACCCCATTGCTCTGCCACGTACACCCCACCTTTTTAATTAGGGGACCAGACCAGAGATTTTTGTGTGTATAAGGGATGTATTGTGTGTTTCGGTGTCTGTGTGACTGTAAGGGATGCCCATCAATGCATCTTCACCAGTGCCAATCAATGCAGCCTCACCTGTGCCTATCAAATGCAGCCTCAGCAGCGCCCATCAAATACAGCCTCACCTGTGACTATGAAATGCAGGCAGCCCCACCAAACGAAGTCTCACCAGTGCCCATCAAATGCAGCCTCTATCACCTGTGCCCATTATAGCCGCTTCACCTGTGCCCATCAAATACAGTCCCACCAGTGCCCATCAAACGCAGCCTCAGCTGTGCCCATCAAACACAGTCTCACCTGTGCCTATCAAATGCAGTCTCACCAGTGCTCATCAAATGCAGTCTCACTCACCTGTGTCCATTAATGCCGCTTCACCTGTGCCTATCAAATACAGTCTCACCAGTGACCATCAAACGCAGCCCCACCTGCGCCGAAATGCAGTCTCACCTGTGCCCATCAAACGAAGTCTCACCAGCGCTCATAAAATTCAGCCTCACTCCCCTGTGCCCATTAACCACTTCAGCCCCAGACCAATTGGCAGCCAAAGGACCAGGCCCCTTTTTGCGATTCGGCACTGCAACGCTTTAACTGACAATTGCGCGGTCGTGTGACGTGGCTCCCAAACAAAATTGGCTTTCTTTTGGTGGTATTTGATCGCTCCCGGGGGTTTTTATTTTTTTGCGCTATAAACAAAAATAGAGCGACAATTTTGAAAAAAATGCAATATTTTTTGCTTTTTGCTATAATAAATATCCACAAAAAATATATAAAAAAACATTTTTCTAAGTTTAGGCCGATACGTATTCTTCTACATATTTTTGGTAAAAAAAATCGCAATTAGCGATTATTGATTGGTTTGCGCAAAAGTTATAGCGTTTACAAAATAGGGGATAGTTTTATAGCATTTTTATTAATATTTTTTTTTTTTACTAGTAATGGCGGCGATCAGCAATTTTTATTGTGACTGCGATATTATGGCGGACACATCGGACATTTTTGACACATTTTTGGGACCATTGTCATTTATACAGCAATCAATGCTATTTAAATGCATTGATTCCTGTATAAATGACACTGGCAGTGAAAGAGTTAACCACTAGGGGGAGGGGTTATGGGCTGTGATGTGTGTGTTTTTTTTAACATTAGGGGGCGGGGCTGACGTCATTGATCGGCTTTCCCGATGACAGGGAACAGCCGATCAATGACAGGCAGAGTAGGAAGCGCGGGGAGAGGTTTGTTTACACAGACCTCTCCCCGTTCTTCAGCTCTGTGACCCGTGGTCACGGAGCTCCTGATCGGGTCGCGAGCGAGCCGCCGACGATGCACGCGACCCACGGCTAGACTCTTAAAGGGCCACGTACCTGTACGTGGTTCTGCCTAGCCGTGCCATTCTGCCGACATACATCGCATTAGGCGGACGGGAAACGGCTAATGTTGCTTCAGCTGTGCCCATCAAATACAGTCTCAATAGTGCCCATCAACCGCAGCCTCACCTGTGCCCATCAAACACAGTCTCAACTGTGCCCATCAAACGCAGCCTCACCTGTGCCCATCAAACACAGTCTCACTCAACTGTGCCCAGTAATGCCGCTTCACCTGTGCCCATCAAACGCAGCCTCACCTGTGCCCATCAAACCCAGTCTCACCAGCGCTCATCAAATGCAGCCTCACTCACCTGTGTCCATCAAATACAGTCTCAATAGTGCCCATCAAACGCAGCATCACCTGAGCCCAACAAATAAAGTCTCAGCTGTGCCAATCAATGGTGCTTCACCACTGCCAATCAATGCAGCATCGCAGGGGGGGGGGGGGGGGCTTGGTACATACTTGGCATTGTGCAAATTGCATATCATTGTCAATATATACAATCTCATTATTATCTAAGGCAGCAACAGTGTTTACCACACAGCAGGTGATGGTCTTGGGCTCAGCAAACTTGTATCTGAGGACATGAACCTGTTTGCTTGCTGCATGTTGTTCCTCACTCACATCAATCTAAAATCCTTCTGTACACCTGTACCTGCCTCTGTCTGTGCCTCTTCCAGGCTCCATCTGTCCCCAAGCCTGGAGAGCCGCCGCCAGGAGCCACGCTATGTGACTGTCACATGATTTACTCCGCTCCACTCCAGTGTGACAGGGCCAGTCCAGGAGAGCGTCTTTGGGGGGGGGGGGGGGGGGTGCTCATTGGATACACACGTCAGAGTGGAGAGCGTCGGGTGAGCTGGTGCTGCTGGACACATGTCACTGTAATTCAGAACTATCTCCGCTCCCAGTCAGAGCGGAGGGCAGGCTGGGGGGTGGGATGGAAGCTGGAAACTTTTAGAGCACAGAGCGTGGGGAGGTGTTCTGGACAGTTGAGGACACACATGATGTCACTGATGTGTAAGAGCGGAGACCGGGGGGGCGCTGCTTCACACATGTCAGTCTCAGAGCGGCTGCCTGGTGTATAGTGCAAGCTCTGTGGACAGTGCGGGAGTAGGATAACCAGTGTCCGGGCGCCCTAGGCGGCTGCCTAGCCCGCCTAGTGGTAGCACCGGCCCTGAATGAGATCACTGCTTACCCACAGAGAACAAGGGTCTCTTCTCTGTAGCTCCCCCAGGCCGGAGGCACACAGTGCACCATAGCACAAGATAATGCAAAGTGGTAATGGATGTTATTTAAGCAATGCTAAATGCAGTGGCAGCTGGTGCTCAAAATTTGCGCAAACTGAAAAAATAAACTTTTAGTAATGTAGGGCTGTAAATAGCCATTTATCAGGTGATTATGTATCATCACTGCTAGGTAAAACTGTGGCCAACAATTGCAGCCTCACTGTGCCCATTATGAGGGGTTCCCACCATCCCTGTGCCAAATTCCTGGGTCTGTACACCGGTTGTGGCCATTATGAGGGGTTCCCACCATCTCTGTGCTAAGTCCCTGGGTCTGTACACCTACTGTGCCCATTATGGGGGGTTTCCACCATCCCTGTACTGAGTTCCCGGGTCTGTAAGCTGATGTGCCTATTATGAGGGGTTCCCACCATCCCTGTGCTGAGTTCCCGGGTCTGTACACCCGCTGTGCCCATTATGGGGGGTTCCCACCATCCCTTTACTGAGTTCCCGGGTCTGTAAGCTGATGTGCCTATTATGAGGGGTTCCCACCATTCCTGTGCTGAGTTCCCGGATCTGTACACCCGCTGTACCCATTATTAGGGGTTCTCACCATCCCTGTACTGAGTTCCCGGGTCTGTACACCTGCTGTGCCCATTATGGGGGTTCCCACCATCCCTTTACTGAGTTCCCGGATCTGTAAGCTGATGTGCCTATGTTGAGGGGTTCCCACCATCCCTGTGCTGAGTTCCAAGGTCTGTACACCCGCTGTGCCCATTATGAGGGGTTCTCACCATCCCTGTGCTGAGTTCCCGAGTCTGTACACCCGCTGTGCCCATTATGAGGGGTTCCCACCATCCATGTGCTGAGTTCCCAGGTCTGTAAGCTAATGTGCCTATTATGAGGGGTTCCCACCATCCCTGTGCTGAATTCCCAGGTCTGTAAGCTGATGTGCCTATTATGAGGGGTTCCCACCATCCCTGTGCTGAGTTCCCTGGTCTGTACACCTGTGCCCATTATGAGGGTTTCCCACCATCCCTGTGTGGAGTTCCCGGGTCTGTACACCCGCTGTGCCCATTATGAGGGGTTCCCACCATCCATGTGCTGAGTTCCGGGGTCTGTACACCCGCTGTGCCCATTATGAGGGGTTCCCACCATCCCTATGCTGAGTTCTTCTTGTTCTTCTTCTGAGAAGTGTGATCTCAGATATGGAAGGAAAGGGTGTCAGTCAGTGATTGGAATGGTCAGATCTGAGACCGGAGGCTGCAGTATGAGAGCAGTGAACATCTATGCAAACAGAAGATAGTGAAGGGGGAGGAGGATCGGTGTGATAGGGAAGGTGTACAGACGTGGATTTTACAGAGAGAAAAAAAAATTCATTTTTTTTTAATAAGTAGCTTTGGGGGAGGGGGGCGGCGCCCCTGCGCCCCCTATTGACGGGCCACCACTGGCTAAATGTGAATGGGCCCTTAATGTTACTGCGTAAATGTGGGCATGGAAAAGTGGTGATTAGGGATGAGCTTTGAGTTTGAGTCGAACTGTCAAACCTGTTCACCGAACAGCGAACAATTTGGGGTGTTCGTGGCAAATTCGAAAAGCCGCGGAACACCCTGTAAAAGTTTATGGGAGAAATCTAAAGTGCTAATTTTAAAAGCTTATATGCAAGTTATTGTCATAAAAAGTGTTTGGGGACCTGGGTCCTGCCACCAGGGACATGTATCAATGCAAAAACAAGTTTTAAAAACTGAAGTTTTTTCGGGAGCAGTGATTTTAATAATGCTTAAAGTGAAACAATAAAAGTGTAATATTCCTTTAAATTTCGTACCTGGGGGGGTGTGTATAGTATGCCTGTAAAGGGGCGCATGTTTCCCGTGATAAGAACTGTCCCTGCACAAAGTGTAATTTTTTGCAGGAAAAAAAGACATTTAAAAGCACTCATGGCTTTAATGAATTGTCGGCTCCCCATAATACAGAGAACAGTCATTGAAAGTCATTGATAAAAAAAAAAAGCGTGGAGTTCCCCCCAAATTCAATTACCAGGCCCTTCAGGTCTGGTATGGATTTTAAGGGGAACTCCACTCCAAATTAAAAAAAAAAATGGCAAGGAGTTCCCCACAAAAATCCATACCAGACCCTTTATCCTAGCACACGACCTGGCAGGCTGCAGGAAAAGAGGGAGGGGTGAGAGATCGCCCCCCTCCTGAACCGTACCAGGCCACATGCCCTCAACATTGGGAGGATGCTTTGGGGGTCTGTGACCCCTCAAAGCACCATGTGGGGACAAGGGCCTCATCCCCACAACCCTGGCCGGTGGTTGTGGGGGTTTGCGGGCAGGGAGGTTATCAGAATCTGGAAGCCCCCTTTAACAAAGGGACCCCCAGATCCCTCCCCCCCTGTTTGAAATTGTAAGGGGGTACAAAAGTACCCCTACCATTTCACAAAGAAAGTGTAAAAAATTGTTAAAAAACACACTGACAGCATTGGGAAAAGTCCTTTATTAAAAATAAAAAAAAGGGGCGTGGCCTAGCACCGGAGGAAGATGGACGCTTAGTCGCTCAGCTCCGTCACCCCAAGCCTCCTAAGCACAGCTAATCAGCGGGATATATCGCCCCAACTAGCAGGAACATGACCGGGAGGAGCCCGCCGGCAGCCCGGTCCCCCCTGGAGAATCCCACACAGTTGAGCCGCAACATACCGGCTATGTTCCGCACGCAGCACGCGGACTCACAGGCCGCATCTCAGGCCTCGGATCGGATTTCACCCTCCGCCGCCGCCGACGCTCCGGGAGCCTCCGCACCGGCAAGTACCCCCGGCCCTCTCCCTTCTCCCCTACTATGCCTGGCAGACCTACAGCTAGTGGCCACAGACATAAAAAGCACGCTATTTGCTGCCATTTATGACCTGAAAACGGACATTAAAGCAGTGGCATCCAGGCTGGAACATGTTGAAGCAGCGGCCATGACACATGGGGCAGCAATCCAGCAGGTGCAACAAGTTACCAGCGTCCATGCACAGCACTTGATGGATATGCACAGACACTTAGAAGACCTCGATAACAGGGGCAGGAGGCATAACCTAAGGGTCAGAGGCATTCCAGAGTCAGTGGAGGGGCCCCAACTACAGGCTACCATCTGGGCCATCTTTAACACCTTGCTGGGCAGGCCCCCTGACGCCCCTGTGGAGATGGAAAGATGCCACAGAGCCCTGAGGCCGAGAGGGAGAGACACTGACCCCCCCAGAGATGCAGTCTGTTGCCTCGTCAGTTTTACCCAAAAAGAGGAGATTTTGCGGCTTGCGCGCAATCAGGATCGCCTGGAACATGAGGGGGCACGTATACAATTGTTTCAGGACCTATCTGCTATCACACTGCAGCATAGGAGAGATCTCCGTCCCCTGCTGCAAACCCTTCGTGAAAGACGCATCCCTTACAGGTGGAAGTTCCCCTTCTGCCTACAAGCAACTGCAGGAAATCGCACAGCGCACCTGAGGACCCCTGCAGACCTGCAACCCTTCTGCGACACCCTGGGCATACCACCTGTGGAGGTCCCCGACTGGTACAACGCCTTCATGCAACCGGACCCCTGGATCCCTACTCAGCCCGACATGACTCCAAGATCACAGAGGCAAAGACAAAGAAGGCGCAGATCTTCGCATTCCCCGCCACCGAGGATGAGGGGTGACATGGAGACGGACGAGAGCCCGAGAGTGTCCCCGTCATCTGTTAGACGCAGAACCGACCACTAACTTCAGAAACGGATGGGTAAGCAAATGTAAACCAACCCTCTGTTTAAACCTGACTTTTATAATTAATGCCTAGAGCTGGACTTTACTACAAGAACCTATGTGGTAACAGACAGCAGGAGACCGTTATGTAGAGAAATAGATTAACAGGTCACCAGCCTTTTACTGGACCAGGATAGCAAGGATTTTCCCCAGGCTTGGGGAGATACAGGCCTTAAATCCCTGTGTCTAACACTGTATACTCTGAAACCCTATGGGAGCGTTGTAGACGGGCAGGTTTTCCCAGCTATAAGGACTGGAACAGTTAAAATGCAGAGACACGATCTCCGGTTTAAGGGGAGTCATGATCTCTAGACCAGGACTTGAGAAACGCCTATGCTTAACTCTATAAAAACATTGCTGGTATGCAGAGGCAACTCAGGACCCATGGGAACAGCAGTATCACCCCGCTGAACCCCTTGCAAGACCTGCCAAGGAATACACGAAATGCTTCGAACACTCGATACACCCAGTTACCTACACTTGTGGGCCATTCGACTGAATGGATTTCTCCTGACTGGCAAGAACTGGACGCCTCTTCCTGCATGCGGGAGAACGTGAGAGACTCTGGTGACCTACTGCTAGAGGGGTCATCCAGGTTTGTCAATGCAACTACGCTCAATTCCAGCGTAATGGGACTTGCCATTTATATGTTATTTGTTTCAGGTTTCCCATCTACATTTACATTTACATACGGGTTATCAATGATATGCCCCCTCGGGGGACTAGGACGCCCAGACCTGGAGGGCAAGGATCCCTGGGGGCCAGCTTGTAGCGGCTCCCAGGGACCCTTGAATCTCGCTCCCAAAGGTTCTATTGTTAATTGTTAACTGTTAAACACTTGATATTGGGTTTTAAACACTTGGTACTACCCCAGGGCTTAACGGCTGCAAGCCAGCCCCTTGAAAGTTAGCGCAAGACCAAGAGGGTAGATGGTTGACACCTTGCGTGCTCTGGAAGTCATAGACGGATAACTACATGAGAGATACAGGGACAAGGGGTTACACTCCTGCTGTGTCTATCGGGCAGAATTCGGTCGAAGTGTAAGACACATAGGAACCGGGGCTATAGGTTCAGGGACCCTGGGATGATCTGGGTCAGTTTTTAAGACCGGAGGATCAGGGCCCATGAACAGGAATATAAAAGGGACTAGTGGTTTATTAGCTAGGTCCTATATCTTATGTTATGCGTTTTGATTTCTTAATTAAGGATCTGACGAATCGATCGCTCATAAGCCATATGTTATAGGCCGTAGGAAATGTACCAGTATCTCAAATATGGTCAGTCATTGCCTTTGTTGTTGCTCCCCTTAGGAAGAGGTAGAAGGGGGTAGGGGGAACTATCCTGACGGCATAAATGAGGACGTGAATAGAGCAGCAAGAAGGGGTCGGACACCCCTTAGATTTTTTTTTTAGGGGGCGCTATATCCCACACATATTGAACCTACACTCGGAGGTCTCTGGGTGATGACTACACTCAGATATACTTAAGTGTTAGGTCTCTTTCCCACCGCAAAGAGGCAGGCCCTTCTTTGACACACTTCCGGAATATTTTTTCCTTTTTTTTTTTTTCTTGCACCTTTTTTCCCAGTATTATCTTCCTAGGTGGGTAAGCAGGACTATACCCACCCCCGGTGTTCTTCACTCTCTGCCCACGTTAGGGGCATACATCAGACAACGGTAGGGACTCCCAAGGGTTATTGGAAGTAGGCTTCCCTGCCCTTCTTTCCCCGCACCCATATCCCAACCTTTGACCTTCTAGCTTCCCCCCCCCCCCTTTTTTTTTTTTTTTTTTTTCTTTTTTCTTTTTCCCTCTTCCTCTATTCTTTTCTTTTCCTTCTTCTCTCCTCCCTCCCCCTCTACATCCCCCCGGTCCTCCGGATCATACCCCCTCCGCCTGCAAGAGTTGATTCCTTTTTAATACCCTTGCATTGCCTAACAATGGCTGCTACAGTACAGTCTTCAGTGTCGCTATCCCTTAAAGTCTTCTCTCTAAATGTCAAGGGCCTCAATGTACCGGAAAAGCGCAGCAGTGTTTTAGCAGAAGCACACAGACACAGGGCACAAATTATTTTCCTACAAGAAACCCACTTCAAGACAGGCTTAGTGCCTCGACTATCGGACAGACGTTACCCAGAAGTTTATCATGCGACGTGCGCTGACTCCAAATCTAAGGGGGTATCCATTCTATTGGCCAGATCCCTGCTGTTCCAACTTACGGACCAGCTTATCGATCCTGAGGGAAGATATGTCTTTCTGAAGGGCACCTGGAGAGATAAACCTGTGACCCTAGCTAATGTATATTGTCCCAACACGGGCAGGATCCCTTTTCTTAAAAATACTCTCCTGAAGCTGACTACGTTTCAGGAGGGCCTTTTAATACTGGGGGGAGACTTCAATATGGCCCTAGATCCACTCCTGGACACCTCCACAGGCACCTCATCATTTCCCTACTCGGCCCTCCGTCAGGTAAAATTACAACTAGCCTCACTTGCGCTACACGACACATGGCGCACTCTCAACCCCCGGGAAAAAGATTTCACATTTTTCTCAGCACCACACAACCGTTACTCGAGACTGGACTATATGTTCATACGCCAGGCTGACCTATCCCACCTAGAAAACGCCACTATAGAAAATATGGTAATCTCAGACCACCACCAAGCCCGTTCCCCAGAAGCTGACTATTGGTCGAAACGGACGTAGGGAGGCTGACGCACTGACGTCATCGCGTTCCGCGTTGTGAGCGGGTGTATTGCAAGCCGGCCGGCGTATTTTACTTGTCCTGCTTATATGCTTTTCGTTTTGTGTAAGTAGGATTCCTTTTTCTTTTAATAAACGTAATATTTGGTATCACACTATGGGAGCATCCCCTTTTCTTCCTGTATTCCATATTGGCTGCTGAATGACTCTGGGGTCGATGCCTTTGTTTGGAGAGTGTGTCCATTTCTGATTGATCCAAGCGGTAAAACATCATTGGAATCTCTATCCCTGGACTAACTTGTCTGAGGAGATCCAGATTGCTGCTGATGTCCGAAGGTCCATATCTGTCCCGTTTACATCACACTACAGGCTTTTTTAAGCTTGCCTTCTGGTAAGCGCAATCTTATATTGGTGGTGGATCACGGTGTTTTCGATTTTTATTGTCACCAGAAGTCCAAGTTCACATCATCACATTTATGAACTATTTTTTTATTTATCACAAATTTGTTTCACTTTTTTCATTTTATATTCATCTTTTATGTCACTGGACTTTATTGTTTGGGTGTATTGGGAAATGTGCACACATATTGTTTGATATACAATTTGTTGTTTTTCCTTTGCATTTATCACATTGTTGCTTGAGGATTTATTTTACACCAAGGTATAGGTCACCTATCACCTATTTGTTTAATTAGCGCGGCTTTATTTACTGTTTTATCTTGTTTATGTGTGTATCCACATTTTTTGCTGCTGCTACCTATGTACACTTCATTTTATGTCACTTTTTAGCCCTAATATTTGCTGTATTGGGGCATTTCAAGATTTTTGCATTTACTAGCGCGGTGTTTTGCTACATTTTTTACACGATCATTATTGACTGAGGAACTTTTTAGGAGGGCACGAAGGAGGCATATATTATCCCAGAAGCTATTCTATGAGCAAGGTAACAAACCTGGAAGACTTCTGGCGAGATGCATGCAAAAACGCACACTTACTTCTACAGTCCATCACATAACTGATCAACAGGGGATAAAACACACTAAAAATGAGGACATTTCGCAACAATTTTTAGAATTTTATAGCAAACTTTATAACCTTAATGAATCAACGCCCAGCTCTATAGGAGATGGGGAAAGGGAGGGCATGATACGGGCATTCCTGTCCAAATTTAGCCCACAAGCCCTATCAGAAGGTGACCGTGCGGAGCTGGAAGCACCTTTGTCTTCTGAGGAGTGGGAGGCAGCATTGAAGAGCACAAAACCAGGCAAGAGTCCAGGGCCAGACGGCTTTACAGCACAGTACTATAAGGCCTACGCAGAGACTCTAGCTCCACGTTTCCTCAGAGCCTTTAACACACTCTCATCTGCTCCCTACTCCTCAGACACAATGCTGGAGGCCTATATCACGGTGATTCCTAAAGCTGACAAGGACCCCACTGACGTGACAAGCTATCGGCCAATATCGCTCCTAAATGTCGATATTAAATTATTCTCGAAGATCCTAGCGACACGCCTAGCATACTATGTGCCTGCCTGGGTGGGGAAAGATCAAGTGGGCTTTGTCAGGGGCAGGGAGGCAAGGGACAATACTATTAAGGCCCTAAACCTACATCACTGGCTAACCTCTACAAAGCGGGAAGGATTCTTCCTAGCGATGGATGCAGAGAAGGCGTTCGATAGAGTGGCCTGGGACTACATGGAGGAAGTCCTGGTTGCTCTTGGACTAGGGAGCTGCATGCGCACCTTTATTAAAGCACTCTATGCAAACCCAAAAGCCAGAGTCAGAGTCAACGGCCACCTATCGGACGCCTTCCACATCCACAATGGCACGAGGCAGGGGTGCCCTCTCTCACCCCTTCTCTATATTCTCACCCTTGAACCCCTTTTACGTTGTATCAGAGCTAATCCGGATATACAGGGTGTGGTGGTACGTGACAGGGAGTACAAGATAGCGGCCTTTGCGGACGACATTTTGCTTTCCCTATCGGAGCCACTGACATCCCTACCAAATCTCTTACCAGTCCTTGAACAATTTAAGCGTATCTCTAACCTGAAAATAAACTATTCAAAGTCGTTTGCCCTAAATATTTCCCTACCAGACACAGTAGTAAAATTATGCCAGGCCAATTTCCCCTTTAAATGGAAGCCAGACGCCATTACATATCTGGGCATTCAACTCCCTCAGAACTTGGATACTCTTTATGAAAAAAACTTTCTTTCAGAGCTGAGGCACTTACAAAAGGATCTACAAAATTGGGATGTGCCGACCCTATCCTGGTTTGGAAGGGCCTCTGCGCTGAAAATGACAGTCCTCCCTCGCATATTGTACAAAATGCAAACTATACCGATACGTCTCCCGCCTACCTTTTTTGCATTATATAAGAAGATGTGCAGGACCTTTCTCTGGGGCTCGAAACCGGCGCGAGTTAGCTGGGCAAAACTAGTCTTACCCAAACCTAAGGGAGGGATAGGCCTCCCTGACATATTGCGGTATTATTGGGCAGTACATATGACTAGAGTAGTAGACTGGAAGATCCACGACCGATTTAAAGATTGGGTCAAACTAGAAAGACAGATATCAGGCGTCGATCTCCACGCACTCCCCTGGTTCTCCAAAACACCTCCAGACACTCATCTTCACTCACACCCCCTTATCGGGGCAACACTCCACGAATTTAACAGGGTGTGTAAGATACATGCGATCTCAAACACGGAGAGCCCGATTACCCCTGTAAGAGGCAATCCGGATTTCCCTCCTGGACTTGCCAAATCCTACCTAGCACAGGAATGGCCACACGAAGAGATGCTGGCAAAACACTTCTTCCATAGGGGCAAATTTAAAAGACAGCAAGATTTGGCAGCAATATCTAGCACTCAGACCTTTCCCCTCTGGTCCTACATTCAACTGAAACATTTCTTAGATAGGCCAGGGAAAAGGGAGAGCTTCTCAAGACCACCCACAGTCTTCGAGTCCCTATGCTCGGGCTCCTCCCCCCAGAATCATGTCGTCTCTGCACTCTATGCCTCCATGTTTGGAGAAACACACTCTGTCTTGCGCTCTGAACAGGCATCCTGGGGGGACGAGTTAGACAGGGAGATTGAAGACACGGACTGGGATCGCATACACTTACTTACCCACAAGGGGTCCCTCAATGTAAATGTACAGGAGAATGGGTTCAAAATCAGGACACGATGGTATAAAACCCCAAAACTGCTTCACAGAATATTTCCAACAGTATCAGACAAATGTTGGAGATGTGAAAGAGAAACAGGTACATTTATCCATATATGGTGGTCGTGCTCCCTAATCCAGCCATACTGGAGCAAGGTACATGAGGTAGTCACTAACGTCACCTCATTGCCCCTGGAATTCACTCCAGCACAATACCTCCTTCATTTGTCTGATATTTCCGTAAAAAGATATATGAAATCGGTAGCCATACATATGATTAATGCGGCCAGGATGTGCATTCCGGTACATTGGAAGTCTAAACGCTCACCCCCGATTAAAGATTGGATAGCTCGTGTTAATCGAGTAGAGATAATGGAGGAGCTAATTCACTCCTCTCAAGATAGAATATCCAGCTTCTCGTCGACCTGGGAGCCTTGGCTCACTTTTAAGCACTCACAGCCATATCAAACATTGATACAGAGTACTGACTGACACCTAATATTGCAATATCCCTGTAGTGAGAAACACGCGGATGACAGGTATTCCGCAGAAACATCCAGTCATCTGGCCACATTAACCAGACCTCAATCATAGATTCATGGTTAACTACAGGCGGAGGGGGTAGATGGTGGTGGACCCCACCCCTCCTCCGCTCGGAAACTTCTCAATCCCCGGACCGAATACCCTACCACCCCCCCCCCTTCTCTTTTTTTTTCTTCCCCTCTTTTTCCACGTTTCCCGCTTTACCCTTTCCCTATCTTTGGGCTCTCTATCCTACACCCCTGGTGGCCGCTTGGTCGTCGCTTCAGGGGAGCTAGAAGGTGCTATAACGGATAACTGGAAAGAGGAAAAGGGAACGCCAATAATCATAGTTGTCATGATTGCGAGTCTTAGAGTGATCACGCTCAGAGCAGTGGTGACACTCCAATATAAAGGCGAGTCAATTTAGACCCTAGAATTGACACGGGGTTATCAGGGGAGACGCTCTGAATGTTATCCTCCCAGCAACAAGATTGAAGCGATAGCCCAGCGAAATTTATGAGTCGTGTTCTAGGCCCGAGTTAGTATTAAGTTGGCCTATATATGCAACCTCCCCGGTGCTTATAATTTGTTCGCCAGAATAAACGTGTCATTTGTTTATGCCTACCCATCTGGGTACCTTGTTCATACTCATACTATCTGAATACATTTTGCCTGTTTAATGTGATTGTATTTGTTGGAAAAAAAACTTAATAAAAATTGTTTGGATTAAAAAAAAAAAATAAAAAAAAGATTCCAGCGATGATAATCCACTCTTGCTATCCAGCGATGGCTGATCTCTTCTCTGGGGTCCAGCGATGGGTGATCTCTCCCGATGATGTCCAGCTCAGCGCATCCTGTCTCTACGGAGACACTGCGGGAAGGTCTTAGCTGAGGAGGACGGGGACACTCGTCACCTGACCCCACCCCCCTCTGACGCAAGGGGAAACCCAGGCTTCCCCAGTGATGTACGGGTGACCCCGCCCCCTCTGATGGTTTATAACGCAGGTTTCTGTTACATCAGAGCAGGGTGAGGTCACCCGCACATCACTGGGAAAGCCCGGGTTCCCCCTTGCGTCAGAGGGAGGCGGGGTCAGGTGACGGGTGCCCCCGTCATTCTCAGCTAAGACCTTATCAGGGGTACTACCATTTCACAAAGAAAGTGTAAAAAATTGTTAAAAAAAACACACAGACACCATGGGGAAAAGTCCTTTATTAAAAATACATTTTTTTTTAAAAAGATTCTAGTGGTGGTAATCCACTCTTGTGATCCAGTGATGGCTGATCTCTTCTCCGGGGTCCAGCGATGGGTGATCTCTCCCGATGGTCCAGTGCAGCGCATCCTGTCTCCACGGAGACACTGCAGGAATCCTGACAGCCTGATAAGGTCTTAGCTGAGAATGACGGGGCCACCCGTCACCTGACCCCGCCCCCCTCTGGTGTAACAGAAACCTGTGTTATAAACCATCAGAGGGGGGCGGGGTCACCCGTACATCACTGGGGAAGCCTGGGTTTCCCCTTGCATCAGAGGGGGGTGGGGTCAGGTGACGAGTGTCCCCGTCCTCCTCAGCTAAGACCTTCCCGCAGTGTCTCCGTGGAGACAGGATGCGCTGAGCTGGACATCATCGGGAGAGATCACCCATCGCTGGACCCCAGAGAAGAGATCAGCCATCGCTGGATAGCAAGAGTGGATTACCATCGCTGGAATCTTTTTTTTATTTTTAATAAAGGACTTTTCCCAATGCTGTCAGTGTGTTTTTTAACAATTTTTTACACTTTCTTTGTGAATTGGTAGGGGTACTTTTGTACCCCCTTACTATTTCACACAGGGGGGGCCGGGATCTGGGGGTCCCCTTGTTAAAGGGGGCTTCCATATTCTGATAAGCCCCTCCGCCCGCAGACCCCCACAACCACCGGCCAGGGTTGTAGGAATGAGGCCCTTATCCCCATCAACATGGGGACATGGTGTTTTGAGGGGTCCCGACCCCAAAGCATCCTCCCAATGTTGAGGGCATGTGGCCTGGTACGGTTCAGGAGGGGGGGGGCGCTCTCTCGTCCCTCCTCTTTTCGGGGGGAAATCCACGCCATTTTTTTAATTTGGTGTGGAGTTCCCCTTAAAATCCATACCAGACCTGAAGGGTCTGGTATGGATATTTGGGGGGAACCCCACGTCATTTTTTTTTAAATTTGACCCGTGGTTCCCTTTAATATCCATACCAGACCTGAAGGGCCTGGTAATTGAATTAGGGGGGGACCCCACTCTTTTTTTTTTATCAATGTTTTTTAATGACTGTTCTCTGTATTACGGGGAGCCAACAATTCATTATAGCCACGAGTGCTTTTAAATGACTTTGTTCCTGCAGAAATTACACTTTGTGCAGGGACAGTTCTAAGCAAGGGAAACATGTGCCCCTTTACAGGCATACTATACAAACCCCCAGGTATGAAATTTAAAGGAATATTGCACTTTTATTGTTTCACTTTAAGCATTATTAAAATCACTGCTCCTGAAAAAAACTTCTGTTTTTAAAAGTTTTTTTTGCATTGATACATGTCCCCTGGGGCAGGACCCAGGTCCCCAAACACTTTTTAGGACAATAACTTGCATATTAGCCTTTAAAATGAGCACTTTTGACTTTGAACGTTCGAGTCCCATAGACTTTAATAGGGTTCTAAAGTTCACGCAAAGTTTAAGTCTGTTCGCAGGTTCTGGTGAGAACCGAACCAGGGGGTGTTCGGCTCATCCCTAGTGGTGATAACATTTCTGCTTACTCTTTATCTACATAAAGAAATTGATGCAGTTTATCATACTTATAACGCAACATTAAAATTCTGTAAGAAACATATACTAAATAAGGTTGATTAGGACAACCCCTTTGAAAAGTCATTACTTTAATTGTGTTCTAATAAAGGGTAATTTAAGATTGAATTATTTATCTATTATCCAAAATTGGTGAACTAAAAAGCTACACAATATACATTTTCAAGGGCTAATGAATGGTTTAGTGAAAAGGCAGAATTAAGTTACTGCTAATGTGCTTCAGAAATATATAGTCCAATTTCGTACTTGAATTTTATTTAAAACTTTTTAATAATTAATGATGGGCTGAATTATTTTTGCTGTTTAAAGTAACACTTTTGCAATAACGGCTTATTTCGTTTTTCTGTGAACATTTGCTTCAATTAATAGTGACATTACTTGAGAGAAAAGCTGTGAATATTTTATGCACCGTAGATAATTTTATATATAGGACATTTTCAGCAAATATGATTTCTATGTACTCAATAATGTGAAAAAAATGATAATATGTATTTCACCATTCCGCAATGTTGTTTCTTACTACTATCTATTATACTAAGGTTGCAATCTGCATTGCTTTACATTAAGGTATATTTATTAGGCTATCATTTAGAACACACTGACAACATTTTACATTAGTTTTCTTGTTGTTGCTTCTTTATGATGATAGATATAGAATTCCAAATATGGTAATCTGTTTTGCTTTTCTTTACTTTTTGTATTTAGAATGTATCAGTAAATGTTCTGCTTCACTGGATAATGTTCAGTAGTTAAAATGTAAAACAATATATTTTGTGATTGGGTGTGTAAGTGGCGGTGAACAGGATAGAAAGTGATTTTTATGGGTTCATTTAATGGCTTTTGGCAAGTCTATAATTTGAAGAATCAATACAGGATTTCTATGACTGATAAGTGACTATGTTAGGGTCCACAAACAGGGCTGTCTTTAATATTGATTGGACCCTGGGCAAACATTTTATTAGCCACCCCCCCATGCAATTTTGCTTTTCACCTGCTATGAGACATACAATAAATAGCAGATAGACTTAAAATCAGTTTACTGAATCTGATCAGGTAGCAAATTTTGATTGGTTGCCAGAGGTTACAGAGTATCATTATCACTTACTAACTGGCTGCTAGAGGTTACAGCACACATTATGGCTCACTGATTATTTGCTAGAGGTTACTACACATGACTTCCGCTGTGGATTGGTTGCTAGAGATTACTGTACATCAATGCTGCTCAATGATTGGTTGCTAGAGGTTACTGGACATCCTCACCACTCACTAATTGGTTTCTAGAGATTACTGCACATTATTACTGCTCACTGATTGGTTGCTAGAGGTTACTGCATATCCTTACCACTCACTGATTGATTGCAAGAGGTTAGTGCACATCATTACTGCTCACTGATTGGTTGCTAAAGGTTATAGCACATTATCTCCTCACTGCCTGCACACCACCTCCAATGACCACCAATGTTAGGGGGATTTACATTGACCACCAATATAAAGGGGAATTTACACTGACCACCAGTGTAAGGGGAAGTTCTGCACTTACCACCAATGTAAAGGGAAATGAACACTGATCACCAATTTAATGAATAATTTACACTTGCAACCAATGTAATGGGGCATTTTACATCAACAACCAATAAAGGGGGATTTCTACAATGTCCACCACTGTAGGGGGGGGGGGGGGGTTCACACTCACCACCAATTTAAAGGGGGCTTCTACATGGATCACTAATGTAGGGGAGGATTCAAAACTGACCACAAATGCAAGTTTGGATTTTTTTTTACTGATTACCAATATAAAGAGGAGTTTCTACACTGGCCACCAATGTAATGGGGATTTTCACTGACCACCAATGTAATAGGAGCATTCACAGTAACCACCAATGTAAGATGGGATTGTCACTGACCACCAATGTAAGGGGGGCCTTTACACTGGCCACTAGTGTGAATGAAAGGATTGTACACCAAGCCCGATGTAATGAGAAGATTTACACTGACCACCAATGTAACTGAGACATTTAGCCTGCGTTCACATTTGTGTGTGTCGGAAACGCATGCAAAATTGCTTTCCTGATACCACAGAAACATGCTGCCCTTTAGTAGATACACAGCAGTGCCATTAATTGTTAATGACACCCTCACGCATCTGCTGAGATGTGCGTATTCACATGCACCAAAATTGAGAGTGCTGTGGCACCATGTTATTTTGAAAAAGGGTTCCACCTCCAATTTGCTTACTTTTGCAGAACAGGATGATGTTAGGCTTAATGACAACAGTTGTAGGCAAGACTTTTGATCATGCCCCTTTATCTTCCCAGTGGGCAGCATTCAGCAGAAGGGATGGAGAATATGACCTCAGGGGGGCATGATATACATTTGAATGCCACCTCTATTTACATAGCAATGCCGTTGGTCCAAAGCTATCTACATATTAATGCCCCCGCTATTTACATATCAATGCAGGTTATTTACATGTAAACAAGGGGTCTGCGGGTGAGAAATTTGTACACAACAATAGGGCAGAGCTGGGCAGCATTAGTAACAAAACTTCACACTGAGATATCGGCTAACAGCACAGGACTAAATCTTCAAGGGACAAGGGAATTTAAACTGGGATGGTTGGCAAGTATGACGCAGCTGTTTTTGGCCCCACAAAAATGATGGGGCCCAGGGCAGCTGCCCCTTTTGCCCTGCCTTAAAAGCGGTCCTGTCCACATATATCGGTTATCGGTCTATATACAAGGTTTTACCAGCACTTTATTTAAGACAAATAGCAGGACATTCTTTTACCACTAAGAAATATGGAATTTCAGGGACACCAAGCATCCCCACAAAGTTGCATCTCTTGGTGGGGAAAGTTGCATCTCTTGGTGGGGAATGAAGGTCCTGCTGTTTGCTTTGCTAAAATGATGTGCTAGTAATACTTCTAATATTGAACTACTTTTTTTGGAGGCACGATTAGTAATTTTACTTAAAGTGGAGTTCCAGTCATTTGTTTGTTTATTAAAAGTCAGCAGCTACAAAAAGTGTAACTGCTGACTTTTAATTAACAGCCACTCACCTGTGCCACGGTCCAGCAGTGTACTCACCACAGCCGCGTTCTCCCTGTATCCTCCCTCGGTGGCACCAGCATCTCTGCTATGGGCACCCAGCTGTAACAACTGGCGGCTTCACAGCTGGGTGCCCACTGTGCATGCGCGAGCAGTGCTTTGGTCTGTGACTGGCCCTGAAGTCTTCTGGGACCTGTCATATGTCCCAGAATACTTTGGATGGAGAGCTTCTGCTTTGAATCACCTAGGTGAACAGAACCAAAGTGGGAGCAGGTACCTGTCAAATCTGAGTACCTGCCCCCCCTTCTCCCCAAAAGCTCTATTTCACAAACAGGAGCCAGGGTGGAGTCCCTAAAGCGGAAGTTCCACTTTTGGGTGGAACTCCACTTTAAGCACACTAAATCTCTTTAGGACTGAGAAGCTGTAAAACATGCTCAGTTTTCAAGTGGAATCTTTAGCCACTAAAATTGACAAAATGTATAAATAAGTACTGTATATACAATATATATCTACTGTATATTGCACATGAATTAAAGTAGAAGTCCTGATGAATCACTTCAGGCTGGCCCTACTCTGTACATGCTCAGTTACTCTCTATTCTCGGCACTATGCCTAAAATCTGTGCCACTAAAGGCTGACCTGCTGACAGCTTTAATATTAAGGATAAGCCGAACACCTCCCGGTTTGGTTCGCACCAGAACATCCAAACAGGCAAAAAATTTGGATGAACAAACGAACACCATTAAAGTCTATGGGACACGAACATGAAAAATTAAAAGTGCTAATTTTAAAGGCTTATACGCAAGTTATTCTCATAAAAAGAGTTTGGGGACCTGGGTCCTGCCCCAGGGGACATGTATCAATGCAAAAAAACATTAAAAAAACTGCCATTCTTTGGGGAGCAGTGATTTTAATAATACTTAAAGTGAAACAATAAAAATTAAATATTCCTTTAAATGTCGTGCCTGGGGGGTGTCTATAGTATGCCTGTAAAGTGGAGCAGTTTTCCCCTGTTTATAACAGTACCACAGCAAAATTACATTTCTAAAGGAAAAAAGTCATTCAAAACTGTTCGCGGCTGTAATGAATTTTCGGGTCTCAGCAATATAGATAAAACTCATTGAAAAAAATGGCATTTGGTCCCCCTCAGTCCATTACCAGGCCCTTTGGGTCTGGTATGAATATTAAGGTGAACCCCCGAACCAAAAATGTAAAAAAAAATTGTGTGGTGTCCCCCCAAAATCCATACCAGGCCCTTCAGGTCTGGTATGAAAATTAAGGGGAACCCTGCGCCAAATAAAAAAAAATGGTGTAGGGGTCCCCCCAAAAATCCATACCAGACCCTGCGAAGGGAACACAGATTAGGGAGAGAGAAAAGCAAAGCAAGAGAGGTGTCAAGACAAATTCTGTCACTATAAGAATATGTCTAATGTTGTCACTATAAGAATATGTCTAATCTAATGCCCATTCAGTAACAATGTTAATTCCCCAAATAAATTTGTTTCACAGTGTGTACACATTGTTAAACTTATTACAGGCAGGAATTTTCATAGGAAGTGGGTCTCCAAACTCCACTGATGAAAAGCGAGGGAGCAATGGGCTGCAACATGGTTCTAATCCACTAGCAGGTATGGGACAAAATTATAAATTGGAAGATAATCTAAGGATATTAATTCTAGTGCATTAGGAGACCAAGTAGAAGGTAAAAATCAAGGGACATGGGGACAAGGTGCTTTGGGTGGCTACTCTAAAGCACCCTCCCCAAGTTGAGGGCATGTGGCCTGGTACATTTCAGGGGGGGGCGCTCTCTTCCCCCTCTTTTTTCTGCGGCCTGCCAGGTTGCATGCTCGGATAAGGGTCTGGTATGGATTTTGGGGGGAACCCCTACGCCTTTTTTTTTTAATTTTGGCACAGTGTTCCCCTTACAATCCATACCAGACCCTTCAGGTCTGGTATGGATTTTGGTGGGACCCTACGCCCTTTAAAAAAAAAAAAAAATGGTGCAGGATTCCCTTTAAAATCCATACCAGACCTGAAGGAATATTACAGTTTTATTGTTTCACTTCAAGCATTATTAAAATCACTGCTCCACAAAAAAAATTTGTTTTTAAAACTTTTTTTTTGCATTGATACATGTCCCCTGGAGCAGGACCCGGGTCCCCAAACACCTTTTATGACAATAACTTGAATATAAGCCTTTAAAACTAGCACTTGATTTTTCATGCTAGTGTCCCATAGACTTTAAAGGTGTTCCGCGGCTTTTGAATTTGCCACGAACACTGCATATGGTACGGTGTTCGCCAAACGTCTGAACAACTAAAGTTCGGCCCAAATTTATGCTCGGCCGAACCGTTCGCCCATCCCTATTTAATATTTACTGTTTCTGGGAGGTAGGAAGAAAGCATCAGGAATGACACAGACTGTGCGTAGGGAACACAGATTAGGGAGAGAGAAAAGCAAAGCATGAGAGATGACAAGACAAATTCTGCTGTCAAGGAGACATAAACAAGGTGAACTTAAAAGAACAGTGTCTTATCTCACAGTATCTACCTGATTCTTGGTACATTCTCCCTTATGGGCAGCCTTTGAACAACAGCATTTTATGGGCCGTGAACACTGGGCATAAAAATGATGCTTATAGAGGCTTTTGGTGATTTTTTTTCAGCCTGTATAAGCAGCTTTATGTTAGCCTATTATTCCATGCACATTAGGGCATTTACAGGCATATTTGCAGAGGAGCATTTTCAGGCAGAAAAAAAAACAAACAAACATCAGAATCGCATTTTTGAGAGGAGCTTTTGGTAAAAAAAAAACATTTGATGCTCATAAACAGGCATACATGTGGTGTTTAGGAGCATTTGGCATTTTCAAGTGTACATTGATTATGATGAAAAATGAGCAGAAGGGAATGTTTTTGAAAAAAAAGCTCATAACAGCAAATGCCCATAAACTCTCATAAACTCTTAAGTGCAATATGAACTACTGTGAGCATTTTTCCAGATGCAGAGACAAGAAGGAGAGAAGAGAGGCTCCAGGCGGCCACATCGCTGGACTGTGGGACAGGTGAGTGTCTGTTCATTAAAAGTCAGCAGCTATACTTTTTGTAGCTGCTTACATTTAATAAACACATAAATGGGTGGAATTCTGCTTGGAGCTAAACAAAACATGGCAAATGGCATGGCATGACATGGCAAATGTGGTCACTATAAGAATATGTCTAATCTAATGCCCATTCAGTAACAATGTTAATTCCCCAAATAAATTAGTTTTGATGAAAAGCAAGGGAGCAATAGGCAGCAACAGGGTCCTGCATGTTGAGAATGCAATCAGTTTATAAACATAATCTATTTTGGTAAATGCCAGAATAAATTTTGCTAAGCAATTTTATTAAATACTCAACTTGCTTTCCCCTCTTCAGTCCATCATGAATGCTGTTGCCAGACTCATCCATCTTTCCAACCATTCAGTGCCTGTTATGCCGCGTACACACGATCGGACTTTCCCGCGGGATTGTCCGCTGGACTAGAGTCCGCCGGACAGTCCGATCGTGTGTGGGCCTTCGACTGACTTTTTTTCCAAAAAGTCAGACGGACTAGGTTTTAAGATTTTTTGTTTTTAAAATTGTCCGCTGAACTTGGCAGTCCGGCGGACAATACGGCCGCCTGTAGTATGGTCCGGCGGACCAAAAATGACGCATGCTCAGTAGCCAGTATTTTTCTAGTATTTTTTTTCATGCAGCCAGTATTTTTCTAGTATTTTTCTTCATCCACCCACTTCTAATGATGGGCATACATGCACCATTTATATATGCCGATGCATGGGGGCATCCTCCCGCAAAAGTTATGCCGTGTACACACGGTCGGAATTTCGACCGTATGTACGTGGCATTAGGAGCCAATCGCTCCTCCCCGCCCCCTGCTGCCCCCATGCTTCGGCATATATGCTCTACTGTGGTGGTGAAATCACCTCCTACAGCGTTGGAGTCGCGGCTTTATGTATCGTGGGAGCAAACGCTACCTAATTGATATCACCCGCCGGGCGATCAGGGGGTTAAAAAAAACCGTTATTGGGTAATAAATGGCGGGTGCCCTGACAGTATAAAAAACAAGCTAACTAACCAGCGTCACCCGTAACAGTAATACAAAAAAAAACTGGTTACCTAGCGACACTAATGCAGGATCAGAAAAACGATCGCTTAGTGACACTGGCAAAAGGGGGTGAAAGGGTTAACTAGGGGCAATCAGGGGGTTAAACCTTTATTAGGTAATATATGGGGGTACCTGACGCTATATAAAAACCTGACGGGGAACCTAAATAACGAAATAACTAACTGGCTAACCAGCGTCACCAGTGACATTTTATACGGTGATCACTGGTGAAAGGGTTAACTCTAGGGGCAATCAGGGGGTTAAAACCTTTATTTAGGTTGTAATATGGGGGTACCTGACCTATAAACCTATTTATGAACCTATATAAACATGGCGGTTAACCTAAAAAAAAAACTGGTTACCTAGCGACACTAATGCAGCGATCAGAAAAACGATCGCTTAGTGACACTGGCAAAAGGGGGTGAAAGGGTTAACTAGGGGCAATCAGGGGGTTAAACCTTTATTAGGTAATATATGGGGGTACCTGACGCTATATAAAAACCTGACGGGGAACCTAAATAACGAAATAACTAACTGGCTAACCAGCGTCACCAGTGACAGTTATACGGTGATTACTGGTGAAAGGCATAGACCGGCGCACCGAGCGTGACAGGGGGTGGCCAGAAACCACTGGCCGTCCCCTCGTAGTCCCGTCGTACATGCTGTACATCATCGCTTGAACCGCCGGACTTTTCTGAAATCCCTGAAAACCCTTCTCTTTATAGAAGCCTATGCTGCCCCCACCTAACATCTGTACCTTTATTTTCTCCATCAGCTCACCCCTCACAGTTATTCCATTTTGTATCACTTGACCCTCCCTTTTAGAATGTAAACTACAAGCTATTGTAACTGTACTGTCTGCCCTCAAGTTGTAAAGCACTGCACAAACTGCTGGTGTTATATAAATAATAATAATTCGGCCCTAAACCCTCTTTGCCTTACTGACTCTTTTATTTCTCTCCCCCATCCTCCATTTCCTACTGCTCTGTCTCTTTTACAACTTTCTAATTCCCAATAATTTTCTAATTACTAGTGACCTATCTCTCTAGCATTGGGTCACTAGTAGGTATATATTTGACAGGACATCATTTGTAATGACTCTACGAGACCCATGGTCCATTTTAAATATGGTGATAACCCCCTGTTACTCTGTTTTTATTCACTGGAAGCCCTAGCAGCCTCATTTTTGCATAACACTAGATTTGCTCTCTCTTGAGCATTAATTTGTGAGAGGTTACACAGCGACCCTGCTACCATACGTATCTGTAATTATGATACCATTACATAGCCTTTTACATCTGTATGAAATAAGATGTTGCATAATCCTCTTGCATGTATCTCCCCACAAACCGTATTCCACTAAGTGCTGCATCCCCGTATACTCATTCTATTCTTCAATAAAATGTTTGAACAGAATAAATAATAATAGTAATAATATAATAATAATAGTAATAATAACTTGCAAAAATTGAATTGCTGCTGCAATTGTCCATTTTTAAGTCACATATGTAATTGTTTTTCTTTACTGCATACCTTATTCTTTATTTATGTTGGTGTTATTTATATGCATGTTATAAAGAAAACATTGATTTGGGGATGCATCTTCTGTGAAAATATTTAAAAAGGAGTGAGAAATTCACACAGTGTGAAAGTTCCAATAAATATCCTGAAACGTATTCAAGTTCTTGCCCTAATTTGTTAAGGAAAAATAAAACACATGGGATGCATATTTCAATTTATTTTCCTCTATATGATTACACATATAAAAGAAATTGGAACCAACTATAAAAACTGAATCACATTGATTGGCAAAGCAATTAATTATTTTAAATACTAATGAGGTTTTTTGCAACAGTGGAATAAAAAAATGATCTGGATCTACTGGTAATTAAAATGCCATGGGTCAGTCAGATGAATAAAATTTCAATCTTGTTCAAATGCAAAGCCATAAAACATTGTTGATCGGGGAAACCAATTAGCATTATTGCGAATAGGGGCATACTGCAAATGTTCTTGTCCTTGACATATTTATTTTTATTGTTGTAAGTTAACCTCAAACATATTGCTGAGCGTAACTATTGAAAAGCTATTTCTCATGTGTGCAAGATTTACATTAATTAGAAATGTACTTCCTTTAGCAAGACTCTGGGAAGCATTAAAAATGACATTAACTATCTACTGCCATGCAAAACTCAGAAAAAAAGTCAGAATTTGTTGATATACGATTCTTAGCTTCTTATCTGCTTTGTGTGCTAAGATCACTTGTGAGAGATTTCTCTTATAACATTACTGCTACGCCAATGTGGAATGTGTTTGTCAATGCCCACCACCTTCAATAAGAAGGGGTCTTTATTAAGATACTGTGAACAGTGCCTAGAAAGACTGTGTCCTTTTGAAGCAGACTGAATGCTTGGATTAAGGGCCCGCTATGGATTTGAGCGGTATTCCATACCATTATTTTTTTGCTCAGGCCCCCCCCCCCCCCCTTAAAATCAGTACCAGATCCTAAGGATCTGGTATGTATTTTTGAGGGGACTTTATGTAATTGTCTCCCTTAAAATCCTGCTGGACACAATTAAATTAAGGAAACTTGCAGGGAAATTTGAATTAACTTAATTTTAAACAACTTTATAAACCTTTGCTATACTACTTTGTTTTCATAGTGGATATACACCACTTCATGGCTAGGTTTTGAGGACCCCCTATGCATTTTTTTTTTTAAGGGACCATGTATTTTTATTGTTGAGCTTTAAGAATTAATACTGCTTTCCGCAAAATGGTATTTAATAGAAAATTGCATTGGTAGATGTCCCCTGAGGCTGTGCTTATACCCCATGCACTTTTTTTTTATTTTACTAATCCCTTGGTTATTAGCCCTAAAATTAGAAAAAGTTGATTTTACAGATTTGTTTCCTGTTCACCTCAACAGGGCTTGGATTCAGCATCCAAACTTTGAAAAAGTTTGGCCAAACCTCCCCAAACCCAGGTGGGTTGATCCATATTGAAGGACTGGACAAGAGGGAGGAACAAGGAGAATACATTTACTTTCTTTAAAAAAAAGAGTCAAACTCATAGAGTTTTAACTGGTAATACAAAAATCTTTTTTTTCTTATTTTCATTCAAATGTTCCAAGGCTGAAGACTGGTATGTTAAAGGGCAATGTCATTTGTATGGAAAAACCCTACTCTTACCAAATGATAATGTACTGTTTGCTAGGAGGTAGCTATGTAAGACTCTGGGGAGACAGGCTCTGGGAATATATAATTTGGTTTAGATTGTAGATGTGTATACAAATAAGAAGATTTTGCGGATAAGTAAAAAAATGATGTAGGAATATGAAAAATAGAATAGTGTCCAAGAATGATAAAGATATTATGAAGAGTGGGATAAGAGAAACATATTTAGCAGACAAGCTTGACAGTGTAGTACTGTGGGCTTTGACAAATTAAGGTTATGGAGTGAGGTTTTACAGAAACATTACTGCAGGAGTCATAGCTGTCAATATTAATGTCATTAGGGATTATTGTAGTTATTATAGAGTACAGGAAGGTGTTTTACTCAAAAAAAAAAAAAAAAGACACTGCAGATAACAGAGAAGTGTAAAATTGGCCATCAGCATGACAATTTTGAATAGCAAGGGTAGGCCCAATTTACTAGTGACAAAAAGCACAAGCTTGACTGGACTGGACTTTACCAGAAGAATTAAAATACTGCAAAGGACACAACAGTGTACAATTGGCAAGCAGCTAGAAATTTCAGTGGGGGAGAAATGTCTGAAATATCAATGTTAATGTCATTAGGGATTATCTTAGGTCTGTAAGTCAGGCAATAACATATTTAGAAGCCAATAATGGGATACAAAAAAGTACTGGAAGATGTTTTGCTCCAAGAATAAAGAGACTGCAGATAACACAAAAGTTTAAAATTGTCCAGGAGCTGGACAATTTTAAATAGAAACAATAGGCCCAATTTACTGGAGAAAAAGAGCACAGGGCTTTACTACAAGATTACGATTCTTCAAAGGATATAGTAGTGATAGTGGCCAGCAGCAGGACAGGTTTAATCATAAATATTAGGTCTATGTATGCTTACATTAAAGAGCTTGTAAAGGTACATAAAAAAAAATAACAAACATATCCATACTTACCTGCTCTTTGCAATGCAAACCTCCTCTTCTTGGGTCCCCCGCTGGTGCACCTGGCCCCTCCTTTCTGTCCAGTGCACCTGGCCCCTCCTTTCTGTCCAGTGTGTACTCACTCCCGAGCCCTGCTGCTGCATCCATGGCTTTGATTGACAGCAGTGGAAGGCAATGGCTCCCGATGCCCCAGCAAAGCCAGTAAGATCCTAAAGTGAGGGGAGAGAAGAGCTGAGGCAGGTTTAGGAGGGGGTTAATTGTAGAGGGCAGGTACTTCCTATTCAGGCCTGTAGGTAAACTAGCTAGTAAGAGGCTGATTGATGGCTGTTTTGCTGTCTGTAGTGAGGAGACCCGGATGCTGCCTGGAAGTCTTTGACCTGCTGGGTGAGCTTGCCTTTAACAGAGACTTTGAAATACTGTGTATGCTGTGGCTGGGACACTGAATCTGAAAACAAAACCTGTCACTTTTAGGTTTGCTGATAAATAAAGCATATTTAAGTTTATTGAACTGTCTAAAAGGATCCTGACAATTAATGGAGAAATGCAGTGAGTAGTATGAAGGGTGCTAGCCAGTCCCATGTCCTGGGTTACAGCTACACAGGCTGTAAAAACATGGCCATCATGAGAAGATCCAGGCACAGGCACAAGCCCGCCAGGAGCAGATCCTGACACATACAGTCGCTGCTTAACAAGAGACATACCACTTATTTATTTAACAAATAGCAGGTTTATAGAAAGCAGTGACCCAGCAGGCTGAATTGGTGAGAGGTGGCCCCGTATAAAGAGTGACCTGGGGGAGGCTGTGTAGCAGGCTCTACAAAAGATGACAGCCACAAATAACATTGAAGCTTAATTGACACTTTTTAAAAGGATTGCAACAAGAGAAGGACTGCCTGAGAAAGATTGGGCAGATCCCCAACTGGCATACTGTGACTTGGCCTCAGAATCTGCATGGGACACTAAACTGCTAAAGGCAGAAATACTAGCCAGGCTGAGAATTTATCGAGTTCATGACTGAAGCTTTGACAGGACTAAGCCTGCCTGTGCACAGCTGCATCATGTAATGCAGGCTGCCACAGTCAAACAATACAGCTGTGTAAAAAGCTTGCGTGAACGCCCTTCTCCAACTCGAGAGATGGACCATTACAAGGAGGCGTGTTCTAGTGCCAAGATGGCACCTGTTGGGCGTATGGTGTCTGCTTAGGTGCATAACACTCCCACCAGGAGCACCCCAGTATAAAACCCTCCTGAGAGCTGGCAGGGGGGAAAATAACCCCATGAGGTTCGCTGTTGGTTCTGTCACCAACATAGTCATATGATGGCCCAGTGTCCAAAGTGGGAGGAGCCAAGGGAATGTGACATAAGACAATGTCATTCTATATATGCTAATGTTGTACACACTGAAAAGTCTGACTCCACATGCAGGGCCGCCATCAGGGGGGTACAGCCCATACACTTGTAAGGGGACGGGCCCGGCTGACTGGCAGGGATGTGAGAAGGTAGGGGCAGGTGCAGAGGAGCTCCATGGATGCTCCTGTATGTGTGTGAGTGTCGTCAGGCTCCTGCTCTGTCATTGAGCTGACATTGGGATCTTTGGTGCCACCTCTGGCCATTTCCTGCATGTGCACCCCTCTGCTTGTGGAAACAAGTGCTGGGACTAGGACCCCCTTACAAGTAAGGGCTGTTGTGCAGGGGGGGCTGTGTGTGTGTGTGTGTGTGTACATGCCTCTGTGTGTGTGTACATGCCTCTGTGTGTGTGTACATGCCTGTGTGTGTGTGTGTGTGTGTGTGTGTGTGTGTGTGTGTGTGTACATGTCTGTGTGTGTACATGTCTTGTGTGTGTATATGTCTTGTGTGTGTCTGTATACATGCCTGTGTGTGTGTACATGCTGAGAGCGTAAAGGTGTGAGGGGGGCTGAGAGCGTACAGGTGTAAGGGGGCTGAGAGTGTACAGGTGTGAGGGGGGGCTGAGAGCGTACAGGTGTGAGAGGGGGCTGAGAGCATACAGGTGTGAGTGGGGTCTGAGAGCGTACAGGTGGGAGGGGGGGCTGAGAGTGTTCAGGTGGGGGGGTCTGAGAGCGTACAGGTGGGAGGGGGGGCTGAGAGCGTACAGGTGGGGGGGCTGAGAGTGTACAGTTGCGAGGGGTACTGAGAGCACACAGGTGTGAGGGGGGGCTGAGAACGTACAGGTGTGAGGGGGGCTGAGAGCATACAGGTGTGAGGGGGCTGAGAGCGTACAGGTGTGAGGGGGCTCAGAGCGTACAGATGTAATGGGGGTCTGAGAGCGCACAGGTGTGAGGGGGGCTGACAGCGTACAGGTGTGAGGGGGCTGAGGCACTGAAGGACTTGGTGGGATGGCTAGTGGGCAGATTCCATGACTCTGGGGAATGTTGGTGGTCAGGCTCCGGGGGGAGGGCAGGCCTAAAGCTGTGTAAGGGCCCCACAATTTCTGATGGCTGCCCTGTACACATAAATGTGTTGTGTGAGTCAATGGACAAAGGGTTGTAACACTCCTTGACTCAGTGAGTGGGGTCACCTTGCTCCGAGCAGACAGGCTGCAAAGAAAGCTCCAGGAGAACAGATTGAGGTGGTCTCTGTGCATGGTAAAGTCAAAGAATATCCAGTGGTCCGTGTAACCCTTTATACATCTGCAGGAACTGCTACCTTAGAAGTTGGGGTGATCTCAGGGTTGCCTCATGACTTGCTAATCTGGCATGACTGCCCCATAGTTTGGCACTTGTATGAACAAATGTTAAAGGGTCTACGGTCCTCCCATAAAAAAGAAGAAACCCTTAGGTGAAGTAATTAATATTGTGCTTCAGTTTGTGAATAATGATGATATGTTTCAGGAGACTTGTGAACCTGCAGAAACTGACCCATGTCCCCTGGAGGTGTTTGCGGGTTTGGAAATGGAGAGTATTTTTTCTGAGCAAGACTTGTTAGATCTCAGGGGCTCCCAGGAAGATTTTCTTAGTGCTCAGAAGGACCCCACTTTAATCCCGCAAGGGAACAGGACATAGTGCTAAGTGGTGAGCCACAGCAACCTGGAGCAGTTTCCCCAATTTGCTATGGATCATAACTTATGGTACAGAGTATGCCAAGGAAATTATAAAGTGACTGAACATTTCCACAGACCTCTGAGTTAAGTGTATAGCCGGTTTGCCAAGGTCAGGGTTTAAACTTGGAGATCGGGTTCTTGTGTAAGGGTCTACTGTGGAGAGCAAGTATGTCACAAATTAGCACGGAGACAGTGAAAAGGGTAGGAAAGGATAGTTATAAGGTCTACCAGCCCACAAAGAGTATTATCAGACCCCATAAATAAAGAAAGGGGTTGATAGTCAGAAATCCCAGGAATACCCAGATGCTCAGATTAGGAAAGTAGTGCAAAGACCTGGTGGCATGCATCAGAATGCGGATGCCCTTTCCCAAGCTTATGGCCATTTTGTATGTAGTGTCCAGACCCCTGGCTTGGAACAGGGGGTGTATGTAGAGAGTTAGCCTGGGGCAGGTTTAGAAGGGGGTTAGTTATAGAGGCCAGGTACTTCCTCTTAAGGCCTGTTTATTACCCAGCTGGTATTGGACTGTCTGCAATGAGCCTGTTTAACCCTGGACTGGACTGAGCACCTAACTGCACTATTGTTTTGAACATCACTGGATCACAGCACTTTATATTTGAACTGTTTTTATATGACGTTCACCATTTCTACACTGGACTTTGTCATCGCCATTTACTGTGGAGGTTTTTAAAGTGATTACCACTGTTTCTATTTGTTTTTATTTTTAATTTACTCTTTTTTTTTAATGGCCTGTTTACCTTTTTGCACTTTTATATTTATCAGTTTGCCAATTATTTAAAATTGACACGTTATTTGATTGCAGGAATCTCTATATGATTGATTTGTATCTAATTATTTTATTATGATTTAGCGCCACTCCATTTATGGAATTTTATAGCCATTAAAATAAAATCGTCTATCCTAGTGATATTAGCACTTTAAAGCCTTTATGAGATTTCAGTGATTGATTGTGTATACATCTGCTTTACCAAACTATGCTTTAAGTACTTTTAGGGCCGGTTCACACTGGTGCAATGCCAGACATTGCATATGATTCACACCGCATTGCTGTGCAGATCACATGCAATGTCTGTATGATGGGAATTCAGTCATGCAAACTGTATGGCTGAATTTGCATCACATTCGGACCAAACTCATACGGGACCCTTTTTTGGTCCGCACCAGAATTGGATTGCATGGGTGTACTTACAGTGTATGTGTGACACTACAGGGATTTGGCAGCTTTATCCATTATTTACCTAATTTTTTTGCATTGCATTACAGTCATAAAAGTCCTGTTTTTTTTTTTTTTTCACAGGACTTATTTCTTAATAATTGCAGATTTTTTTTTAAAATGTTTCTATTGATATCACCTTTATTTTTAACACACTTGGTAGCTCATTAGTATTCCTTAATATTCTATTTTAATGGCTAGCCTTCAAGAAAACAGCAGTTGGTGAAACTGAAATAAAGGTCCTTGTTTGAACACTTTGTGTTATGGAGGACAAAGCTCTGCCCCTCTATCCCACAATCTCTTGCCTGTAAATGAGTAGACTATAAGCTTCTGTGCTGATGCTCATTGCACAGACATATTTTTAAATGGAGACAACAATGGCCTAAGGCAGTCAGTTACAATTAGATAATATGCCCTGTGGAAAACGCATGCAGCCTGTTATCAGTGTTGTGCATGTTGACAGGGAAAGCCAATGAAAACAAATGAAGCAGCCAGCAATTATTAAGAAATAAGTCCTGTGAAAAAAAGCACAGGACTTTTATGACTGTAATGCATGTAAACAGGGACAGGATTTAACCACTTACTTACTGGGCACTTAAACACCCTTCCTGCCCAGACCAATTTTTAGCTTTCGGTGCTCTCACACTTTGAATGACAATTACTCAGTCATGCAACACT
This sequence comes from Lithobates sylvaticus, assembly GCA_028564925.1. Lineage (NCBI taxonomy): Eukaryota > Metazoa > Chordata > Amphibia > Anura > Ranidae > Lithobates > Lithobates sylvaticus. The sequence goes on along the minus strand of CM053027.1, from coordinate 459,157,893 downwards.
GTACCCAAATACATTTTTTGTCCTTTTTTCCCCACAAATAGAGCTTTCTTTTGGTGTAATTTGATCACCTCTGGGTTTGTTATTTTTTGCGCTATAAATGAAAAATACCGAAAATTTAGAAAAAAATGCATTTTTCTTTGTTTCTGTGATAAAATTTAGCAAATTATACATTTTTCTTCATAAACTTTGGCCACGATTTATACTGCTACATATATTTGGTAAAAATAACCCAAATTAGTGGATATTATTTGGTCTTTGTGAAAGTTACAGACTCTACAAACTGTGGTGCGAATCATACAAAATTGATCACATCTGATGCACTGGTCTCATTTCTTGTGACCCAAACAAGCCAGGAAAGTACAAATAACCCCCAAATGACCCCTTTTTTGAAAGTAGACATTCCAATGTATTTAGTAAGAGGCATGGTGAGCTTTTTGATGTTGTCATTTTTTTCCCACAATTCTTTGCAAAATGAATTATTTTTTTATTTTTTTATTTTTTTCCACAAAATTGTCATTGTAATAAGTTATTTCTCTCACATGGCATGTGTATACCACAAATGACACCCCTAAATGAATTCTGCTACTCCTCCTGAGTATTATGATACCACATGTGTGGGACTTTTACACAGCCTAGCCACTTAGAGAGGTCCAAAATGCAGGGAGCGCCATCACGTGTTCTAGGAGCATAAATTACACATCTAACTTGTTGACTACCTATTACACTTTTGAGGGCTCTGGAGCACCAGGACAATGACTCGTGACACTGACGTGGCGCTGATGACAGATGGCACTGATACGTATCACTGATGACACGTGACACTGATGTGGAACTGATGACAGATGGCACTAATACGGGGCACTTATGACACGTGACACTGATGACAGATGGCACTAATATGTGGCACTGATATCATGTGGCACTAATACATGGCACTGATGAGAGATGGCACTAATACGTGGCACTGATGACAGATGGCACCGATACGTGGCACTGATGACACATGACACTGATGACAGATGGCACTGATACGTGGCATTGATGACACGTGACACTGATAACAGATGGCACGTGACACTAACAGATGGCACTGATGACAGATGGCACTGATACGTGGCACTGGTGACAGATGGCACTAATATGTGGCACTGATGACACGTGACACTGATGACAGATGGCACTGACGTGGCACTGATGACACGTGGCACTGACGTGGCACTGATGACAGATGGCACTTATACATGGCACTGGGGACAGGTGGCACTGGCAGATGGCACTGGGGACAGGTGGCACTGGCAGATGGCACTGGGGACAGGTGGCACTGGGGACAGATGGCACTGGGTACAGGTGGCACTGGGGACAGATGGCACTGGGGACAGGTGGCAGTGGGGACAGATGGCAGCGGGCACAGATGGCAGCGGGGACAGATGGCACATTTTTATTTTCGTTTTTTTTTTTTGTTGTACTCACGGCTGCTGCAGCCGTTCATCTCTCCCTCCTCACACGCGGTCTCTGTGTGAGGAGGGAGAGAGGCGCTGAGAGATGATCTCATATGTTTACATATGAGATCATCTCTCATTGGACACGCCGATCGCGCTGTAAATGGCCGCTGTGATTGGCCGTTTACAGCGATCTGTGACTGGCTGTGTCCGACGGACACGGCCAGCACAGAACTTCCCCGATACGCGTTCTCAGGACGTCCTCCCTGCAGGGAGCGTCCGCGCTGCAGCCGTCTTTCGGCTATAGCGCGGGCGCAAAGTGGTTAAAGAAACTGCAGGACATCAGCAACATTAAATTTGAAGATAAGGCTAATACTAACTATTCTCAAAGGATAAGGTCACCTTTGGGAACATGGTTCATGTTCCATCCAATTTTAAGTAACATGTTCCCACTGATGCAGCCATTCCTTGACCAGCCACCTCTAGTCAGCCGAGGATCTTCTCCTAGAACTCGCTGTCACAACCTTTAAAAAAATTTGGCCGTGCACAGCTCCGCCCACTTGGCCATGTCATTCATTCACAGAGTTCTGTGAATTAAATAATTACAAGTACCAACAGCTTTTGCAGTTTTTGCCTTGTAGTTCTCAATTAACTACTTTGAGTGCTCAACAGCACCCTGGTAGCTCATTGAGAACTACAAGCTAACTTCCTGTCAGTGTGTAACTGCCTGCTCATATAAGGTACGAGCAGACAGTTTACAGAGACACGTTAGTAGGCTAGTCCGCCGGACTTTTGAAATGAACGGACTTGCCGCTCATCGGAAAGTCCGTTCATTTAGCACGTGACTTCAGGTACGTAGCTAGCGTAGGCAGTAAATGCCGGCGCGCTAGCCCCGTCACCTGGCATGGATTCAAAGGGACTCCCACGCCGAAAAACGGCGTGGGGGTCCCCCCCAAATCCATCTCAGACCCTTATCCGAGCACGCAGCCCGGCAGGCCAGGAAAGGGGTGGGGACGAGCGAGCGCCCCCCCTCCTGAGCGTACCAGGCCGCGTGCCCTCAACATGGGGGGTGCCTGGGGAAAGGGGGGCCGTGCGGCCCCCCCACCCCAAAGCACCTTGTCCCCATGTTGATGAGGACAAGGGCCTCTTCCCGACAACCCTGGCCATTGGTTGTCGGGGTCTGCGGGCGGGGGGCTTATCGGAATCTGGGAGCCCCCTCCCCGTCCGCAGACCCCGACAACCAATGGCCAGGGTTGTCGGGAAGAGGCCCTTGTCCCCCATGTTGAGGGCACGTGGCCTGGTACGGCTTAGGAGGGGGGGCGCTCGCTCGTCCCCACCCCTTTCCTGGCCTGCCGGGCTGCGTGCTCGGATAAGGGTCTGAGATGGATTTGGGGGGACCCCCACGCCGAGTCCCTTTTAAATCCATGCCAGGTGACGGAGCTAGCGTGCCGGCATTTACTGCCTACGCTAGCTACGTACCTGAAGTTACATTCTAAATGAACGGACTGCTCCGTGTGTGGGCAAGTCCGTTCATTTTCAAAAGTCCCGCAGACTTTTTCCCGCGGATTGTCCGCCGGAGAAGTCCGGGCATGTGTGGGCAAGTCACACGCTCGGAAAGTCCGGTGAAGCCCCGCTGGAAAGTCCGGCGGATTGTCCGCCGGACTAGGTCCGGCGGGCAAAGTCCCTTCGTGTGTACGCGGCATAAGAATTACCCCGATATGCCAGAGCTGCTGCAGAAAGTGCGGGCCGTTTGTGCGCACTTTCGTCGTTCTCACCCTGCTGCTTCTCGCCTGTCAGCGCTGCAGCGTAACTTCGGCCTTCCCGCTCACCGTCTCATATGTGACGTGCCCACAAGGTGGAACTCCACCTTGCACATGCTGGCCAGACTGTGCGAGCAGCAGCAGGCGATAGGGGAGTTTCAGCTGCAGCACGCATGCGTGAGTCGCTCTGCGGAACAGCACCACTTCACCACCAATAACTGGGCCTCCATGCGAGACCTGTGTGCCTTGTTGCGCTGTTTCGAGTACTCCACCAACATGGCCAGTTCCGATGACCCCGTTCTCAGCGTTACTATCCCAGTTCTATGCCTCTTTGAAAAAATGCTTCAGGCGATCATGAAAGAGGATGTGGCACAGGAGGAGGAAGAGGGATCATTTCCAAGGCTTTTAGGCAGTCATTCACAAGTGGCTACGAGGGTGGGTTCCTGCACCAACAAGCGCCAGGTACACAATTGTCCGGCAGCAAGGGCACAGTTCTGGAGGAGGCCGAGGTGGAGGATGAGGAGGAGATGGAGGAGGAGGAACCATGTTCACAGCAGGGTGGCACCCAGACCAGCTCATCTCCATCACTGGTGCATGGCTGGGGGGATACAGAGGACACAGACGATACACCTCCCACAGAGAACAGCTTTTGGGCAGCCTGGCAGACATGAGCGATTACATGCTGCAGTGTCTCCGTAACGACCGCCGAGTTTCCCATATTTTAACTGGTGCTGATTCCTGGGTGGCCACCCTGCTGGATCCCCGTTACAAGGACAACGTGCCGTCCTTAATTACCTCACTGGAGCGTGATCGTAAGATGCGCAAGTACAAGCGCACGCTGGTAGACGCGCTGCTGGTGGCATTCCCACTTGACAGCGGGGGTACGGTGGAAGCACAAGGCGAAGGCAGAGGAGGAGGAAGAGGTCACCAACGCATCCGGGCCCTGCCAGCACCTCGGAAGGCAGGGTTAGCATGGCCTGAATGACGAGTCTGCCCCCTTCAACTTCTGGGTCTCCAAATTGGGCACATGGCCTGAGCTTGCCCTTTATGCCTTGGAGGTGCTGGCCTGCCTTGCAGCCAGTGTATTATTTGAACGTGTATTTAGCACGGCAGGGGGCAATATCACAGACAAGAGCAGCGCCAATGTGGACAAGCTCATGTTCATTAAATGAACCAGGCATGGATCCACAGGACTTGTCCATACCTTGTGCAGAATAGACACGTATACCGGTGTTTTTACAAAAACTGTCTGGCCATCGGATAGTGTCCGGCCACTTACTGCGCAGGTGCAGTGCTTGTGCAGTACGGAGGACAAGGAGATTCACAAAATCTCCAAAGATAAACGGCGCCTGCGCAGTGAGTGCAGGTTCAAGCCCCACCATCCAAGTGGACATACGGTAGCGCATAGTAACAGGGCCCCTCACGGGCTCGCTTGGCTAGGCTTCAACCTCGGATGATGTGGCTTGAACTTGGAGTCACCGCGCATCGTCTTCGGAGAGTGTCGAAATCCCCTTGTCCTACGTACTGAGCAAGCGCAGTATAGGGCGGACACTATGCGATGGGGGGACAGAATTCAACACATCACCTCTAGCCTTACCCAGCCATTGTTGTATTTTTGAACCAGTATTGGCTACCTCGTCCTCCTCCACCGCCGCTTCCACCGCCACCCCAACCTCCTACTCCATATGGACCTCGTCCTCCTAGGTCAAGAATATAATTTTTTTTATTTTTTTAATTTCAAGTATTTTATTTTCCCACTATCTTATCCATTAAATTGAAAAAAAAATTCCAGAAAGTGCGTATACTGGGGCATTCCCACCATATGTGCGGCATTGTGCCGTTGAGTTTCTGAGGTTCTTAATGACTTCCTGTACCTCTTCTGCTTAGAAGGAGGCCTCCAGCATATTAATTTTATTTTTTATTTTTTTATGTTTGTAGCGGGGTCGTACCCCTTTTACTGGAAGAGACTACATCCCCCATAATCCCCCAGGCTCCCGGGCTGCTTGTTTCCGCCCGAGAGGCTGCTGGGGAGGTTATAAAAAGGAAGAGCGGAGACCGCCTCTTCCTCTTGGGACACTTCCTCTTCTGAGGCCTGACAGGACTGGCCTGCCTCTGCTGACAGAGCGTGTGACGCGGAGACTGCAGCCAGCAGAGACACCTGTGCGGACCGGAGCTGAAGGCCTGAAGCCTGGGCCTTGCAGCAGATGGAGTGAGACTCTCCTACCTCAGAGTCAGCAGCAGCGGAGCGGAGACTCTTCCCTACAGACGATCGGTCGGAGCTGAGGACCGGAGCGCAGGGGCTGTGACTGAAGAGACCAGAGCCACCATTAGAGGGACCGGAGCGGAGGGACGGTACCCCAGGATTGGTGAGAGAGCCGGAAGGCTCATCCTGCATTGACACACGTTTTATGCCTACTGAACTGCCTAGGCGCAATTTACCTCAGAGCAGCAATGTTACTTTCTGTGGATTACAAAGACACCATTTAAAGCTACATGTGCACCACCTCTACAGATTTATTGCCGGTGAAGAACACTGTACTAGTACAAGGACTGAGCTCTATTGCTAGGGATCAGGCCTGGTCCATTAGGTAGGCGCAGATAGATTTATTGCACCTCAGGGGTGCATAGCAGACGGTCGCCACACTGGGCGCTCCGTTTCCCCATTGCTAGTTGAATACATATGTGTGTACATGTTAAAGTGCATATTGCAGGGACCTGCTAAAGTATTGTAAGATATATGTTCAAATGCATGTTGCTATTCTTTCCTTACTACAAAGTAAAGCCAGTTATTCTTATTTCAGCAGTCTGCTTGTGAGTTCATACCCATTACACTTAGAGTATAAGATATGTTTATATGTGCATAGATACATACCCTTGACTAACTGTGCCAGAGCGGGTAGAGCCAAATTGCCGGGGTTGGTGGAGCTGTACTCAGGGACCCAAAACAAACCAGCGGCTCTCTTAACTGGGGGGTAGCGCTACACGTGGGGGCTCGTAATCCGGGATCCTGAGTCAGCGGGAAAAGCCGCCAGAAGGTGCCGGCATGGACCCAATAGAAGTGGGACGGTGGTCCGCAACATGGGCCGCTGACCCAGCCGCAGCAGCAGTTATTGAACTGCCAGGGATATGGCAGAGAGAGGCAGTCAAGCAGCTCATAATGTCATTATCCCCATGCCAGAAGTCATGGATAATGGACATGAGAAATGATGCTGGGTACACATACGCCCTAATAGAATGGAAGGAAGAGACTCCAGAGCAGTTCAGGAGCCAAAGCATACAGGCACCGAATGGTCAGGCCTACCAATTGCTGCATGCGCTGCCGCGCAAGGGAGAAGGTTCTCCTATGAAAGCCATTCTATCCCCAAAGAAGGAAGAGCAGAAGGGCGCGGAAAGTCCCGCACAGACTACTCTTAGTGCAGAACTGTGTGCTGTCCTAGGGGAAATTGTGACTCAGTGCAGAAGAGACCCCGGGGATTACCCAATGTCGGGATACAGGAAACTCCGGATGTTTTCAGGGAGGACACCTGTACCCTCGGGAGAAGAGGGATTTGAAGAGTGGTTAGATGGTGCCACGCAGGCCCTAGAAGAATGGGAGGTCTCAGAAGGCAGAAAGAAGCAAAGGATTGTTGAAAGCCTAAAGGACCTGCCTTAGAGGCCATACGCAATCTGAAGACAAGCAAAAAGGATTGCACTGCCCAGGACTACATAGACATCCTGGAAGGTGTGTTTGGTGGGACAGAAAAAGTCACAGAACTTACCTATCAACTGGAACACTGTTACCAGAAGACAGGGGAGAAGCTGTCAGAGTACATGGGACGCATAGACAAGATCCTGCATAGGATTATCCTGAAGAAGGGGATAGATCCAGGGAAGGTAGATGAAGCCCGTGCCCAGCAGGTGATGAGGGGAGCCCAACCCTTGGACCCTGTCGCACTAATTCTACGCACCCGCCAGGATGGGAAGAGCCTGGACTACCCTGACCTCATCCGAATGGTCAGAGAAGAAGAGGCCATGTTGGAGGAGAAGAGGGAAAAGCAAGTGATGGGATCTACAAAACTTCCAGTGGCCACGGTCAGGTCGGCCTTAACCCCTGAAAGAGACACAGAGGTAGATGCCCTGAAGTTGCAGATGTCCCAGATGATGGAGATACTGACGTCTCTAGTGGCGAAAGAGACGCCCAGTCCCAAGAAAGAAACAAGCAGGAGGGAATTGTTTCCAGCTGTTTCAGCACCAGCATCCCCACCTGACTACGGTGAGATGATTTGCTTTAACTGTGGAGGAATTGGTCATATTGCAGCTGTATGTTCCAGTCCCAAGAAGAAGAAGGCAGAAAGCCGCCAGCCGGCGGGAAACGCCAAAGGGCCCCGGTGAAGGAGTCAACCGGGTGCCCATCACCTTCAGTGAGCTCCAAGAAGCGCAACAGGAAGAGAAAGCGAGGAGATCAAACCCCTCGGAAGGAACCCAGAGATCCTCAACCAAGGTGCACTCCAGAGAAAGGGGGCAAGACCCCTCCGGAGAGACACAGCACCCCCAAGCGTGAACTCTTCAAAGTGAGAGATAACAATGTCCCTCAACGGGTTCACACTCCCACTAAGAGGGAGAAAATCAATGCATACCAGGCTCAAGAAAGGATCAAGCGCAAATCCAGTGCTGGTAAAGCAAAGAGTCAGAAGAAGAGGACAGCATCAACTCAGCCTTACCCGGAAGAGCTAGTTGGTCCATCCCCTACTGTACCTATCCAGGTGGAAGGAGTGTACACGAAGGCCCTCCTAGACACTGGAGCACAAGTGACCCTGTTGTACAGGGACTTCTATGACAGATACCTGAGCCATCTGCCAATACAGAAGATAGAAGAGTTGGAGATAAGGGGATTGGGAACCCAGAGTTTCCCCTATGATGGATACCTGTCCATACGGTTGACGTTTGACCCATCCGTAGCTGGGAAGTCTGAAGTGTTCGACACCTTAGCAGTGGTGTGTCCCCGCCCACCAGGAACCAGCAAGACGTCCCTGATTATAGGGACGAAAACGGACCTAGTCAGAAGGCTTCTGACCCCCCTGGTGAAGAAAGAGAATCTTTCAACTCCCAAGATCCATCCCATGCTGAAGGCAGCCTATCAGCGGTTGGTCCTAGAGCAGAAGACCCAAGTGAGGGGATAGGAAGGGTATGGAGGCTTGGAAAAGAAGGAGCAGTGTTGCAGCCTGGAGAGGTGACCTGCATGAGAGCCACGGTGAAACTTACTTGGGAGCAGCCTGGCCCCTTTGTAATGCTGGAACCCGACCCAATGGAGGGTCACTCAGGTCTGGAAGTGATACCAGAAGTAATTTCACTGAAGGACCTGAAGAAGGCTAGAGGCAGAGTCCCTGTCAGTGTAAGGAACCCCACGGAGCAGCCCGTGGGGATCCCTGCCAGGATGCTTCTGGGACAGGTGAGTCCTGCTGTCCCAGTTGGCTGGTCAGAAGTGAAGGGGACGGGTGAAGGAGAAGATGTTTGGAAGAAACTCTCCATGGAAAACCCAAACCTACCTGGAGCTTGGAAAGAGAGAGCCAAGGCCCAGCTGACCAGATGGGAGAAGATTTTCTCTAAAGATGAGTTTGATGTAGGGTGTGCGAGGAGTGCCACCCATCGAATCCGCATGCAAGAGGACAAGCCATTCAGAGAGAGAGTGAGGCGAGTCCCGCTAGCAGATCTGGAGGATCTGAGGGAGCAGCTTGCGGAATTGAAGAAGACGGGAGTGATTCGGGAGTCCAGGAGCCCCTATGCCTCCCCAATTGTGGTAGTCAGGAAGAAGAATGGGTCATTGAGGCTCTGCATTGATTACAGAACTCTCAACAGGAGGACCATTCCTGACCAGTACACCACGCCAAGGATAGAGGATGCCTTGCAGAGTTTATCTGGAGCTAAGTGGTTCAGTGTGATGGACCTCAAGAGTGGGTATTATCAAATCCCCATGCATCCAGAGGATAGAGAAAAGACTGCCTTCATAACCCCAGTGGGATTCTTTGAGTTCAACAGGATGCCCCAGGGCCTATCTGGAGCTCCTGCTACGTTTCAACGCCTAATGGAAAGGACTGTTGGAGACATGAACCTCATAGAAGTCCTTGTGTATCTGGACGATGTCATTGTCTTTGGAAAGACTTTGGAAGAACATGAAGCCAGATTGGAGAAAGTACTGAAGAGGCTCAGTGAAGAGGGACTTAAACTTTCTCCAGAGAAGTGTCGGTTCTATCAGTCTTCTGTGAACTATCTGGGACACATAGTGTCTGAAAAGGGAGTGGCTACAGACCCTGAGAAGTTGGAGGCAGTTACTTTGTGGCCAAGGCCCACAACAGTTACAGAACTTCGGTCTTTCTTGGGGTTCTGCTCCTACTACCGCAGGTTTGTGGATGGGTTTGCCCGCATTGCCAAACCCTCAACGAGCTGCTGAAGACAGAAGGAGAGGAAGATGGAATGGGGCCTAGGAGGTCCAGTGAGTCGGTCCAAGACCAGTGGAACTCAAGGTGTGAAGAGGCTTTCAGAACCTTGAAGAGAAGTCTCACCACAGCCCCAGTTTTGGCCTACGCTGATCCCATTAGACCCTATGAGCTACATGTTGATGCCAGCCATGAGGGCCTAGGTGGAGTACTCTACCAGGAGTATGAAGACCAGCTACGACCAGTGGCCTATGTGAGCCGGAGCCTGACCCCTCCGAGAAGAACTATCCCACCCACAAGTTGGAGTTCTTAGCCCTCAAATGGGCAGTTGTTGACAAGTTGAGAGACTATCTGTATGGGGCCGAGTTTACTGTAAAGACAGATAACAACCCCTTGACCTATCTATTCACCACCGCCAAGCTGGATGCAACTGGACACAGATGGTTGGCGGCGTTGTCTGGATTCAATTTCAGTCTCAAGTACAGGCCAGGGGCTGGAAATAGGGATGCAGATGCCCTGTCCCGAAGATCCCATGTCATGGACAGTGATTGGGAAGACTGGACCCAAGTGGCACCAGATGGAGTGCGAGCCCTTTGTCAGGGAGCTGAACTCCAAGCCAGAGGAGGATCCAGAGCCGAAGAGATAGGAGTTACCACAGTGGGAGTCCAAAGTGTTACTGTGGGGTAACTCAACTAGCAGAAGAGTGCCTACCGAAGCTGTCCAAGAAGGAGCTAAGGTGTGACCAATTGGAAGATCCCATGGGGAGATTGGTCCTGGAAGCCCTGGAAGACCAGAGTCCAGAGGGACTTCGCCTTCACCCTTCTAAAGAAGCTCGCCTACTGAGGAGAGAGTTGGACAAGTTACAGGTGCATCAGGGGGTAGTCTACCGAAGGGGCCCCTCTGATGGCCCAGAATACAAGTGGCAGTTGTTTCTCCCAGAGAAGCATCGAGAGACTGTGCTGATTGCCCTACATGACCAGCATGGTCACTTGGGAGCAGAGAGAACCTTCCAACTTGTCAGAGACCGGTTTTATTGGCCCTGCATGAGGGCCGAAGTGGAGGAGTATTGCCATTCCTGTGCAAGATGCATTCAGAGAAAGACTTTACCCCATCAAGCTGCCCCAATGGGCCACCTACAGAGTCAAGGCCCAATGGATCTGGTATGCATTGATTTTCTCTGCCTTGAACCCGATTTGAGTGGATTGGGAAATGTTCTGGTGGTAACCGACCATTTCACCCGTTATGCTCAGGCTTTCCCAACCAAGGACCAGAAGGCCTCTACAGTAGCCAAGGTACTTCTGGAGAAGTACTTTGTTCACTATGGACTGCCACAGAGAATCCATTCAGACCAAGGAAGGGACTTTGAGAGTCGCCTGATCAGGAAGCTACTAGATTCTCTGGGAGTAGAGAAGACTAGAACTACACCATATCACCCTCAAGGTGATGCCCAGCCTGAAAGGTTCAACAGGACACTATTGAACATGTTGGGAACTTTGGAAACAGAGAAGAAGCAACATTGGAGTCAACACATATCAGCTCTGGTGCATGCTTACAACTGCACCACAAGTGATGTGACAGGTTTTTCCCCTTACCGGCTTATGTTTGGGAGAGAAGCAAGATTGCCAGTGGATTTGGCCTTCGGCATTTCCTTAGACCATGCCTCTGCTGCCTCCCACAAAGGATATGTGGACAGACTGAGGCACAGTCTGAAGATAGCTTATGAAAAAGCTCAAGCGGCCTCTGACCAGAGGGGGGCCCGAAACAAGAGGAACTTTGATTTGAAAGTTAGAGTACAGGACCTACAGCCTGGGGACCGTGTACTGTTACGCAATCTAGGGATCCCTGGAAAACACAAGATTGCTGATAGATGGAGATCAGAGCCATATATCATCTGTAGAAAGCTACCAGGATTGCTGTCTACAAGTTGAAGCCAGAAGGAAGAGTGGGGCCTTTGAAGACCTGGCATAGGAATCATTTGCTCCCACTCACTGAAGCAGTCAGAATGCCTCCAGCAAGAGACGTACCTGAATCTGTTTCCATTCTGGATACCCCCAGGCCTAACACTAGGTCTCAAACATCCCAAGTTAGGGGTGGACAGGACCCCCAACCTGAGGAAGAAAGAGGAGAACTTGAATGGCTATGGCCTTCCTCAACCCCAGGAAGTTCTGCCATAGATCTTCCACCTACTGAAGATGTGGAAGATAGCACATTGAACCCAGAAGCCACAGAGTTTGTGCCATTCAGTGATGTGCCTGAGTGCTGGGAAGATATCCCTGGTCTCTACCCAGAACAAGAAGTAGATGTTCCAGAACCAGAGATGTTGCCAGAATGTGTTCCTGAAGAAGTTCCAAGAGAACAGAGAGCTCACAGGAGTGTGAAGCCTCCCAAGAAGTTAACTTACCCCAAGATGGGAGAAAGTTCAGAGGACTCTGTTACCACAGCAAGGAGAAGTGCTGAAAGCCCTGACCCTTCCACTGTTCATTTGGTGGAGGGCAACCCCAGCTCACTCTCTGGCACAGTTAAACAGGTCACCCACACTGAAGTGACTTGTAGACAGGACAGCTCCCCATCTTATGCTAATTGGTGGGAGGCTCCCCTGTCTAAATTATGTGAACGTGTTGTTACCAAGGACGCTTGTAGTTTGAACACTGTCTTTGGGGACCAAAGATTCAAAGTGGGGGGAGTGTGTAGCGGGGTCGTACCCCTTTTACTGGAAGAGACTACATCCCCCATAATCCCCCAGGCTCCCGGGCTGCTTGTTTCCGCCCGAGAGGCTGCTGGGGGAGGTTATAAAAAGGAAGAGCGGAGACCGCCTCTTCCTCTTGGGACACTTCCTCTTCTGAGGCCTGACAGGACTGGCCTGCCTCTGCTGACAGAGCGTGTGACGCGGAGACTGCAGCCAGCAGAGACACCTGTGCGGACCGGAGCTGAAGGCCTGAAGCCTGGGCCTTGCAGCAGATGGAGTGAGACTCTCCTACCTCAGAGTCAGCAGCAGCGGAGCGGAGACTCTTCCCTACAGACGATCGGTCGGAGCTGAGGACCGGAGCGCAGGGGCTGTGACTGAAGAGACCAGAGCCACCATTAGAGGGACCGGAGCGGAGGGACGGTACCCCAGGATTGGTGAGAGAGCCGGAAGGCTCATCCTACATTGACACACGTTTTATGCCTACTGAACTGCCTAGGCGCAATTTACCTCAGAGCAGCAATGTTACTTTCTGTGGATTACAAAGACACCATTTAAAGCTACATGTGCACCACCTCTACAGATTTATTGCCGGTGAAGAACACTGTACTAGTACAAGGACTGAGCTCTATTGCTAGGGATCAGGCCTGGTCCATTAGGTAGGCGCAGATAGATTTATTGCACCTCAGGGGTGCATAGCAGACGGTCGCCACACTGGGCGCTCCGTTTCCCCATTGCTAGTTGAATACATATGTGTGTACATGTTAAAGTGCATATTGCAGGGACCTGCTAAAGTATTGTAAGATATATGTTCAAATGCATGTTGCTATTCTTTCCTTACTACAAAGTAAAGCCAGTTATTCTTATTTCAGCAGTCTGCTTGTGAGTTCATACCATTACACTTAGAGTATAAGATATGTTTATATGTGCATAGATACATACCCTTGACTAACTGTGCCAGAGCGGGTAGAGCCAAATTGCCGGGGGTTGGTGGAGCTGTACTCAGGGACCCAAAACAAACCAGCGGCTCTCTTAACTGGGGGTAGCGCTACATGTTATTATACGTTATTTCCCTATCCACATTTGTTTGCAGAGCACCTGCCATGCTCTTAACAACATTTTGTTGCCATTTGCAGCCCTCTAGCCCTTTCCATGACTTTTTTACAGCCATTTTAGTCTTGAAAAGTTCGGGTCCCCATTGACTTCAATGAGGTTCGGAGTTCGGGGTCAAGTTTGGGTCAAGTTCGGTCCCAAATCCAGACTTTTTCTGAAGTTCGGCCGAACCCGCCGAACCCGAACCTCCAGGTGTCCGCTCAAGTCTTGTAGTGGAACGCCCCTCATGGGTAGAGGGGAACAAGATTGTCTAAATAAGGCAAACCTTTAGCCTGGGGTGTGCTAATGAATTGAGGCCAAATAAAGAAGAAAGCAAGCTCAGCGCAGTTTGGAGGCATTCTTAGAAGATACTCAGCACTATCCAGGATCTACTCCTGTCTGGATTTCTGGGAGAGTTGGAGGTTGGTGTCATGTCAGGTATGACTTCCCACTCTTTCAGCAGGCAGAAGCCTTTAGTCAAGGATTCAGTTACATGTGTGGAATTATCCTTGTGGATGATAATTTTGGTATGGTGTTTCTTCTGGTAATTCATTCTTTGATTCCTTCACGCCTTTGTGACAGTATGGAGATTTCTGCATGTCTGTAGAGTATATTGTGACAGGTCCATAAAAATTTGGAGATCTGTATAAGGGGCCGGCAGTTGCAGCATACCCCTATGTTTAATCATGAGCTGCTCCTTTATGTGGTAAAAATGAATGTGGCTCACATTTTTTTGCACACCAGCATGTGGAAGCTAACATCTCTGTGCTCGTGTTGTTGGATAAACCAGTCAGCAGCAGGGTCCACATGACCAAAGAAATGTGGTCCAGAGAACAAGGGTGGGGACATTACATCTCTTTTATCAAGCTTGGTAAATTTCTAACAGCCAGGGAAGATGCTGGATGGAACACACCACTGCAACTGGTGGCTGACAGCTAAGTTGCTTCTCTCCCGTTGTCCTCCTCAATAACATCATCTGGTGAATTGTCAGAACCACAGGTCCCCAAAAGCAACCAAGAGCCTTTTCAACAGGCCAAGTAAAATTTTGAAATTTACCTGGAGGAGTGAAGCTACAAAGGGGCTGAGATTTTATTTTCAAGGGCAGGTCAAGAAGTGGCTGGATCCACACTATCCTTTGCCAGTAAAAGTAATTATTGACAATGGCACCAACCTGCTTTCTGCCCTTCAGTAGATAAAGTTCACACACTTGCTGTTCGTGGAGCACTTTCTCATCCTGAGACAGTTTCTTGTTAGGTGTCCTAACAGATCAGTGCAGATCTGCTTAATATGCATGTAATTAAGTAATAAACTGCACATACCATAGACAGGACTGTAGGCAGAGCATGCTTGCTGGTACTGGTGGTGCACCACTGCAGATATCTAGTGTATTGGAGGAGCAAGTCAAAGCAGACCAATTAGTAATAGATCTGATAACACAGGAAGGTCAGGCAGAAGCGTAGTCTAGATGAGCTGGGTCACACATGTGTAGATCAGAGTCCAAACATAATGTGTTTTAGCAAATAATGTCTGCAAGAGATTGTAAAATTATTAGCACATTATTTCTGAATAAAAACTTGAAATCATGTTTATCATCCAAAGTTATATAGCAATGTGGTTTAAGCAATATGTCCTACACAAAATTCTAGAATATGTTGTGTGTTGCATACTATTAATGTTGAAATCAGACAAAATTCAACTTTTTTTGTTTACCTTCAATGCTAAATCGGCATGTGGTCTAGGCAATAAGGCCTACTAGAAATTGTAGAAATACTAGCTAAAATGTCTACAGCATTTTTTGGCCTCCAAATATAAATGGGATACACGTTATATAATATTGTATATTTGGGCTAACAGCCCAAATATGTCACTTTTAAAATGCTTCCTGCGCTAATGTCGCATACACATGGTCGGACTTTCCAACGGGAAATGTTGGATGTGAGCTTGTTGGCTGAACATCCAACTTTCCGGCATCAAATGTTGGACTTTTGTCGGACTTTCCGGCATCAAATGTTGGCTAGCAGGTTCATGCATGCTCAGAATCAAGTACGAGCCGGAAGTGCTCGGTCTTATAAAACTAGCATTCGTAATGGAGATATCACTTACGTCTTGTCCGTCACTACGTTTGTAATTGTTGGCCAACATTTGTGTGATCGTGTGTATGCAAGACAAGTTGGAGCCAACATCCTTCGAACAAAAATCCACCGTTTTGTTGTCCGAAAGTTTAATCGTGTGTACGGGGCATAACTGTTGAAATGCTGTTTGTGTAGTCTGTACATATATCAATTTATTTGACACATACAGTATATACACTTATATATCAAATGCGTAGATGAAAAGATGCATGTTGTATGTCTCTTTCAAAATGCATCCTACTCCAACTGCTTTGGAGCTGACTAGTCAGTACAATATTAGGCAGTATATTATTTCTGGCTTTTATCTCATAAAGACTACACTCTAACTTGTGTTACACGATAAGCATCTTTCTCCCAATGTGCAATAGTAAAGCTGCTTACATGATATGTGTCTGTGCAACATTTATGTATCTGACATACAGTATTACATTGTAATATTTATTTCTTGATAAAAACTGTCTTGTCTCCCTCCAATGCAGACTAGTAAAAAATCTTACATGCTATATAATAATTTAATATTTTAGCCTCTATTCTCTGTCACTGTACAATACACTGTAATTTGTTTTTCTTGCTAAAAACATCCTTGTCTCTCCATCGTGTATTGCAGCCTAATAAGCAAGAAGTAAAACCACTTAAATCATGTGCAGGGTGTCTGTGCAATATTTCTGCATCTTGTCTGTAGTTTGTCACTGTCATTTTTATTTCTTGATATAATGTGTCTCATGTCTTTCTCTTTCATTGCTGTCAAGTAGGGATGAGCCGAACACCCCCCGTTCTGCTCGCACCAGAACCCGCGAACGGACCTAAAGTCCGTGCGAGCTTTAGAACCCTATTAGTTATAATGGATGCGAACGTTTGAAATTAAAAGTGCTAATTTTAAAGGCTAATATGCATGTTAATGTCATAAAAAGTGTTTGGGGACCTGGGTCCTGCCCCAGGGGACATGTATCAATGCAAAAGAAGTTTTAAAAACGGACGTTTTTTCAGGAGCAGTGATTTTAATAATGCTTAAATTGAAACAATAAAAGTGTAATATTCCTTTAAATTTCGTACCTGGGGGGTGTCTATAGTATGCCTGTAAAGGGGCGCGTGTCATTTTTGAAAGTAAAAAAGCTATTTAAATCACTCGCGGCTAATGTTAATTGACGGCTACCGTAATACAGAGAACAGTCATTCATTGAAACTCATTCATAAAAAAAAAGTCATTGATAAAAAAAGAAAAAAAAAAAGAAAAAAAAAAGCGTAGGGGTCCCCCCCCCCCCCCCAAATTCAATAACCAGACCCTTCAGGTCTAGGATGGATATTAAGGGGAACCCCAGCCAAAAAAAAATTGCGTAGGGTCCCCTCAAAATCCATACCAGACCCTTGAGGTCTGGTATGGATTTTAAGGGGAACCCTAGCCAAAAAAAATGGCGTGGGGTCCCCCTCAAAATCCATACCAGACCCTTATCCGAGCACGCAACCTGGCAGGCCGCAGGAAAAGAGGGAGGACGAGAGCGCCCCCCCCTCCCGCCTGAACCATACCAGGCCACATGCCCTCAACATTGGGAGGATGCTTTGGGGGTCTAAGACCCTAAAGCACCTTGTCCCCATGTTGATGAGGACAAGGGCCTCTTCCCCACAACCCTGGCCATTGGTTGTGGGGGTCTGCGGGCGGGGGGCTTATCGGAATCTGGAAGCCCCCTTTAACAAGGGGACCCCAGATCCCCCCCCCCCTGTGTGAAATGGTAAGGGGGTACAAAAGTACCCCTACCATTTCACCAAAAAAGTGGCAAAAATGGTAAAAATGACAGGAGACGGTCTTTGACAATTCCTTTATTAAAATCTTCTTTCTTCTTTCTTCATCCTTCGGTTTCTTCATCTTCTCCTTCCGTCATCTTCTTCCATCTTCTTCTTCCATTTTCTTCTTCCTCCGATCCGCTTCTTCTTGCGCTGGTCTTCTCGTCCTTCTCGTCCGGCATCTTCTTCCGTCGGCGTCGGCGTCTTCTTGGGCCGCTCCCGCGCAATGGGAGGCTCCCGCTGTGTGAGGCTCCGCTCCGTCTGACATGTCTTTTATAATGAAGGGCACCTGGTGACCCCGCCCCCCTCTGACGTCATGGGGAAAGCCATCATGGAATTCCCCATGACGTCCCCGTGCATCAGAGGGGGCGGGGTCACCAGGTGCCCTCCATTATAAAAGACCTGTCAGATGGAGCGGAGCCTCACACAGCGGGAGCCTCCCATTGCGCGGAGCAGCCCAAGAAGAGACACGGACACTGACGCCAACGGAAGAAGATGCCGGTCGAGAAGGACGAGAAGACCAGCGCAAGAAGAAGCGGATCGGAGGAAGAAGAAAATGGAAGAAGAAGATGGAAGAAGATGACGGAAGGAGAAGATGAAGAAACCGAAGGATGAAGAAAGAAGAAAGAAGATTTTAATAAAGGAATTGTCAAAGACCGTCTCCTGTCATTTTTACAATTTTTGCCACTTTTTTGGTGAAATGGTAGGGGTACTTTTGTACCCCCTTACCATTTCACACAGGGGGGGCCGGGATCTGGGGGTCCCCTTGTTAAAGGGGGCTTCCAGATTCCGATAAGCCCCCCGCCCGCAGACCCCCACAACCACCGGGCACGGTTGTGGGAAGAGGCCCTTGTCCTCATCAACATGGGGACAAGGTGCTTTGGGGGTCTTAGACCCCCAAAGCATCCTCCCAATGTTGAGGGCATGTGGCCTGGTACGGTTCAGGCGGGAGGGGGGGCGCTCTCGTCCCCCCCTCTTTTCCTGCGGCCTGCCAGGTTGCGTGCTCGGATAAGGGTCTGGTATGGATTTTGAGGGGGACCCCACGCCATTTTTTTGGGCTGGGGTTCCCCTTAATATCCATCCCAGACCTGAAGGGCCTGGTTATTGAATTTGGGGGGACCCCTACGCTTTTTTTTTTGTTTTTTATCAATGAATGACAGTTCTCTGTGTTACAGGAGCCATCAATTCATTAGCCGCGAGTGCTTTTAAATAGCTTTTTTCCTGCAAAAATGACACTTTTTTGCAGGGAAAGTTATAAGCACAGGAAACCTGCCCCCCTTCACAGGCCACCTATAGACACCCCCCAGATGTGATACTGCAATGCTGTTCTAACAGCACGCACACACATATCCCCAGAAATAGAGCACATATTGTCAGCAGTCAGCAACACACTGACACGCTGACACTGACTGAAACAGAATATGCGAGGCCGCCGGCACGGGGCGTGTACTAAAGCCCCTGAGCTATAATTGGCTACAGGCATCCTGCTGTAGCCAATTATGGCTCTCCTCGCTGCCGGCGCTGTGATTGGCCAAGCATGCGGGGGTCACAGTGCATGCTTGGCCAATCATCAGCCAGCATTGCACTGCGCGGGCCGCAATGCATTGCGGGGCCGCTCGCATCACATGAATTTGATGCGAGTGGCCCCAATAGTTCTGGGCTCGCCGAGCGAGCGAACGCCCGGTGCTCGATTCGAACATGGGTTTGAATCGAACACCGGGCCCATCCCTACTGTCAAGTAAAATGTTTTTCAGGCTAAGTAACGTGTCTGTACAATATTTAACCACTTTCCCTCTGGAGTCATTTTTGGATTGTTCACACACAAAAGTTAAAGAGTAACATTTGTTGAAAAAAAAAAAAACACTCCCCTCTTCGTGATCAAGGAATTTTAACAATCTGTTGCCGATTTCTACCTTTTTGTTGTTCTGAAAAAATAGCTGTTTGATTGTCTGTGTCCATGTTCAAAATGAATGAGAGTGGCTTTACAATTAATTATCAGTAAGCTGCTGTCCTTGCAGGGTTATAATGAGGAAGGCTGCAGGATCTGCATCCCTTTAGAAGTGATTACCCTTTGGGAGTATCTCACAAAAAAAATAATTTTTTTTGCAGGGGATGCCTAAAATCTGATTTGTATCATAGTGCAGACTTCTGGGAAAATAATTAAGCCAATCACGGAAGCAAGAAATTACATTTCTGGCAGGTGTTCTGTACATCATCTGTGTAAAGAACACCTCCAGGTTACCATATTGCATTGCATTTTACAGAAAATTACAGAGTTGCAGATTGAAACGGAAAGATCATTGTTAAATATCATGTAATTACAATTACGACTTGTTTTGCAATTCTAAATGCTATATTATTTTTTTAATTTACTATTGTTTTTCTACGAAAGTGGAGTTACCCTAAAACAATTCTTAAAAAACCCATAACATTATATATTTCCTGACATCAGAAGCGCTGTAGAGTAAAAAGACGAGAACAAAAAGAATAAAAGATAGTGTGGAGCTGTTATGTCAATTAATGGGGTACTGAAAAATAAAAAATAAAACAGCCTTATACTGGAAGGGAACCAACCCAAAAGTTACAATGAAACAAGAGAAAGAAAAGGGAGAGAGTGTTCTAGGGTGACCCACTGGTATATTAGTAATACATCAGAAGACCAATACCATACACATATAGAATTTTATTATAAATGTTAAAAGACAAAAACACAAAGAACACTTATTTTACACACAAACAGGATTGCTGTCATATGTATCAAGTCATTTACTTACACATTTAGATTTTTTGCCCCCCTCTCCTTTTTTACCCTTCATTTTTTCCTTATGAGGATAGCTCTTTTGAGGAAAAAATGTTTTGTACTTGTATTGTATTGTATATGTATACCCATGCATCTGTTCTGATTGTATATATTATTTATCTTTTTCTGTTTTTAACCATATACACGGAATGTTTGTAAAGTGGATATCTGTCTTGTATGAGCAAATGTACTGAAGAAGTGACAATGACCATGAAACGCGTTAGTAAAGGGCAGACCTTTCTTTCTTTTTTTTTTACTGTGAATTTAGGGGGTGCTGTTCTGTGACATATTTATAAGCTCTATTTGTCATCCTAAGCTAGCTGACCATGGTTCACAGCACATGCATTGCAATCTGGCGGAAAAAATGTTGGACACAGTCCAGGCCAGGACTGCATATTTTGTTCATGGGGTTTAATAACTTTCATTGTTTACACATATTTGTTAAGTATTGGACTTTGCTGTATACAGTTTGAATTTTTCACAAATCATTTGCTAAGTTCATTACTACTTGAATAAATAAAATACATTACATTAAATACATTTTGCTAATTTGTGCTTTGCATATAAGAACTGCACGTTATTCATATTTTCTTATATGTGTTTACAACAAGATGTAACAAGGTCTAATTTATTTGTATACAACCCTTTACAGTTTTCTAGTAAATAATTTATTGATTGTGGACTTTTCTCTCTATGCTTTTCATATTAAAAGAAATGGAGATTTTACTCTTTCAGTAATCTAGTATATAATGTCATCATGCCAGAATTGCACAAAACTCATACATTTCTGTACAGTTTCTGTACTTTCCAACATACTCCAAAGTGAGCTACTCTGATCATAGTGTTAAAAAAATTCTGGGTTGCAGAAAATTAAAAAAGTTAGATCAGTGTCTGACATCAGCAATAAAAATGTCACTGGAGGTGAAGAAATTACATTTCTGATCTTTGTTGGATGCTGTTGACAATCTTATATTATTTACTGAAGCAGAGTCTAACAAATGCATCAATCTTCTGTTAAACTTGTTTCACCACTTAAAGATTGCATGTCATGTCTTGCATCCCATTTATAATTTAATAAGTGCTGGAGAAGATGATGGTCACTGTGATAAAATACAGGCGGTGTAGAGCAGCACTGCTAACACCAGATATTAAACAGAAAACTATTTGGTGTATTATTATTTGGTGTAACGTCAAATGCTGTTGAACTTTAAACGCTGAAACGGTTTTCACATACCATAATAAATCAAATGCATTTTACCTATTATAATAAGTAAGGATAGTTAAATATTGTAAGATGAATATGTCTATTCCCATAAAAAGTATGTAGCGGCCATAACCCTCGATGGGGTGGCCTTGACTTTTGGGCTTACCCGTTACCTCCGATTGGCTTGTTCTTCCAGATCTAGGGGTTCCCAGGGTTAGTACCCAACAACTTTGGACGCTGACACCATAAAAGTCCTTTAGAAAGATTTTTTTTTTTTTTGCAGGGGTAACATCCAACAAACACAAACACAAATCTCTTTAGGGAACAGAGGGCAAGGGTGAAGAAACTCAGGCACCTTGAACTGCTAAATATTAAAAAGTCTCTAATGCCAACCCAGAGAGTATGTATAAAGGGGGGTGACCAACTGCGCAAACCAATAAGGGGTAAAATCAAGAATCAATATATAACAACGACTGCCGCAGCCACCATCAAAGTATTCACACACCAACAGTAAGTAAAAATAAATATATATATAAATATATATAAAAATGGGGCTCTAGCAAAAAAGAGAACAATAATATTAAAAATGAGATAAAAATATGTGGCGCTTACTCCAGACCAGGATACCAATCCTAAGGGGGAGGAAGACTCTTGAAAAAATGGTTCCCAAAATGAGTCTAATGGTTAATATTTTAAATCCAGCATGTATAGCAGCAAGGTAATTAAACAGTGCTATACCAATAATAAGTGAATCAATATAAAGTGTATCCAAAATAACCAACCCAATGTGGCAAAAAATCAATAAATAATAATATAGCAATTTTCCATAAATAGATAAATAAATAAAGATAAAGTGCATCTAATAGTGAAATTAATGAACAATAAATAAGTAACAATAGATATGCAAGTGTAAGCATGCATAAAATCAAGCAAATATATGGTGAATCAGCAAATAAATAATTGAACAATGCGTTAATAAATGTGTTATAAATTATGCATGTGCAAAATAAAGCAAGTGCAAAAATTGCAAAAAAGCAAAAATCAATCATCAGCTAATGTGGTAGTCCAGATAAAAAGTGACCGTGCTAAAATCAAGCGACCAGTGCACTCTAGATTGCCATTACAAATATAGCTCCCATGGCTCACGTCCTTAACCTGGTGGGTCAGCTGTCCCTGTCGCAGGGCGGAGAGGAGGTTGGTGCCATTGTCACAAACCACCATTCCTGGCTTAAGCTGGCGTGGCGTCAACCACCTCTCGGCCTGCCCCTGCAGAACTGACAGAACCTCTGCCCCAGTGTGGCTCCTGTCCCCCAAACACACCAGCGCAAGCACGGCATGGCATATTTTTGCCTGCGTAATGGCGTAGCCCCTTGGACACCTACGGAGCACTGCTGGTTCTGAGGACAGAGCACTCGAAGAGGCCATGGAGGAAGAAGAAGAGGAGGGGGTGGAGGAGAGAGGTGTGTCACAACCAGTAGTAGCATTTTGGAGGCGTGGTGGCGGAACAACCTCCAACACTACTGCACCTTGTCCTGCATCCTTCCCAGCTGCCAAAAGAGTGACCCAATGGGCCGTGAAAGACAGGTAACGTCCCTGTCCATGCCTGCTGGACCATGAGTCAGCAGTAATATGCACCTTACCGCTGACCGCCCTGTCCAGCGAGGCATGGACATTGCCTTCCACATGCCGGTAGAGAGCCGGAATCGCTTTCCGTGAGAAAAAGTGGCGTTTGGGAACCTGCCACTGAGGAACCGCACATTGAACAAACTCACGGAAGGGGGCCGAGTCTACCAACTGAAAAGGCAGCAGTTGAAGTGCTAGCAATTTAGCCAAGCTAGCATTCAACCGCTGAGCATGTGGATGGCTGGGAGTAAACTTCTTTTGACGGTCCAGCAGCTGGGGCAGGGAAATTTGCCTGGTAGAATCGGACGTCGGTGTACTGCTAACAGAGTGCCCGCAAGTACTTGGCTGTGACACACCTAATTCTACACCTTCATTCCTCTCAGTGCAGCTTTTAGAGAGGACTGAAGGTATAGTGGGTTTGGAGATCCCTGCTGATGAGGGGCAAGGAGAGGTCCGCTTTGTTCTTTGGTGTGGGTCTTTAACGTGCGCTTGCCAACGAGCTGCATGGCAGGTCGACATATGTCTGGTCATGCTTGTGGTGCCCAAGCGGCTGATGTTTTGGCCACGCGAGATACGCTTGAGACATATGTTGCAAATGGCAGTGGTGCGATCTGATGCACTCGTCTCAAAAAAAAGGCCCACACCAAAGAACTTTTGTGATAACGTGCAGAGGCAGTGCCCTGCACAGGCGGAGCTCTGCGGTGTGATTCAGTTAGTTTGCTGGCCTCAAGCTGGCCCCCGGAGGGCATCCTGCCTCGTTGGACATGTGCCGCCTCCTCCTCCTCCTCTCTCCCTTCAGGCACCCACGTGGAGTCAGTGACCTCATCATCCCCTCCCTCTTCACCACTGGAGCAAACCTGGCAGTAGGCTGCAGCTGGTGGAACATGACTGCCAGATTGCTGATCTTGAGCATCCCCTCTCTCTGCGCTCACGCTACTGCCTTCCTCTAGCTGGGTATCATCATCCGAACCTTCAAAACGTTGGACATCCTCCTGGAGCATGTACCCAACACTGTGCTCAAACAGTTCGGGGGACTCTTCAGGAGGACATGGGTCTAGGGAAGGGGTGCCTGATGATGCCATTGAGTACGCGTTGGCAGCTGCTTTGACAGTAGTAGTACCCTGAGCCTGGGTGAGAGAGGATGAGGAGGATGAGGAGGGCTTGGTCATCCACTCTACCAAGCCTTCGGAATGATGCGGCTCAACATGTCCAGCTGCCGAAAACAAGGACAAGCGTGTCCCATGGCCACGTGCTGATGACGATGTACCACGTCCACGTCCACGACCAGCACTGTTGTCTCTAGACACAGAGCCTGCTTGCCCTGTGTTCTTGCCTCGGGACTGTCTGCCTCTCCTTGTCGGTCTTCCAGGCATTGTAGTGGGTAGTGTATATTGTGCTGGAGTCACACAGCACACACACTAACTCCTGCAGATGGCTGCCTTAGATGACAACAGGGCCTTATGACAGATAGGGAGGCTCAGGTGGTTTATTGTGTGCTGTACTAACACATCAGACACACATACGCTAGCTCCTGTAAATGCCTGGCTGCCTTAGATGACAACAACTGGGCCTTACGGCAGATAGAGGCTGCCTTAGATGACAACAACAGGGCCTTATGACAGATAGGGAGGCTCAGGTGGTTGTGTGCTGTACTAACACAGCAGACACACACACGCTAGCTCCTGTAAATGCCTGGCTGCCTTAGATGACAACAACTGGGCCTTACGACAGATAGATACAAAAAATTAAGGCAAGTTCCCGTTGTGGTTTGAGGTTATAAAGGGTGGTCTCATCCCTAAATATAGATCAAAAAAGAAACCCCCTAGACTTGGGACTTTACTTAGACCACCACATAAGACCAGGGTGTATAAAAAGTAATTTTATTAGAATATCTAAAAAAATTATCACCTATTGTCTAAAACAGGATACACAATGCAAAGTGTGCACAGTACAATACAGAAAAAATTCAGTGAAAAAAACAATACAAAAAATTACATAAAGAAAAAGTACAAACAAAAACCAGATTGGTAGCACTAGAACTCTCATGGGGGTTTGATGCCCCCCACAAAACCCGACGCGTTTTCAGTTCTTAAAGTTGTAGAACCTTCATCAGGGGTGGAGAGTGATGGAGTTAGTGATATAATTTACGCTCAAAATGGAGCAGACAGCCAAAATACGGGATGAGTTTCCAAAAACGGAGCGGAACACATGTATCTCCTAGGAACCGCTAAATTCCAGATATAGGATCTTATATATATAGCCGATAAGTTGAATGCTTGGTATCCCACATGTGTAGGTCCGTTATAGTTTCATATGGGTCCTAACAAGTACAGGTATGCAGTTAACAAAGTCTCAGAGCACAAAAAGATCCTCAAGGCAGATGCAGGGTGAACTACCATATGTAGTTCATCCAGAAAATTCCACCGGTAGGATGAATATCCAATGAGGAAAGAGTGTGGAGATGTCTAGAGTTGTGGTAACCCATGCAAGTAGTCCCACGTGGGGAGAAAAGAAACCGGCGGAGACGGAGTCCCTATAGCGGTGTGCTGCCCCAAATAGAGGCTGCCTTAGATGACAACTAGGGATGGGCCCGGTGCTCGCTCGCTCGGCGAGCCCAGAACTATTTTGGCCGCTCGCATCACGTTCGTGTGATGCGAGCGGACCCGCAATGCATTGCGACCGGCGCGGCCGGCGCAGTGCATTGCTGGCTGATGATTGGCCAAGCATGCACTGTGACCCCGCATGCTTGGCCAATCACAGCGCCGGAAACTCGAAGAGCCATAATTGGCTACAGGCAGGACGCCTGTAGCCAATTACAGCTCAGGGGCTTTAGTACACGCCCCCTCTTATAAAAGGCCGCCACGCCGTCTGCGCCGGTCACATGCTGTTCCGGCGTAGATAGAGCAGGATCGTTCTGTGTCACTCTGCTGGATTTAGTTAGAGAGATTTACTTAGAGAGATTGAGTTAGATAGATTCATTTAGAAAGATTGATTTAGAAAGAGGGGCTTGTAGTGTGTTCGTGGCAGGCAGGCACTGGCAGCAAACAGAGCTCCTGTATTTTGTTCCCAGAAGCACCTATAGGACTTGTAGTGTGTTCGTGGCAGGCAGGCAGAGCTCCTATATTTTGTTCCCAGAAGCACCTATAGGACTTGTAGTGTGTTCGTGGCAGGCAGGCAGAGCTCCTATATTTTGTTCCCAGAAGCACCTATAGGACTTGTAGTGTGTTCGTGGCAGGCAGGCAGAGCTCCTATATTTTGTTCCCAGAAGCACCTATAGGACTTGCAGTGTGTTCGTGGCAGGCAGGCAGAGCTCCTATATTTTGTTCCCAGAAGCACCTATAGGACTTGTAGTGTGTTCGTGGCAGGCAGGCAGAGCTCCTATATTTTGTTCCCAGAAGCACCTATAGGACTTGAAGTGTGTTAGTCCCATCACACAGACCTATATTTTCTTCCCAGAAGCACCCATAGGACTTGAAGTGTGTTAGTCCCATCACACAGAGATCATATATTTTGTTCCCAGAAGCACCTATAGGACTTGAAGTGTGTTAGTCCCATCACACAGACCTATATTTTCTTCCCAGAAGCACCCATAGGACTTGAAGTGTGTTAGTCCCATCACACAGAGATCATATATTTTGTTCCCAGAAGCACCTATAGGACTTGAAGTGTGTTAGTCCCATCACACAGACCTATATTTTCTTCCCAGAAGCACCCATAGGACTTGAAGTGTGTTAGTCCCATCACACAGAGATCATATATTTTGTTCCCAGAAGCACCTATAGGACTTGAAGTGTGTTAGTCCCATCACACAGACCTACATTTTCTTCCCAGAAGCACCTATAGGACTTGAAGTGCGTTAGTCCCATCACACAGAGATCATATATTTTGTTCCCAGAGGCACCTATAGGACTTGAAGTGTGTTAGTCCCATCACACAGACCTATATTTTCTTCCCAGAAGCACCTATAGGACTTGAAGTGTGTTAGTCCCATCACACAGAGATCATATATTTTGTTCCCAGAAGCACCTATAGGACTTGAAGTGTGTTAGTCCCATCACACAGACCTACATTTTCTTCCCAGAAGCACCTATAGGACTTGAAGTGTGTTAGTCCATCACACATAGATCATATATTTTGTTCCCAGAAGCACCTATAGGACTTGAAGTGTGTTAGTCCCATCACACAGACCTATATTTTCTTCCCAGAAGCACCCATAGGACTTGAAGTGTGTTAGTCCCATCACACAGAGATCCTATATTTTGTTCCCAGAAGCACCTATAGGACTTGAAGTGTGTTAGTCCCATCACACAGACCTATATTTTCTTCCCAGAAGCACCCATAGGACTTGAAGTGTGTTAGTCCCATCACACAGAGATCCTATATTTTGTTCCCAGAAGCACCTATAGGACTTGAAGTGTGTTAGTCCCATCACACAGACCTATATTTTCTTCCCAGAAGCACCCATAGGACTTGAAGTGTGTTAGTCCCATCACACAGAAATCCTATATTTTGTCTCCAGAAGCACCTATAGGACTTGAAGTGTGTTAGTCCCATCACACAGACCTATATTTTGTTCCCAGAAGCACCCATAGGACTTGAAGTGTGTTAGTCCCATCACACAGAGATCCTATATTTTTTTCCCAGAAGCACCTATAGGACTTGAAGTGTGTTAGTCCCATCACACAGACCTATATTTTGTTCCCAGAAGCACCCATAGGACTTGAAGTGTGTTAGTCCCATCACACGGAGATCATATATTTTGTTCCCAGAGGCACCTATAGGACTTGAAGTGTGTTAGTCCCATCACACAGACCTATATTTTCTTCCCAGAAGCACCCATAGGACTTGAAGTGTGTTAGTCCCATCACACAGAGATCATATATTTTCTTCCCAGAAGCACCTATAGGACTTGAAGTGTGTTAGTCCCATCACACAGACCTACATTTTCTTCCCAGAAGCACCTATAGGACTTGAAGTGTGTTAGTCCCATCACACAGAGCTCATATATTTTGTTCCCAGAAGCACCTATAGGACTTGAAGTGTGTTAGTCCCATCACACAGACCTATATTTTCTTCCAGAAGCACCCATAGAACTTGAAGTGTGTTAGTCCCATCACACAGAGATCATATATTTTGTTCCCAGAAGCACCTATAGGACTTGAAGTGTGTTAGTCCCATCACACAGACCTATATTTTCTTCCCAGAAGCACCCATAGGACTTGAAGTGTGTTAGTCCCATCACACAGAGATCCTATATTTTGTTCCCAGAAGCACCTATAGGACTTGAAGTGTGTTAGTCCCATCACACAGACCTATATTTTCTTCCCAGAAGCACCCATAGCACTTAAAGTGTGTTAGTCCCATCACACAGAGATCCTATATTTTGTTCCCAGAAGCACCTATAGGACTTGAAGTGTGTTAGTCCCATCACACAGACCTATATTTTCTTCCCAGAAGCACCCATAGGACTTGAAGTGTGTTAGTCCCATCACACAGAAATCCTATATTTTGTCTCCAGAAGCACCTATAGGACTTGAAGTGTGTTAGTCCATCACACAGACCTATATTTTGTTCCCAGAAGCACCCATAGGACTTGAAGTGTGTTAGTCCCATCACACAGAGATCCTATATTTTTTTCCCAGAAGCACCTATAGGACTTGAAGTGTGTTAGTCCCATCACACAGACCTATATTTTGTTCCCAGAAGCACCCATAGGACTTGAAGTGTGTTAGTCCCATCACACAGAGATCATATATTTTGTTCCCAGAGGCACCTATAGGACTTGAAGTGTGTTAGTCCCATCACACAGACCTATATTTTCTTCCCAGAAGCACCCATAGGACTTGAAGTGTGTTAGTCCCATCACACAGAGATCATATATTTTGTTCCCAGAGGCACCTATAGGACTTGAAGTGTGTTAGTCCCATCACACAGACCTATATTTTCTTCCCAGAAGCACCCATAGGACTTGAAGTGTGTTAGTCCCATCACACAGAGATCATATATTTTGTTCCCAGAGGCACCTATAGGACTTGAAGTGTGTTAGTCCCATCACACAGACCTATATTTTCTTCCCAGAAGCACCCATAGGACTTGAAGTGTGTTAGTCCCATCACACAGAGATCATATATTTTGTTCCCAGAAGCACCTATAGGACTTGAAGTGTGTTAGTCCCATCACACAGAGATCATATATTTTGTTCCCAGAAGCACCTATAGGACTTGAAGTGTGTTAGTCCCATCACACAGAGATCATATATTTGTTCCCAGAGGCACCTATAGGACTTGAAGTGTGTTAGTCCCATCACACAGACCTATATTTTCTTCCCAGAAGCACCTATAGGACTTGAAGTGTGTTAGTCCCATCACACAGAGATCATATATTTTGTTCCCAGAAGCACCTATAGGACTTGAAGTGTGTTAGTCCCATCACACAGAGATCATATATTTTGTTCCCAGAAGAAAAAGTACAAACAAAAACCAGATTGGTAGCACTAGAACTCTCATGGGGGTTTGATGCCCCCCACAAAACCCGACGCGTTTTCAGTTCTTAAAGTTGTAGAACCTTCATCAGGGGTGGAGAGTGATGGAGTTAGTGATATAATTTACGCTCAAAATGGAGCAGACAGCCAAAATACGGGATGAGTTTCCAAAAACGGAGCGGAACACATGTATCTCCTAGGAACCGCTAAATTCCAGATATAGGATCTTATATATATAGCCGATAAGTTGAATGCTTGGTATCCCACATGTGTAGGTCCGTTATAGTTTCATATGGGTCCTAACAAGTACAGGTATGCAGTTAACAAAGTCTCAGAGCACAAAAAGATCCTCAAGGCAGATGCAGGGTGAACTACCATATGTAGTTCATCCAGAAAATTCCACCGGTAGGATGAATATCCAATGAGGAAAGAGTGTGGAGATGTCTAGAGTTGTGGTAACCCATGCAAGTAGTCCCACGTGGGGAGAAAAGAAACCGGCGGAGACGGAGTCCCTATAGCGGTGTGCTGCCCCAAATAGAGGCTGCCTTAGATGACAACTAGGGATGGGCCCGGTGCTCGATGCGAACCCATGTTCGCATCGAGCACCGGGTGTTCGCTCGCTCGGCGAGCCCAGAACTATTTTGGCCGCTCGCATCACGTTCGTGTGATGCGAGCGGACCCGCAATGCATTGCGACCGGCGCGGCCGGCGCAGTGCATTGCTGGCTGATGATTGGCCAAGCATGCACTGTGACCCCGCATGCTTGGCCAATCACAGCGCCGGAAACTCGAAGAGCCATAATTGGCTACAGGCAGGACGCCTGTAGCCAATTACAGCTCAGGGGCTTTAGTACACGCCCCCTCTTATAAAAGGCCGCCACGCCGTCTGCGCCGGTCACATGCTGTTCCGGCGTAGATAGAGCAGGATCGTTCTGTGTCACTCTGCTGGATTTAGTTAGAGAGATTTACTTAGAGAGATTGAGTTAGATAGATTCATTTAGAAAGATTGATTTAGAAAGAGGGGCTTGTAGTGTGTTCGTGGCAGGCAGGCACTGGCAGCAAACAGAGCTCCTGTATTTTGTTCCCAGAAGCACCTATAGGACTTGTAGTGTGTTCGTGGCAGGCAGGCAGAGCTCCTATATTTTGTTCCCAGAAGCACCTATAGGACTTGTAGTGTGTTCGTGGCAGGCAGGCAGAGCTCCTATATTTTGTTCCCAGAAGCACCTATAGGACTTGTAGTGTGTTCGTGGCAGGCAGGCAGAGCTCCTATATTTTGTTCCCAGAAGCACCTATAGGACTTGTAGTGTGTTCGTGGCAGGCAGGCAGAGCTCCTATATTTTGTTCCCAGAAGCACCTATAGGACTTGTAGTGTGTTCGTGGCAGGCAGGCAGAGCTCCTATATTTTGTTCCCAGAAGCACCTATAGGACTTGTAGTGTGTTCGTGGCAGGCAGGCAGAGCTCCTATATTTTGTTCCCAGAAGCACCTATAGACTTGAAGTGTGTTAGTCCCATCACACAGACCTATATTTTCTTCCCAGAAGCACCCATAGGACTTGAAGTGTGTTAGTCCCATCACACAGAGATCCTATATTTTGTTCCCAGAAGCACCTATAGGACTTGAAGTGTGTTAGTCCCATCACACAGACCTATATTTTCTTCCCAGAAGCACCCATAGGACTTGAAGTGTGTTAGTCCCATCACACAGAGATCCTATATTTTGTTCCCAGAAGCACCTATAGGACTTGAAGTGTGTTAGTCCCATCACACAGACCTATATTTTCTTCCCAGAAGCACCCATAGGACTTGAAGTGTGTTAGTCCCATCACACAGAAATCCTATATTTTGTCTCCAGAAGCACCTATAGGACTTGAAGTGTGTTAGTCCCATCACACAGACCTACATTTTCTTCCCAGAAGCACCTATAGGACTTGAAGTGTGTTAGTCCCATCACACAGAGATCATATATTTTGTTCCCAGAAGCACCTATAGGACTTGAAGTGTGTTAGTCCCATCACACAGACCTATATTTTCTTCCCAGAAGCACCCATAGAACTTGAAGTGTGTTAGTCCCATCACACAGAGATCATATATTTTGTTCCCAGAAGCACCTATAGGACTTGAAGTGTGTTAGTCCCATCACACAGACCTACATTTTCTTCCCAGAAGCACCTATAGGACTTGAAGTGTGTTAGTCCCATCACACAGAGATCATATATTTTGTTCCCAGAAGCACCTATAGGACTTGAAGTGTGTTAGTCCCATCACACAGACCTATATTTTCTTCCCAGAAGCACCCATAGAACTTGAAGTGTGTTAGTCCCATCACACAGAGATCATATATTTTGTTCCCAGAAGCACCTATAGGACTTGAAGTGTGTTAGTCCCATCACACAGACCTATATTTTCTTCCCAGAAGCACCCATAGGACTTGAAGTGTGTTAGTCCCATCACACAGAGATCCTATATTTTGTTCCCAGAAGCACCTATAGGACTTGAAGTGTGTTAGTCCCATCACACAGACCTATATTTTCTTCCCAGAAGCACCCATAGGACTTGAAGTGTGTTAGTCCCATCACACAGAGATCCTATATTTTGTTCCAGAAGCACCTATAGGACTTGAAGTGTGTTAGTCCCATCACACAGACCTATATTTTCTTCCCAGAAGCACCCATAGGACTTGAAGTGTGTTAGTCCCATCACACAGAAATCCTATATTTTGTCTCCAGAAGCACCTATAGGACTTGAAGTGTGTTAGTCCCATCACACAGACCTATATTTTCTTCCCAGAAGCACCCATAGGACTTGAAGTGTGTTAGTCCCATCACACAGAGATCCTATATTTTGTTCCCAGAAGCACCTATAGGACTTGAAGTGTGTTAGTCCCATCACACAGACCTATATTTTCTTCCCAGAAGCACCCATAGGACTTGAAGTGTGTTAGTCCCATCACACAGAAATCCTATATTTTGTCTCCAGAAGCACCTATAGGACTTGAAGTGTGTTAGTCCCATCACACAGACCTATATTTTGTTCCCAGAAGCACCCATAGGACTTGAAGTGTGTTAGTCCCATCACACAGAGATCCTATATTTTGCTCCCAGAAGCACCTATAGGACTTGAAGTGTGTTAGTCCCATCACACAGACCTATATTTTCTTCCCAGAAGCACCCATAGGACTTGAAGTGTGTTAGTCCCATCACACAGAGATCATATATTTTGTTCCCAGAGGCACCTATAGGACTTGAAGTGTGTTAGTCCCATCACACAGACCTATATTTTCTTCCCAGAAGCACCCATAGGACTTGAAGTGTGTTAGTCCCATCACACAGAGATCATATATTTTGTTCCCAGAAGCACCTATAGGACTTGAAGTGTGTTAGTCCCATCACACAGACCTATATTTTCTTCCCAGAAGCACCCATAGGACTTGAAGTGTGTTAGTCCCATCACACAGAGATCATATATTTTGTTCCAGAAGCACCTATAGGACTTGAAGTGTGTTAGTCCCATCACACAGACCTACATTTTCTTCCCAGAAGCACCTATAGGACTTGAAGTGTGTTAGTCCCATCACACAGAGATCATATATTTTGTTCCCAGAGGCACCTATAGGACTTGAAGTGTGTTAGTCCCATCACACAGACCTATATTTTCTTCCCAGAAGCACCCATAGGACTTGAAGTGTGTTAGTCCCATCACACAGAGATCATATATTTTGTTCCCAGAAGCACCTATAGGACTTGAAGTGTGTTAGTCCCATCACACAGACCTATATTTTCTTCCCAGAAGCACCCATAGAACTTGAAGTGTGTTAGTCCCATCACACAGAGATCATATATTTTGTTCCCAGAAGCACCTATAGGACTTGAAGTGTGTTAGTCCCATCACACAGACCTATATTTTCTTCCCAGAAGCACCCATAGGACTTGAAGTGTGTTAGTCCCATCACACAGAGATCCTATATTTTGTTCCCAGAAGCACCTATAGGACTTGAAGTGTGTTAGTCCCATAACACAGACCTACATTTTCTTCCCAGAAGCACCTATAGGACTTGAAGTGTGTTAGTCCCATCACACAGAGATCATATATTTTGTTCCCAGAAGCACCTATAGGACTTGAAGTGTGTTAGTCCCATCACACAGACCTATATTTTCTTCCCAGAAGCACCCATAGGACTTGAAGTGTGTTAGTCCCATCACACAGAGATCATATATTTTGTTCCCAGAAGCACCTATAGGACTTGAAGTGTGTTAGTCCCATCACACAGACCTATATTTTCTTCCCAGAAGCACCCATAGGACTTGAAGTGTGTTAGTCCCATCACACAGAGATCCTATATTTTGTTCCAGAAGCACCTATAGGACTTGAAGTGTGTTAGTCCCATCACACAGACCTATATTTTCTTCCCAGAAGCACCCATAGGACTTGAAGTGTGTTAGTCCCATCACACAGAGATCCTATATTTTGTTCCCAGAAGCACCTATAGGACTTGAAGTGTGTTAGTCCCATCACACAGACCTATATTTTGTTCCCAGAAGCACCCATAGGACTTGAAGTGTGTTAGTCCCATCACACAGAGATCCTATATTTTTTTCCCAGAAGCACCTATAGGACTTGAAGTGTGTTAGTCCCATCACACAGACCTATATTTTCTTCCCAGAAGCACCCATAGGACTTGAAGTGTGTTAGTCCCATCACACAGAGATCCTATATTTTGTTCCCAGAAGCACCTATAGGACTTGAAGTGTGTTAGTCCCATCACACAGACCTACATTTTCTTCCCAGAAGCACCTATAGGACTTGAAGTGTGTTAGTCCCATCACACAGAGATCATATATTTTGTTCCCAGAAGCACCTATAGGACTTGAAGTGTGTTAGTCCCATCACACAGAGATCCTATATTTTGTTCCCAGAAGCACCTATAGGACTTGAAGTGTGTTAGTCCCATCACACAGAGATCATATATTTTGTTCCCAGAAGCACCTATAGGACTTGAAGTGTGTTAGTCCCATCACACAGACCTATATTTTCTTCCCAGAAGCACCCATAGGACTTGAAGTGTGTTAGTCCCATCACACAGAGATCCTATATTTTGTTCCCAGAAGCACCTATAGGACTTGAAGTGTGTTAGTCCCATCACACAGACCTATATTTTGTTCCCAGAAGCACCCATAGGACTTGAAGTGTGTTAGTCCCATCACACAGACCTATATTTTCTTCCCAGAAGCACCCATAGGACTTGAAGTGTGTTAGTCCCATCACACAGAGATCATATATTTTGTTCCCAGAAGCACCTATAGGACTTGAAGTGTGTTAGTCCCATCACACAGACCTACATTTTCTTCCCAGAAGCACCTATAGGACTTGAAGTGTGTTAGTCCCATCACACAGAGATCATATATTTTGTTCCCAGAAGCACCTATAGGACTTGAAGTGTGTTTAGTCCCATCACACAGAGATCATATATTTTGTTCCCAGACGCACCTAGAGGACTTGAAGTGTGTTAGTCCCATCACACAGAGACCTATATTTTCTTCCAGAAGCACCTATAGGACTTGAAGTGTGTTAGTCCCATCACACAGAGATCATATATTTTGTTCCCAGAGGCACATATAGGACTTGAAGTGTGTTAGTCCCATCACACAGACCTATATTTTCTTCCCAGAAGCACCTATAGGACTTGAAGTGTGTTAGTCCCATCACACAGAGATCCTATATTTTATTCCCAGAAGCACCTATAGGACTTGAAGTGTGTTAGTCCCATCACACAGACCTATATTTTCTTCCCAGAAGCACCCATAGGACTTGAAGTGTGTTAGTCCCATCACACAGAGACCCTATATTTTGTTCCCAGAAGCACCAATGGGACTTGAAGTGTGTTAGTCCCATCACACAGAGATCCTCTATTTTCTTTGCAGAAGCACCCATAGGACTTCTAGTGTGTTAGTGGCATCACACAGAGCTCCTATATTGTCTTCTCAGCAGCACCCACAGGACTTCTAGTGTGTTAGTGGCATCACACAGAGCTCCTCTATTTTCTTTGCAGAAGCACCCATAGGACTTCTAGTGTGTTAGTGGCATCACACAGAGCTCCTATATTGTCTTCTCAGCAGCACCCACAGGACTTCTAGTGTGTTAGTGGCATCACACAGAGCTCCTATATTGTCTTCTCAGCAGCACCCACAGGACTTCTAGTGTGTTAGTGGCATCACACAGAGCTCCTCTATTTTCTTTGCAGAAGCACCCATAGGACTTCTAGTGTGTTAGTGGCATCACACAGAGCTCCTATATTGTCTTCTCAGCAGCACCCACAGGACTTCTAGTGTGTTAGTGGCATCACACAGAGCTCCTCTATTTTCTTTGCAGAAGCACCCATAGGACTTCTAGTGTGTTAGTGGCATCACACAGAGCTCCTATATTTTCTTCTCAGCAGCACCCACAGGACTACCGACTACAATGGCTGGAAGACCGCCAAGGGGAGGCAGAGCGTGCAGAGCCAAGAACACAGGGCAGGCAGGCTCTGTTTCTAGTGGACGTGGCCGTGGCCGTGGACGTGGTCGTGCATCGTCATCAGCACGTGGCCATGGGACACGCGCGTCTTTGTTTTCGGCAGCTGGACATGTGGAGCCGCATCATGCTGAAGGCTTGGTAGAATGGATGACCAAGCCCTCCTCATCCTCCTCATCCTCTCTCACCCAGGCTCAGGGTACTGGCAGAGCAGCTGCCAACGCGTACTCAATGGCATCATCAGCCACCCCTTCCCTAGACCCACCATGTCCTCCTGAGGAGTCCCCCGAACTCTTTGAGCACAGTGTTGGGTACATGCTCCAGGAGGATGCCCAACGATTCGAAGGCTCGGATGATGATACCCAGCTTGAGGAATCTGGCAGTACTGTTCCACCAGCTGCAGCTTACTGCCAGGTTTGCTCTAGTGGTGAAGAGGGAGGGGATGATGAGGTCACTGACTCCACGTGGGTGCCTGAAGGGAGAGAGGATGAGGAGGAGGATGAGGAGGAGGAGGATGCGGCGTCACATGTCCAACGAGGCAGGATGCCCCCTGGAGGCCAGGTAGAGGCCAGCACAGCAACTGTACAACACCGCAGAGCTCCGCCTGTGCAGGGCGCTGCCTCTGCACGTTATCAGAAAAGTTCTTTGGTGTGGGCCTTTTTTGAGACGAGTGCATCAGATCGCACCACTGCTATTTGCAATATTTGTCTCAAGCGTATCTCGCGTGGCCAAAACATCAGCCGCTTGGGCACCACAAGCATGACCAGACATATGTCGACCTGCCATGCAGCTCGTTGGCAGGCACACATAAAAGACCCACACCAAAGAACTAAGCGGACCTCTCCTTGCTCCTCATCAGCTGGGATCTCCATCCCCACTACACCTTCAGTCCTCTCTGAAAGCTGCTCTGAGAGGACTGAAGGTGTAGAATTAAGTGTGTCACAACCAAGTACTTGCAGTACACCGACGTCCGATTGCAGCAGGCAAATTTCCCTGCCCCAGCTGCTGGACCGTAGAAAGAAGTACACTCCCAGCCATCCACATGCCCAGCGGTTGAATGCTAGCTTGGCTAAATTGCTAGCACTTCAACTGCTGCCTTTTCAGTTGGTAGACTCGGCCCCCTTCCGTGAGTTTGTTCAATGTGCGGTTCCTCAGTGGCAGGTTCCCAAACGCCACTTTTTCTCACGGAAGGCGATTCCGTCTCTCTACCGGCATGTGGAAGGCAATGTCCATGCCTCGCTGGACAGGGCGGTCAGCGGTAAGGTGCATATTACCGCTGACTCATGGTCCAGCAGGCATGGACAGGGACGTACCTTTCTTTCACGGCCCATTGGGTCACTCTATTGGCAGCTGGGAGGGATGCAGGACAAGGTGCAGTAGTGTTGGAGGTTGTTCCGCCACCACGCCTCCAAAACGCTACTACTGCTACTGGTTGTGACACACCTCTCTCCTCCACCCCCTCCTCTTCTTCTTCCTCCAGTGCTCTGTCCTTGGAACCAGCGGTGCTCCGTAGGCGTACAAGGGGCTACGCAAGTACGCAGGCAAAAAGATGCCATGCCGTGCTTGCGCTGGTGTGTTTGGGGGACAGGAGCCACACTGGGCCAGAGGTTCTGGCAGCTCTGCAGGGGCAGGCCGAGAGGTGGTTGACGCCACGTCAGCTTAAGCCAGGAATGGTCGTTTCTGACAATGGCACCAACCTCCTCTCCGCCCTGCGACAGGGGCAGCTCACCCATGTGCCCTGCATGGCTCACGTCCTCAACCTGGTGGTGCAGCGGTTCTTGGGCAGGTTCCCAGGCTTACAGGATGTCCTGAGGCAGGCCAGGAAAGTCTGTGTGCATTTCCGCCGATCTTATAATGCCAGTGCTCGGCTGACTGAGCTGCAAAAGGAGCTGAACCTGCCCAAGAACCGCCTAATATGTGACATGCCCACCAGGTGGAACTCAACGTTGGCCATGCTGCAGCGACTGCACACGCAGCAGAGGGCCATCAATGAGTACCTTTGCGACTACGGCACCAGGACAGGGTCAGGGGAGCTCGGTTTTTTTTCCCCACGTCAGTGGAGCATGATCAGGGATGCATGCACTGTCCTCTCACCATTTGAGGAGGCCACGAGGATGGTGAGCAGTGACAGTGCATGCATCAGTGACACTGTCCCTCTTGTCCACCTGTTGAGCATACGCTGCGTGGGATAATGGACAGGGCACTTGAGGCAGAACAGAGGCAGGAAGAGGAGGACTTCCTTGCCTCTCAAGGCCCCCTTTATCCGGACAGTGTTCTTTCTGTCCCACCCATCACACAGGAAGAGGATGAGGAGGAGGAGGGAGGAGGAGGAGGAGGAGGATTGTGTGAGCATGGAGGTGGAGCCTGGCACTCAGCCTCAGCAGCAGCAGTCTTTTAGGGATGATGTACAGTCCCAACAAACCAGTGGACTTGTACGTGGCTGGGAGGAGGTGGCTGGCGATCATGTCATCCTCAGTGACCCAGAAGACTCCGGACCGAATGCCTCAGCTAACCTACGCTGCATGGCCTCCCTGATCCTGCAAAGCCTGCGGAAGGATCCTCGTGTTCTTCGGATCAAGGAGAGGGACCATTACTGGCTGGCCACTCTCCTTGATCCGCGGTACAAGGGTAAGGTTGCGGACCTTATCTTGCCGTCGCAGAGGGAGCAGAGGATGAGACATCTCAGGGAGGCCTTGCAGAAAGGTCTGTGCAACGCGTTCCCAGAAACTGGGAGGTTACAAACTCCTGGTCCTGGGTGACGAGTTGCTGAGGCTTCGGTCAGTAGCAGAAGGAGCGGTGGGGAAGGTGGACGTCTGACCGATGCGTTCAGACAATTTTTTAGTCCGCAGCCCCAAGGTATGATCGGTTCCAGCAACCATCGCCAGCGTCTGATATACATGGTGTAGGAATACCTTGGGGCAAGGTCAGACTTGGACACCTTTCCCACCGAAAATCCTCTGGCTTACTGGGTCCTGAGGATGGATCACTGGCCAGAGCTTGCACAGTATGCAATTGAGCTACTGGCCTGTCCTGCCTCCAGCGTTCTTTCCGAACGCACATTCAGTGCTGCTGGAGGATTTGTCACCGATCATAGGGTGCGCCTGTCCACCGCCTCGGTTGATCGACTGACCTTCATCAAAATGAATCAGTCTTGGATCACCACCAGCTACCAGGCACCTGAGGCGGATATAACCGAATAATTTTTAATGTCACATCCCTTCAAGACTGCCTATGCTGATGCTGAGTGACTGTCCTCTTATGTTCACTGACTATCCTCTTCCTCCTCCTCAATGATCCATGCCACCACACCAGTGCCTAAGGCACAATTTTTTTCAGCCCCTGTTTAACAGGGGCGTGTACATACAATTTTTATAAAAAAATGCTTCCCAACACGTGTGACTGCTGTGCTCCAAGTACAGTATCTGTGAGGGGTTGCAGTGTTGTGGCACCAGCACCAGTGCCTAAGGCACAATTTTTCAGCCCCTGTTTAACAGGGGCGTGTACTTACAATTTTTTAAAAAAAATGCTTCGCAACACGTGTGACTGCTGTGCTCCAAGTACAGTATCTGTGAGGGGTTGCAGTGTTGTGGCACCAGCACCAGTGCCTAAGGCACAATTTTTCAGCCCCTGTTTAACAGGGGCGTGTACTTACAATTTTTTTAAAAAATGCTTCGCAACACGTGTGACTGCTGCGCTCCAAGTACAGTATCTGTGAGGGGTTGCAGTGTTGTGGCACCAGCACCAGTGCCTAAGGCACAATTTTTCAGCCCCTGTTTAACAGGGGCGTGTACTTACAATTTTTTAAAAAAATGCTTCGCAACACGTGTGACTGCTGTGCTCCAAGTACAGTATCTGTGAGGGGTTGCAGTGTTGTGGCACCAGCACCAGTGCCTAAGGCACAATTTTTCAGCCCCTGTTTAACAGGGGCGTGTACTTACAATTTTTTAAAAAAATGCTTCGCACACGTGTGACTGCTGTGCTCCAAGTACAGTATCTGTGAGGGTTGCAGTGTTGTGGCACCAGCACCAGTGCCTAAGGCACAATTTTTTCAGCCCCTGTTTAACAGGGCGGGTAATTACAAATCTTGATCTAATAGTTCACAGCAGGGCCCATTCCTGCGCCCACCAAGAGTAACTATGAGGGCCTACAGTCTTGTGGCAACACCGTCCACCACCACCGCCAAAGGCCCAATTTTTCTGCCCTGTTCATCAGGTGCTTGCAATTACAAATCTTGATCTAATAACTCACAGCAGGGCCCATTCCTGCGCCCACCAAGAGTAACTGTGAGAGCTTACAGTCTTGTGGCAACACCGTCCACCACCACCGCCAAAGGCCCAAATTTTCTGCCCTGTTCATCAGGTGCTTGCAATTACAAATCTTGATCTAATAACTCACAGCAGGGCCCATTCCTGCGCCCACCAAGAGTAACTGTGAGAGCTTACAGTCTTGTGGCAACACCGTCCACCACCACCGCCAAAGGCCCAAATTTCTGCCCTGTTCATCA
Organism: Lithobates sylvaticus; assembly: GCA_028564925.1. Lineage (NCBI taxonomy): Eukaryota > Metazoa > Chordata > Amphibia > Anura > Ranidae > Lithobates > Lithobates sylvaticus. The sequence continues at coordinate 459,117,478 of CM053027.1, read as the reverse complement.
GGTGCTTGCAATTACAAATCTTGATCTAATAACTCACAGCAGGGCCCATTCCTGCGCCCACCAAGAGTAACTGTGAGAGCTTACAGTCTTGTGGCAACACCGTCCACCACCGCCACCACCACCCCCAATTTTTCTGCCCTGTTCAACAGGTGCATGCAATTACAAATCTTGATCTATTAACTCACAGCAGGGCCCATTCCTGTGCCCACCAGTCTTGTGGCTACACCAACATCTAATAGGGCAAATTTCTGCAGAGTATATACGCCAGGCCCCTACTTTCAAACATCCAACTTACAAACGACTCCTACTTGCAAATGGAAAGAGAAAACAGGAAGTGAGAGGAAATCTACCCCTAGGAAGGGAAATTCTATCCTGTTAGATTTAATTTGGGAAAAAGGTATCTCCTCTCTACTGATACTTTATCACCAATCCTTGTTTCAATTAAAACCCCACTTTTTCCAAAAACATTTGTCATTGGGACGGAAAGTGAGGTGACATGTTCTGAACAGATGTGCAAAGACAGCAAATGTTACAGGGGTGATAACCCCTCCCTTATGTTCTCCAAAAAGCTTAAAAATAGATTTTTTTGGGGATGGAGCTACACTTCATAATGTACCTGTTCAGATTCTACTTAAGAACAAACCTAAAGCCGCAAGTGGTTTTAAATGGCTTCTTTTTTTTCCTTTACAAATGTCATTTTGTGCAAGGACAGTTCTAAACACGGGAAACACATGCCACTTCACAGGCATACTTTAGACACCCCCCAGGTACCATATTTAAAGGAAAATTTCACTTTTTTTTTTCACTTTATGCATCATTAAAATGACTGCTCCCGAAAAAACGTTAGTTTTTAAAAGTTCTTTTTGCATTGATATATGTCCCCTGGGGCAGGACCGGGTCCCCAAACCTGTTTTAGGACATTAACATGCATATTGGCCGTTGTAATTATCACTTTTGATTTCGAACGTTCGCGTCCATTATAACGTATAGGGTTCGAAAATTCGCGCGAACTTTCGGTCCGTTCGAAGGTTCTGGTGCGAACCAAACCCGGGGGTATTCGGCTCATCCCTAATGACAACAACAGGGCCTTATGACAGATAGTGAGGCTCATGTGGTTTATTGTGTGCTGTACTAACACAGCAGACACACACACACACAGGCTAGCTCCTGTAAATGCCTGGCTGCCTTAGATGACAACAACTGGGCCTTACGGCAGATAGAGGCTGCCTTAGATGACAACAACAGGGCCTTATGACAGATAGCTAGGCTCAGGTGGTTGTGTGCTGTACTAACACAGCAGACACACACATGCTAGCTCCTGTAAATGCCTGGCTGACTGCCTTAGATCACAACAGGCCAGAAGTATAAAGGTGATACTGCAATGCTGTACTAACAGCACGCACACACCAGACTAATCCCCAGAATCACAGCAGATAAAGTTAGACTCAGCAGCAGATAATGTCACCACTCAGCACAGCAGAATGTATAACACAGCACAGCACTGCAGATACTGTCAGCAGCAGTGCAATCAGCAGAATGAATATAAATTTTAAATGATCACTCAGTATGAATCAATTCAGCATCAGCAATGTACAACAGTCTGCCTGTATCACAGTCACCGGAACACAGTGCACTAGGCCGCCACAGCGGCAACCTTTTATAGAGTGGGGTGTGTAGTAAAGCCCCTGAGCTATAATTGGCTACAGGCATCCTGCCTGTAGCCAATTATGGCTCTCCTCACTGCCGGCGCTGTGATTGGCCAAAAATGCGGGGTCACAGTGCATGCTTGGCCAATCATCAGCCAGCAATGCACTGCGACTGGCGCAGTGCATTGCGGGCCGCTCGCATCACACGAATGTGATGCGAACATACAAATAGTTCTGGGCTCGCCGAGCGGGCGAACGCCCGGTGTTCAATTCGAACGTGAGTTCGAATCGAAGACCGGGCCCATCCCTAATACTGAAACATTTTATTTAATAATATCACCTACACTTCCATGTTGTTGTAATTTAAAGAAAGTTGATGTAACTGGCATTTAAAGCATGACAAAACATGGAAAAAAGCTATTACATGACATGCTTTATTTTTTGATCTACTAAAAACATTGCTAATTGTTCAAGTAGTGAGATAATGCATCTGTTTTTCTATCTATATGACAGAAATGGTCTGACAGTTTGACATTGCTAAAAAGATTTTTTTTTTCCTGTCTGTGAAAGGATTTATAATATTTTTAGCTTAACAGCAGGGAGTAGTGACACAGGTTAATTTGTAACCCAATATTTATCTACTTAAAATGATAATGAATTCCAAGATTTTCTTGTCTGTTAGGAAAGCCAAAGCTTATCACATATAAAAAGAAAGTGCTATAAATACAGGAAAATAATAAGCAGTATTTATCAGGTTTTGAGATGTATTGACATAAATTATTTGTTTTAATTAAACATATTATATTTCTGTATTGTAATGTGGCATTTAGTAGCATAGTTAAAATAAATCAAAAGTATAGAAAGTTTGGGGGCGTGATTAGGACGTGGCGGCATGAGCACGCTCCTTGCAGAGCTCTGAGCGGATCGAGATCCCTAACACCCAGCTTACCCTCTTCAGCCAGCTACTCTCTATGCCGGAGGGTCAGAGATAACCTTCAGCCACCAGGCAGCCGTGGGGTGCCAAGATCACCCATTATTTCCTGCACCAGCACTCCATCGCTCGCACCTCCTGCCTCTTCCAAGATGGTGTCACCAAGAGTCTGAGAGGCGGGTTCCACAGGCAGCAAAAGTGCCCCACTATCACAGCCACAGCGGCTGGTGGACTCTGACAGGCCTCTAGCTCACCCAGACTCTCCCATTCTGACATCTGTGCTTCCCAAAGCCAAATTCCCCCACTGGCTCCACAGCCCACCAAGCTTCAGGGATATAATAGCTGACCTTCCCACCAAGCAGGACATTCATGCCATTGTTACCTCCATAGTCAATGCTCTCTCTAGAGAGAAACATGATCTTGGGCAGCAGATTAACACTATGGATGAGTTTGTCACCACCCTAGAAGCCCCCAGAATGAACACAACTGCCTGGCTTGCTGCCTTTCAATCCTCTCATTCTGACTTTCATTGCCATCCTATGAACATTATTTTTTTGCCCAAATTCTCACCAGTCACTTGCTCCCGTATATTTCCCCAGCTTATTACACAGGCATCAGGCAGGCTTTGTCCCTCTTAGTCAACCTTGGGATAACACTATACATATCCTTAACTTGATCCATGCTGTCCAATTGTAGAAGATCCCACTTATCTTGCAGTCCGACACAGAAAAAGATTTTGACTGGGTCAGCTGACCGTTCATGTAGGCATATTTGATTAGGGACTTCCATGCTTCACATGATATCTTCACTCTATTATCATCCCTCTGCAGCCCTGAAGGTCAACAAAACCAGGTCCAACTTCTTTCCTATTACAAATGGCACAAGACAAGGGTACCCCCTCTCTCCCACCCTAACATTGCTGATTAAAAAAGTGATTTCCCTCGCAGGGGGTTTTCTCCATCAGCATTAAATGACAATATGTTCAGCCTCCTGGCTCACACATGCAAAATTCCAAACAAAATACCGAGCCGTCTGACTCTCAGCAGTAGCTGAGCCATCTGACTCAGCAGTAGCACCACTGCTCAGGCTCCCACATGGGTCCTCCTGACTCCTGTCAGCGACCTCAGGCTCGGGTCTCTGGCTTTCACCATGCAGCCTGCTCTCTGGCTACTCCAGTGCACACCTGCACTCTCTGGGTTCTCCCTTGCAAGCCTGGACTCCTCGGTAGGGTTGAGTCCAGAACCTTGGTCCTTACTTTACTATCAGGCCCACTCACATCTGAACAATCAGTGTGTCGGTAAGTCTCAAAACCCGGACCCAGGACTGGGGGTTTCCTCCCACCAGGATCTCTAAGAAATCCCCAGGCTCCAGGTCCCAAAGTGGACTTCACTAAATAATGAGGAAACTGAAAAGCCAGGTTCCTCCCAAACAAGCAAATACACTGGAGCCCCTCAACCTGCCTGGTTGAGAATCCTGGACCCATACACTGGTGGGTTACCACACTAACCACTCCCCCCCGTTTCGACCCAGAGGGTGGAACACACCAGTACAACCTCCTCACCTTGGCATGACCATGCAAGTGACCAACCACATGGGCCAAATCTGGTCCCATCAGGTGACTTTCTCCATGTCTCCCTGCTACATCTACTCAGGCTCTACAAAAACTCTCCAATGCCTTTTTACTAGTGGGATTCCAAAAGCACCCCCTGCAGGGCGCGTGTGGCGCGTGCTGTGATCACTGAGTCACAAGACTCGGCTGATCACAGATCTGAGTAAGGGGCTGATCCCGGCCCTTACCACATGATCAGCTGTCAGCCAATGACAGCTGATCACGTGTGTAAACAAAAGCTCTGTAATCGTTATTCTCGATTACCTACTTATGTGAAAAGGACATCGGTCTGGAAGAGGAATGAGGCACATGTGCCTCACCGTGCCAATCAGTACCCCCTGCCAGTGCCACCTGCTATTGTCACCTGCCAGTGCCCACAGTGCCACCTGTCAATGCCCATGAGTGCCACCTATCAATGCCCACAAGTGCCACCTATCAATGCCCACCAATGGTGCCAATCAGTGCCTCATCAGTGCCACCTAGCAGTGCTGCCTATCAGTGTAACCTACCAGTGCCAATTAGTGCCCATTATTGCCACCCATCAGTGCCCATCACTACCACCCTTCAGTGCAGCTTCTCAGTGTTTATCAGTGCCACCTATCAATGCCCTCCAGTGCCACCTATCAGTGCCCACCAGTGCCACTTTATAAGTGCCCATCAGTGCAGCCCATCAGCGACCATCAGTGCAGTCCATCAGTGTAGCCTCATCAGCATATATCAATGAAGGAGAAAAATGACCTGTTTGCAAAATTTTATAACAAAATATATAAAAAAAATATATATATTTTTTTTAAAAGAATTTTAAATTTTTTTATCAAAAAATAAAAACCGCAGAGGTGATCAAATACCACCAAAGAGAGCTCTATTTGTGGGGAAAAAAAATGATAAAAATTTTGGGTACAGTGTTGTATGACCGCACAATTGTCATTCAAAGTGCGACAGCGCTGAAAGCTGAAAATTGGTCTGGACAGGAGGGGGGTGTAAGTGCCCAGTAACCAAGTGGTTAAACAGGAACCTGGGCTTGCAGAAAAATACTTTTAACCAGTAGCACTATCACCAGCTATGTTCCACAACCTGGGACAAGAAAAGATTCCATGCCCCAGTTGACCACATTCCAGGCATGGTATATTTCTGCACATATCTTTCGTGGGACGCTGCTCCACATCTCCAATGTAGCTCCTCCTTCCGGTTAACTCTCGTCGCCATAGGAGACCGCGCTCTCCCAGCATAACTTTGCTGGCTTTCTCCAACATGCTGTATCAGCCCCTCCTGAAGCCACTTGTCACGATCCTTGTTAGACATATCCCATGGTACAGAGACAGCCCGACTGGCTCCCTCTGTGTTGCTATTGGCAACCACTCTCGGCCTCAGCCTTTAGTCAGCCTCTCTCCTTGCATATAGCATGGGCTTCTCTCTGTTGGATCCTGGTTTCATGCTGTGACACATTCACATTTTTCAATAGCTACTGTTTTAACAGCAGCATCATTGCAAAGTTCCAGAAATGGAAACAAAAGTGATTTCCCTCGCAGGGAGTTTTCTCCATCAGCATTAAATGACAGTATGTTCCGCCTCCTGGCTCACACATGCAAAATTCCAAATAAAATATCGAGCAGCCTGACTCTCTTCAGCAGTAGCACTACTGCTCAGGCTCCCACACGGAGCCCTCCTGACTCCTATCAGTGACCTCTGGCTCGGGTCTCTTGCTTTCACTGTGCCACCTACACTCTCTGGCTACTCCAGTGCACACCTCCACTCGCTGGGTTCTCCCTTGCAAGCCTGGACTCCTCAGGAGGGTGGAGCCCAGAACCATGGTCCTGACTCTATAATGGCTACATACACTTGAACAAACAGTGTGCTGGTGAGTCTCAAAACCCGGACCCAGGACTAGGGATTTCATCCCACCCAGATCTCTAAGAAATTCCCGGGGCTCCAGGTCCCAAAGTGGGCACTGGAGCCCCTCAATCTGCCTGGTTGAGAATCCTGGACCAAATACCACCAAAAGAAAGCTCTATTTGTTGGGAAAAAAGGACGTAAATTTTGTTTGGGAGCCATGTCGCAAGACGGCGCAATTGTCAGTTAAAGCAACGCAGTGCCGAATCGCAAAAAGTGCTCTTGTCTTTGGCCAGCAAAATGGTCCGGGGCTTATGTGGTTAAGGACAAGCCACTGTTTGATCAAAATACTGGCATCAGAAAACATGTCCAGCATGCTTTGCCATCAAGTGCTGCAAAGCTACACAGTACACACCCTAGACCCTGTGTAATGTATACCATTTTGCACATGACATACTCTTAACCACTGCTGTACCCTGCGTGATGTGCTGTACATTTCTTACTCTGGAAAACTGCACCCTATATGCTGTGCTGTATATTACATACTCTGGACCACTGTGGCCTATTCCCATGCTGTAAATTACCTACTCTGGACTCCTGCACCCCGTGTGCTATGCTGTACATTTCAAACTTCGGACTACTACACTATGCTGCTAATACATACACTCCACTGCACATATGTACACACATCCTCCACCCACAACCAATTTGCTGGCATACTTCTCAACTGACCACCAATATAAAGGCACATCCGCTAACACAAACTACAGAATTTTGTAAGCTGTGCTATGTATTACATTGCCCAGACTAATGAACTCTCCAAACTGTGCTGTACAATATTTTGTCCTGTTGAATGAATGGTACATTTGCTCAGAGGTGAACTGAGCATATGTGGTTGGAAGAAGGGGAGCAACTTCTAATCAACTTTTATGTTTCTGTTTAAAGTCCAATTGAACCTTCAGTTTAAATAAAATAAATATCTTCCAGGTGCATCAAAACAAAAGGTATTCAATAACTTAATGTTTATGTGTCCCCTGCCAGCAACTGCAGAGTTGATCCTTTTCTCTTTCAGGGGAAGCAGTGATCTCATTGCAAAGATTTTGACTCACACGTAACTCAGAGTCAGTGCTTTCCAATTAGCAGGGAGCATGAGCTTTGCTGATTGCAGTGCTATAGATCTGATGCAGTAGGGAATCTGCAATGAGATCAGGGCTGGTGCAAGGATTTTTGACACCCTAGGCGAAACCTCATTTTGCCACCCCCCTGGCTCTACCCCCATTGCTCTGCCACCCCATTGCTCTGCCACGTACACCCCACCTTTTTAATTAGGGGACCAGACCAGAGATTTTTGTGTGTATAAGGGATGTATTGTGTGTTTCGGTGTCTGTGTGACTGTAAGGGATGCCCATCAATGCATCTTCACCAGTGCCAATCAATGCAGCCTCACCTGTGCCTATCAAATGCAGCCTCAGCAGCGCCCATCAAATACAGCCTCACCTGTGCCTATGAAATGCAGGCAGCCCCACCAAACGAAGTCTCACCAGTGCCCATCAAATGCAGCCTCTATCACCTGTGCCCATTATAGCCGCTTCACCTGTGCCCATCAAATACAGTCCCACCAGTGCCCATCAAACGCAGCCTCAGCTGTGCCCATCAAACACAGTCTCACCTGTGCCTATCAAATGCAGTCTCACCAGTGCTCATCAAATGCAGTCTCACTCACCTGTGTCCATTAATGCCGCTTCACCTGTGCCTATCAAATACAGTCTCACCAGTGACCATCAAACGCAGCCCCACCTGCGCCCAAATGCAGTCTCACCTGTGCCCATCAAACGAAGTCTCACCAGCGCTCATAAAATTCAGCCTCACTCCCCTGTGCCCATTAACCACTTCAGCCCCAGACCAATTGGCAGCCAAAGGACCCCTTTTGGCGATTCGGCACTGCAACGCTTTAACTGACAATTGCGCGGTCGTGTGACGTGGCTCCCAAACAAAATTGGCTTTCTTTTGGTGGTATTTGATCGCTCCCGGGGGTTTTTATTTTTTGCGCTATAAACAAAAATAGAGCGACAATTTTGAAAAAAATGCAATATTTTTTGCTTTTTGCTATAATAAATATCCACAAAAAATATATAAAAAAACATTTTTCTAAGTTTAGGCCGATACATATTCTTCTACATATTTTTGGTAAAAAAAATCGCAATTAGCGATTATTGATTGGTTTGCGCAAAAGTTATAGCGTTTACAAAATAGGGGATAGTTTTATAGCATTTTTATTAATATTTTTTTTTTACTAGTAATGGCGGCGATCAGCAATTTTTATTGTGACTGCGATATTATGGCGGACACATCGGACATTTTTGACACATTTTTGGGACCATTGTCATTTATACAGCAATCAATGCTATTTAAATGCATTGATTCCTGTATAAATGACACTGGCAGTGAAAGAGTTAACCACTAGGGGGGGGGTTATGGGCTGTGATGTGTGTGTTTTTTTTAACATTAGGGGGCGGGGCTGACGTCTGACGTCATTGATCGGCTTTCCCGATGACAGGGAACAGCCGATCAATGACAGGCAGAGTAGGAAGCGCGGGAGAGGTTTGTTTACACAGACCTCTCCCCGTTCTTCAGCTCTGTGACCCGTGGTCACGGAGCTCCTGATCGGGTCGCGAGCGCGCCGCCGACGATGCACACGACCCACGGCTAGACTCTTAAAGGGCCACGTACCTGTACGTGGTTCTGCCTAGCCGTGCCATTCTGCCGACGTACATCGCATTAGGCGGACGGGAAGCGGCTAATGTTGCTTCAGCTGTGCCCATCAAATACAGTCTCAATAGTGCCCATCAACCGCAGCCTCACCTGTGCCCATCAAACACAGTCTCAACTGTGCCCATCAAACGCAGCCTCACTGTGCCCATCAAACACAGTCTCACTCACCTGTGCCCAGTAATGCCGCTTCACCTGTGCCCATCAAACGCAGCCTCACCTGTGCCCATCAAACCCAGTCTCACCAGCGCTCATCAAATGCAGCCTCACTCACCTGTGTCCATCAAATACAGTCTCAATAGTGCCCATCAAACGCAGCATCACCTGAGCCCAACAAATAAAGTCTCAGCTGTGCCAATCAATGGTGCTTCACCACTGCCAATCAATGCAGCATCGCAGGGGGGGGGGGGGGCTTGGTACATACTTGGCATTTTGCAAATTGCATATCATTGTCAATATATACAATCTCATTATTATCTAAGGCAGCAACAGTGTTTACCACACAGCAGGTGATGGTCTTGGGCTCAGCAAACTTGTATCTGAGGACATGAACCTGTTTGCTTGCTGCCTGTTGTTCCTCACTCACATCAATCTAAAATCCTTCTGTACACCTGTACCTGCCTCTGTCTGTGCCTCTTCCAGGCTCCATCTGTCCCCAAGCCTGGAGAGCCGCCGCCAGGAGCCACGCTATGTGACTGTCACATGATTTACTCCGCTCCACTCCAGTGTGACAGGGCCAGTCCAGGAGAGCGTCTTTGGGGGGGGGGGGTGCTCATTGGATACACACGTCAGAGTGGAGAGCGTCGGGTGAGCTGGTGCTGCTGGACACATGTCACTGTAATTCAGAACTATCTCCGCTCCCAGTCAGAGCGGAATGCAGGCTGGGGGGTGGGATGGAAGCTGGAAACTTTTAGAGCACAGAGCGTGGGGAGGTGTTCTGGACAGTTGAGGACACACATGATGTCACTGATGTGTAAGAGCGGAGACCGGGGGGGCGCTGCTTCACACATGTCAGTCTCAGAGCGGCTGCCTGGTGTATAGTGCAAGCTCTGTGGACAGTGCGGGAGTAGGATAACCAGTGTCCGGGCGCCCTAGGCGGCTGCCTAGCCCGCCTAGTGGTAGCACCGGCCCTGAATGAGATCACTGCTTACCCACAGAGAACAAGGGTCTCCTCTCTGTAGCTCCCCCAGGCCGGAGGCACACAGTGCACCATAGCACAAGATAATGCAAAGTGGTAATGGATGTTATTTAAGCAATGCTAAATGCAGTGGCAGCTGGTGCTCAAAATTTGGGGGGGGGGGGGGGGGGCGCAAACTGAAAAAATTTACTTTTAGTAATGTAGGGCTGTAAATAGCCATTTATCAGGTGATTATGTATCATCACTGCTAGGTAAAAGTGTGGCCAACAATTGCAGCCTCACTGTGCCCATTATGAGGGGTTCCCACCATCTCTGTGCTAAGTCCCTGGGTCTGTACACCTACTGTGCCCATTATGGGGGGTTTCCACCATCCCTGTACTGAGTTCCCGGGTCTGTAAGCTGATGTGCCTATTATGAGGGGTTCCCACCATCCCTGTGCTGAGTTCCCGGGTCTGTACACCCGCTGTGCCCATTATGGGGGGTTCCCACCATCCCTTTACTGAGTTCCCGGGTCTGTAAGCTGATGTGCCTATTATGAGGGGTTCCCACCATTCCTGTGCTGAGTTCCCGGATCTGTACACCCGCTGTACCCATTATTAGGGGTTCTCACCATCCCTGTACTGAGTTCCCGGGTCTGTACACCTGCTGTGCCCATTATGGGGGTTCCCACCATCCCTTTACTGAGTTACCGGATCTGTAAGCTGATGTGCCTATGTTGAGGGGTTCCCACCATCCCTGTGCTGAGTTCCAAGGTCTGTACACCCGCTGTGCCCATTATGAGGGGTTCTCACCATCCCTGTGCTGAGTTCCCGAGTCTGTACACCCGCTGTGCCCATTATGAGGGGTTCCCACCATCCATGTGCTGAGTTCCCAGGTCTGTAAGCTAATGTGCCTATTATGAGGGGTTCCCACCATCCCTGTGCTGAATTCCCAGGTCTGTAAGCTGATGTGCCTATTATGAGGGGTTCCCACCATCCCTGTGCTGAGTTCCCTGGTCTGTACACCTGTGCCCATTATGAGGGTTTCCCACCATCCCTGTGTGGAGTTCCCGGGTCTGTACACCCGCTGTGCCCATTATGAGGGGTTCCCACCATCCATGTGCTGAGTTCCGGGGTCTGTACACCCGCTGTGCCCATTATGAGGGGTTCCCACCATCCCAATGCTGAGTTCTTCTTGTTCTTCTTCTGAGAAGTGTGGTCTCAGATATGGAAGGAAAGGGTGTCAGTCAGTGATTGGAATGGTCAGATCTGAGACCGGAGGCTGCAGTATGAGAGCAGTGAACATCTATGCAAACAGAAGATAGTGAAGGGGGAGGAGGATCGGTGTGATAGGGAAGGTGTACAGACGTGGATTTTACAGAGAGAAAAAAAAAATTCATTTTTTTTAATAAGTAGCTTTGGGGGAGGGGGGCGGCGCCCCTGCGCCCCCTATTGACGGGCCACCACTGGCTAAATGTGAATGGGCCCTTAATGTTACTGCGTAAATGTGGGCATGGAAAAGTGGTGATTAGGGATGAGCTTTGAGTTTGAGTCGAACTGTCGAACCTGTTCACCGAACAGCGAACAATTTGGGGTGTTCGTGGCAAATTCGAAAAGCCGCGGAACACCCTGTAAAAGTTTATGGGAGAAATCTAAAGTGCTAATTTTAAAAGCTTATATGCAAGTTATTGTCATAAAAAGTGTTTGGGGACCTGGGTCCTGCCACCAGGGACATGTATCAATGCAAAAACAAGTTTTAAAAACTGAAGTTTTTTCGGGAGCAGTGATTTTAATAATGCTTAAAGTGAAAACAATAAAAGTGTAATATTCCTTTAAATTTCGTACCTGGGGGGGTGTGTATAGTATGCCTGTAAAGGGGCGCATGTTTCCCGTGATAAGAACTGTCCCTGCACAAAGTGTAATTTCTGCAGGAAAAAAAGACATTTAAAAGCACTCATGGCTTTAATGAATTGTCGGCTCCCCATAATACAGAGAACAGTCATTGAAAGTCATTGATAAAAAAAAAAAAGCGTGGAGTTCCCCCCAAATTCAATTACCAGGCCCTTCAGGTCTGGTATGGATTTTAAGGGGAACTCCACTCCAAATTAAAAAAAAAAATGGCAAGGAGTTCCCCACAAAAATCCATACCAGACCCTTTATCCTAGCACACGACCTGGCAGGCTGCAGGAAAAGAGGGAGGGGTGAGAGATCGCCCCCCTCCTGAACCGTACCAGGCCACATGCCCTCAACATTGGGAGGATGCTTTGGGGGTCTGTGACCCCTCAAAGCACCATGTGGGGACAAGGGCCTCATCCCCACAACCCTGGCCGGTGGTTGTGGGGGTTTGCGGGCGGGGAGGTTATCAGAATCTGGAAGCCCCTTTAACAAAGGGACCCCCAGATCCCTCCCCCCCTGTTTGAAATTGTAAGGGGGTACAAAAGTACCCCTACCATTTCACAAAGAAAGTGTAAAAAATTGTTAAAAAAACACACTGACAGCATTGGGAAAAGTCCTTTATTAAAAATAAAAAAAAGATTCCAGCGATGATAATCCACTCTTGCTATCCAGCGATGGCTGATCTCTTCTCTGGGGTCCAGCGATGGGTGATCTCTCCCGATGATGTCCAGCTCAGCGCATCCTGTCTCCACGGAGACACTGCGGGAAGGTCTTAGCTGAGGAGGACGGGGACACTCGTCACCTGACCCCACCCCCTCTGACGCAAGGGGAAACCCAGGCTTCCCCAGTGATGTACGGGTGACCCCGCCCCCCTCTGATGGTTTATAACGCAGGTTTCTGTTACATCAGAGCGGGGTGGGGTCACCCGCACATCACTGGGAAAGCCCGGGTTCCCCCTTGCGTCAGAGGGAGGCGGGGTCAGGTGACGGGTGCCCCCGTCATTCTCAGCTAAGACCTTATCAGGGGTACTACCATTTCACAAAGAAAGTGTAAAAAATTGTTAAAAAAAACACACAGACACCATGGGGAAAAGTCCTTTATTAAAAATACAAAAAAATTTAAAAAAGATTCCAGTGGTGGTAATCCACTCTTGTGATCCAGTGATGGCTGATCTCTTCTCCGGGGTCCAGCGATGGGTGATCTCTCCCGATGGTCCAGTGTAGCGCATCCTGTCTCCACGGAGACACTGCAGGAATCCTGACAGCCTGATAAGGTCTTAGCTGAGAATGACGGGCCACCCGTCACCTGACCCCGCCCCCCTCTGATGTAACAGAAACCTGTGTTATAAACCATCAGAGGGGGGCGGGGGTCACCCGTACATCACTGGGGAAGCCTGGGTTTCCCCTTGCATCAGAGGGGGGTGGGGTCAGGTGACGAGTGTCCCCGTCCTCCTCAGCTAAGACCTTCCCGCAGTGTCTCCGTGGAGACAGGATGCGCTGAGCTGGACATCATCGGGAGAGATCACCCATCGCTGGACCCCAGAGAAGAGATCAGCCATCGCTGGATAGCAAGAGTGGATTACCATCGCTGGAATCTTTTTTTTTTTTTAATAAAGGACTTTTCCCAATGCTGTCAGTGTGTTTTTTAACAATTTTTTACACTTTCTTTGTGAATTGGTAGGGGTACTTTTGTACCCCCTTACTATTTCAAACAGGGGGGGCCGGGATCTGGGGGTCCCCTTGTTAAAGGGGGCTTCCATATTCTGATAAGCCCCTCCGCCCGCAGACCCCCACAACCACCGGCCAGGGTTGTAGGAATGAGGCCCTTGTCCCCATCAACATGGGGACATGGTGTTTTGAGGGGTCCCGACCCCAAAGCATCCTCCCAATGTTGAGGGCATGTGGCCTGGTACGGTTCAGGAGGGGGGGGGCGCTCTCTTGTCCCTCCTCTTTTCGGGGGGAAATCCACGCCATTTTTTTAATTTGGTGTGGAGTTCCCCTTAAAATCCATACCAGACCTGAAGGGTCTGGTATGGATATTTGGGGGGAACCCACGTCATTTTTTTTTATATTTGACCCGTGGTTCCCTTTAATATCCATACCAGACCTGAAGGGCCTGGTAATTGAATTTGGGGGGGACCCCACTCTTTTTTTTTATCAATGTTTTTTAATGACTGTTCTCTGTATTACGGGGAGCCAACAATTCATTATAGCCACGAGTGCTTTTAAATGACTTTGTTCCTGCAGAAATTACACTTTGTGCAGGGACAGTTCTAAGCAAGGGAAACATGTGCCCCTTTACAGGCATACTATACAAACCCCCAGGTATGAAATTTAAAGGAATATTGCACTTTTATTGTTTCACTTTAAGCATTATTAAAATCACTGCTCCTGAAAAAAACTTCTGTTTTTAAAAGTTTTTTTTGCATTGATACATGTCCCCTGGGGCAGGACCCAGGTCCCCAAACACTTTTTAGGACAATAACTTGCATATTAGCCTTTAAAATGAGCACTTTTGACTTTGAACGTTCGAGTCCCATAGACTTTAATAGGGTTCTAAAGTTCACGCAAAGTTTAAGTCTGTTCGCAGGTTCTGGTGAGAACCGAACCAGGGGGTGTTCGGCTCATCCCTAGTGGTGATAACATTTCTGCTTACTCTTTATCTACATAAAGAAATTGATGCAGTTTATCATACTTATAACGCAACATTAAAATTCTGTAAGAAACATATACTAAATAAGGTTGATTAGGACAACCCCTTTGAAAAGTCATTACTTTAATTGTGTTCTAATAAAGGGTAATTTAAGATTGAATTATTTATCTATTATCCAAAATTGGTGAACTAAAAAGCTACACAATATACATTTTCAAGGGCTGATGAATGGTTTAGTGAAAAGGCAGAATTAAGTTACTGCTAATGTGCTTCAGAAATATATAGTCCAATTTCGTACTTGAATTTTATTTAAAACTTTTTAATAATTAATGATGGGCTGAATTATTTTTGCTGTTTAAAGTAACACTTTTGCAATAACGGCTTATTTCGTTTTTCTGTGAACATTTGCTTCAATTAATAGTGACATTACTTGAGAGAAAAGCTGTGAATATTTTATGCACCGTAGATAATTTTATATATAGGACATTTTCAGCAAATATGATTTCTATGTACTCAATAATGTGAAAAAAATGATAATATGTATTTCACCATTCCGCAATGTTGTTTCTTACTACTATCTATTATACTAAGGTTGCAATCTGCATTGCTTTACATTAAGGTATATTTATTAGGCTATCATTTAGAACACACTGACAACATTTTACATTAGTTTTCTTGTTGTTGCTTCTTTATGATGATAGATATAGAATTCCAAATATGGTAATCTGTTTTGCTTTTCTTTACTTTTTGTATTTAGAATGTATCAGTAAATGTTCTGCTTCACTGGATAATGTTCAGTAGTTAAAATGTAAAACAATATATTTTGTGATTGGGTGTGTAAGTGGCGGTGAACAGGATAGAAAGTGATTTTTATGGGTTAATTTAATGGCTTTTGGCAAGTCTATAATATGAAGAATCAATACAGGCTTTCTATGACTGATAAGTGACTATGTTAGGGTCCACAAACAGGGCTGTCTTTAATATTGATTGGACCCTGGGCAAACATTTTATTAGCCACCCCCCCCCCCCCATGCAATTTTGCTTTTCACCTGCTATGAGACATACAATAAATAGCAGATAGACTTAAAATCAGTTTACTGAATCTGATCAGGTAGCAAATTGTGATTGGTTGCCAGAGGTTACAGAGTATCATTATCACTTACTAACTGGCTGCTAGAGGTTACAGCACACATTATGGCTCACTGATTATTTGCTAGAGGTTACTACACATGACTTCCGCTGTGGATTGGTTGCTAGAGATTACTGTACATCAATGCTGCTCAATGATTGGTTGCTAGAGGTTACTGGACATCCTCACCACTCACTAATTGGTTTCTAGAGATTACTGCACATTATTACTGCTCACTGATTGGTTGCTAGAGGTTACTGCATATCCTTACCACTCACTGATTGATTGCAAGAGGTTAGTGCACATCATTACTGCTCACTGATTGGTTGCTAAAGGTTATAGCACATTATCTCCTCACTGCCTGCACACCACCTCCAATGACCACCAATGTTAGGGGGGATTTACATTGACCACCAATATAAAGGGGAATTTACACTGACCACCAGTGTAAGGGGAAGTTCTGCACTTACCACCAATGTAAAGGGAAATGAACACTGATCACCAATTTAATGAATAATTTACACTTGCAACCAATGTAATGGGGCATTTTACATCAACAACCAATAAAGGGGGATTTCTACAATGTCCACCAATGTAGGGGGGGGGGGGGTTCACACTCACCACCAATTTAAAGGGGGCTTCTACATGGACCACTAATGTAAGGGAGGATTCAAAACTGACCACAAATGCAAGTTTGGATTTTTTTTTACTGATTACCAATATAAAGAGGAGTTTCTACACTGGCCACCAATGTAATGGGGATTTTCACTGACCACCAATGTAATAGGAGCATTCACAGTAACCACCAATGTAAGATGGGATTGTCACTGACCACCAATGTAAGGGGGGCCTTTACACTGGCCACTAGTGTGAATGAAAGGATTGTACACCAAGCCCGATGTAATGAGAAGATTTACACTGACCACCAATGTAACTGAGACATTTAGCCTGCGTTCACATTTGTGTGTGTCGGAAACGCATGCAAAATTGCTTTCCTGATACCACAGAAACATGCTGCCCTTTAGTAGATACACAGCAGTGCCATTAATTGTTAATGACACCCTCACGCATCTGCTGAGATGTGCGTATTCACATGCACCAAAATTGAGAGTGCTGTGGCACCATGTTATTTTGAAAAAGGGTTCCACCTCCAATTTGCTTACTTTTGCAGAACAGGATGATGTTAGGCTTAATGACAACAGTTGTAGGCAAGACTTTTGATCATGCCCCTTTATCTTCCCAGTGGGCAGCATTCAGCAGAAGGGATGGAGAATATGACCTCAGGGGGGCATGATATACATTTGAATGCCACCTCTATTTACATAGCAATGCCGTTGGTCCAAAGCTATCTACATATTAATGCCCCCGCTATTTACATATCAATGCAGGTTATTTACATGTAAACAAGGGGTCTGCGGGTGAGAAATTTGTACACAACAATAGGGCAGAGCTGGGCAGCATTAGTAACAAAACTTCACACTGAGATATCGGCTAACAGCACAGGACTAAAACTTCAAGGGACAAGGGAATTTAAACTGGGATGGTTGGCAAGTATGACGCAGCTGTTTTTGGCCCCACAAAAATGATGGGGCCCAGGGCAGCTGCCCCTTTTGCCCTGCCTTAAAAGCGGTCCTGTCCACATATATCGGTTATCGGTCTATATACAAGGTTTTACCAGCACTTTATTTAAGACAAATAGCAGGACATTCTTTTACCACTAAGAAATATGGAATTTCAGGGACACCAAGCATCCCCACAAAGTTGCATCTCTTGGTGGGGAAAGTTGCATCTCTTGGTGGGGAATGAATGTCCTGCTGTTTGCTTTGCTAAAATTATGTGCTAGTAATACTTCTAATATTGAACTACTTTTTTTGGAGGCACGATTAGTAATTTTACTTAAAGTGGAGTTCCAGTCATTTGTTTGTTTATTAAAAGTCAGCAGCTACAAAAAGTGTAACTGCTGACTTTTAATTAACAGCCACTCACCTGTGCCACGGTCCAGCAGTGTACTCACCACAGCCGCGTTCTCCCTGTATCCTCCCTCGGTGGCACCAGCATCTCTGCTATGGGCACCCAGCTGTAACAACTGGCGGCTTCACAGCTGGGTGCCCACTGTGCATGCGCGAGCAGTGCTTTGGTCTGTGACTGGCCCTGAAGTCTTCTGGGACCTGTCATATGTCCCAGAATACTTTGGATGGAGAGCTTCTGCTTTGAATCACCTAGGTGAACAGAACCAAAGTGGGAGCAGGTACCTGTCAAATCTGAGTACCTGCCCCCCCCTTCTCCCAAAAAGCTCTATTTCACAAACAGGATCCAGGGTGGAGTCCCTAAAGCGGAAGTTCCACTTTTGGGTGGAACTCCACTTTAAGCACACTAAATCTCTTTAGGACTGAGAAGCTGTAAAACATGCTCAGTTTTCAAGTGGAATCTTTAGCCACTAAAATTGACAAAATGTATAAATAAGTACTGTATATACAATATATATCTACTGTATATTGCACATGAATTAAAGTAGAAGTCCTGATGAATCACTTCAGGCTGGCCCTACTCTGTACATGCTCAGTTACTCTCTATTCTCAGCACTATGCCTAAAATCTGTGCCACTAAAGGCTGACCTGCTGACAGCTTTAATATTAAGGATAAGCCGAACACCTCCCGGTTTGGTTCGCACCAGAACATCCAAACAGGCAAAAAATTTGGATGAACAAACGAACACCATTAAAGTCTATGGGACACGAACATGAAAAATTAAAAAGTGCTAATTTTAAAGGCTTATACGCAAGTTATTCTCATAAAAAGAGTTTGGGGACCTGGGTCCTGCCCCAGGGGACATGTATCAATGCAAAAAACATTAAAAAAACTACCATTCTTTGGGGAGCAGTGATTTTAATAATACTTAAAGTGAAACAATAAAAATGAAATATTCCTTTAAATATCGTGCCTGGGGGGTGTCTATAGTATGCCTGTAAAGTGGAGCAGTTTTCCCCTGTTTATAACAGTACCACAGCAAAATTAAATTTCTAAAGGAAAAAAGTCATTCAAAACTGTTCGCGGCTGTAATGAATTTTCGGGTCTCAGCAATATAGATAAAACTCATTGAAAAAAATGGCATTTGGTCCCCCTCAGTCCATTACCAGGCCCTTTGGTCTGGTATGAATATTAAGGTGAACCCCCGAACCAAAAATGTAAAAAAAAAAATGGTGTGGTGTCCCCCCAAAATCCATACCAGGCCCTTCAGGTCTGGTATGAAAATTAAGGGGAACCCTGCGCCAAATAAAAAAAATGGTGTAGGGGTCCCCCAAAAATCCATACCAGACCCTGCGAAGGGAACACAGATTAGGGAGAGAGAAAAGCAAAGCAAGAGAGGTGTCAAGACAAATTCTGTCACTATAAGAATATGTCTAATGTTGTCACTATAAGAATATGTCTAATCTAATGCCCATTCAGTAACAATGTTAATTCCCCAAATAAATTTGTTTCACAGTGTGTACACATTGTTAAACTTATTACAGGCAGGAATTTTCATAGGAAGTGGGTCTCCAAACTCCACTGATGAAAAGCGAGGGAGCAATGGGCTGCAACATGGTTCTAATCCACTAGCAGGTATGGGACAAAATTATAAATTGGAAGATAATCTAAGGATATTAATTCTAGTGCATTAGGAGACCAAGTAGAAGGTAAAAATCAAGGGACATGGGGACAAGGTGCTTTGGGTGGCTACTCTAAAGCACCCTCCCCAAGTTGAGGGCATGTGGCCTGGTACATTTCAGGGGGGGCGCTCTCTTCCCCCTCTTTTTTCTGCGGCCTGCCAGGTTGCATGCTCGGATAAGGGTCTGGTATGGATTTTGGGGGGAACCCCTACGCCATTTTTTTTTTAATTTTGGCACAGTGTTCCCCTTACAATCCATACCCGACCCTTCAGGTCTGGTATGGATTTTGGTGGGACCCTACGCCCTTTAAAAAAAAAAAAAAAAAATGGTGCAGGATTCCCTTTAAAATCCATACCAGACCTGAAGGGCCTGGTATGGATTTTGGGGGAACTCCCACACATTTTTTTTTATTTTGGTTCCGCAAGTGGTTAAAGGAATATTACAGTTTTATTGTTTCACTTCAAGCATTATTAAAATCACTGCTCCCCAAAAAAAATTTGTTTTTAAAACTTTTTTTTTGCATTGATACATGTCCCCTGGAGCAGGACCCGGGTCCCCAAACACCTTTTATGACAATAACTTGAATATAAGCCTTTAAAACTAGCACTTGATTTTTCATGCTAGTGTCCCATAGACTTTTAATGGTGTTCCGCGGCTTTTGAATTTGCCACGAACACTGCATATGGTACGGTGTTCGCCAAACGTCTGAACAACTAAAGTTCGGCCCAAATTTATGCTCGGCCGAACCGTTCGCCCATCCCTATTTAATATTTACTGTTTCTGGGAGGTAGGAAGAAAGCATCAGGAATGACACAGACTGTGCGTAGGGAACACAGATTAGGGAGAGAGAAAAGCAAAGCATGAGAGATGACAAGACAAATTCTGCTGTCAAGGAGACATAAACAAGGTGAACTTAAAAGAACAGTGTCTTATCTCACAGTATCTACCTGATTCTCGGTACATTCTCCCTTATGGGCAGCCTTTGAACAACAGCATTTTATGGGCCGTGAACACTGGGCATAAAAATTATGCTTATAGAGGCTTTTGGTGATTTTTTTTTAGCCTGTATAAGCAGCTTTATGTTAGCCTATTATTCCATGCACATTAGGGCATTTACAGGCATATTTGCAGAGGAGCATTTTCAGGCAGAAAAAAAAACAAACAAACATCAGAATCGCATTTTTGAGAGGAGCTTTTGGTAAAAAAAAAACATTTGATGCTCATAAACAGGCATACATGTGGTGTTTAGGAGCATTTGGCATTTTCAAGTGTACATTGATTATGATGAAAAATTAGCAGAAGGGAATGTTTTTGAAAAAAAAGCTCATAACAGCAAATGCCCATAAACTCTTATAAACTCTTAAGTGCAATATGAACTACTGTGAGCATTTTTCCAGCTGCTTAGTGTGCATGGACCTTAAAGCTTCCGTCAGCTCTCCTCTCTAGCTAATCCAAGACATACAATAAAGATAAGAAATGTGCATATTTTAAGTACAGAAAGTGACATTTCATTTTTGAGATCAAGGAGAGGGGGAAGAGTTTCCAATAAGGAAATGACTGTTCTGGGCTTTAAAAAATGTCAGCCTCCAGCAACAAGACATAGAAGCAATCCTGGAGGCAATTTGTAGCACATACTAAATCTGGTAGCATATAGCATTATTAATGTGTATGTTCTTTTGTTTAAGAAAATAAATTGCTATCATACTATTATGAGTAATGCTTTGTTTTAAGATGTTCAAAATCTGGGCAAAAGTTTTTGCAGCAAGTTTACTATTTTATCTTTAGAAATATGTAATTTATTTGATATTTATTTGATATTGGTATTTAAATTCCTTCACACTGTCCAGCCAGGAGGGTTGTTCTTCTGTTTCTCGATGTAGCTTTGCCGCTTTTCTCATACTTACTTTTTGACCAATGAACAAACTGATGGAGGAGAGGTAATGAAGATGGCAGAGGTGTGCGAGTCACAAAATTATCGGTATAGCATAGCAAACCCTTTAGAAGGTAATAAAGTTAAATGTCTTTGTTTCAAATCTGTATAAAGCTGTTTGCTAAAGTTCTGAGTTAAAGTGGAGTCACCCCCAAAATTGGAACTTCCGCTTTAAGGACTCCTGACCCCCTGACATGCCACATTTGGCATGTCATTGTTTTTGGGGGGAGCGGGTACCTAGTTTTGACAGGTACCCAACTCCCACTTCCGCTCATGGCGCCGCAGCGCAGAGCGGAACTTCTCCTCTCCCCCTTCCCTTCCTGCAAACTTCTGGGACATGTCACATGTTCCAGAAGATTGCCCGGCCATTCAGAACATGCAGCGCGACTCAAGCATGCGCAGTGAGCACCTGGCTGTGAAGCTGTAAGCTGTCACAGCTGGGTGCCCACACTTGCAATGCCGGCGCTGCAGAGACAAGAAGGAGAGAAGAGAGGCTCCAGGCGGCCACATCGCTGGACTGTGGGACAGGTGAGTGTCTGTTCATTAAAAGTCAGCAGCTATACTTTTTGTAGCTGCTTACATTTAATAAACACATAAATGGGTGGAATTCTGCTTGGAGCTAAACAAAACATGGCAAATGGCATGGCATGACATGGCAAATGTTGTCACTATAAGAATATGTCTAATCTAATGCCCATTCAGTAACAATGTTAATTCCCCAAATAAATTAGTTTTGATGAAAAGCAAGGGAGCAATAGGCAGCAACAGGGTCCTGCATGTTGAGAATGCAATCAGTTTATAAACATAATCTATTTTGGTAAATGCCAGAATAAATTTTGCTAAGCAATTTTATTAACCACTTCAGCCCCGGACCAATTGTCAGCTTAAGGACCAGAGGTCTTTTTTCAATTTCGCACTGCACTACTTTAACTGGTAATTGCGCGGTCATGCAATTTTGTAACGAAACGAAATTTGCGTCCTTTTCTTCCACAAATAGAGCTTTCTTTTGATGGTATTTGATTGCCTCTGTGATTTTTATTTTTTGCGATATAAACGGAAAAAGAGCGAAAATTTTGAAAAAAAAAGAGATTTTCTACTTTTTGTTATAAAAAAAATCTAATAAACTCAATTTTAGTCAAACATTTGGGCCAAAATGTATTCAGCCACATGTCTTTAGTAAAAAAAATGCCAATAAGCGTATATTTATTGGTTTGCGCAAAAGTTTATAGCGTCTACAAACTAGAGTACATTTTCTGGAATTTACACCGCTTTTAATTTATGACTGCCTATTTCATTTCTTGAGGTGCTAAAATGGCAGAGAAGTACAAAACCCCCCCAAATGACCCCATTTTGGAAAGTAGACACACCCAAGCTATTTGCTGAGAGGCATGTTGAGCCCATTGAATATTTTTTTTTTTTTAGTCCCAAGTGATTGAATAAAGACAAAAATAAAAATGATTTTTTTTTTTTCAAAAAGTTGTCACTAAATGATATATTGCTCACACATGCCATAGTTATATGTGGAATTGCACCCCAAAATACATTTTGCTGCTTCTCCTGAGTATGGGGATACCACATGTGTGGGACTTTTTGGGAGCCTAGCCGCGTACGGGGCCCCGAAACCCAAGCACCGCCTTCAGGATTTCTAAGGGTGCAAATTTTTGATTTCACTCCTCACTACCTATCACAGTTTCGAAGGCCATAAAATGCCAAAATAGCACAAAACCCCCCCAAATGACCCCATTTTGGAAAGTAGACACCCCAAGCTATTTGTTGAGAGGCATGGTGAGTATTTTACAGCTCTCATTTGTTTTTGAAAATGAAGAAAGTAAAGAAAAAAAATTTTTTTTTTTCTTTTTTTTTTCAATTTTCAAAACTTTGTGACAAAAAGCGACATCTGCAAAATACTCACAATACCTCTCAGCAAATAGCTTGGGGTGTCTACTTTCCAAAATGGGGTCATTTTGGGGGTTTTATGCCATCTGGGCATTCCATGGCTCCGAAACTGTGATTGGCAGTGAGAAGTGAAATAAAAAAATTACTCCCTTAGAAAGCCTGAAGGCGGTGCTTGGTTTTTGGGGTTCCGTACGCAGCTAGGCTCCCAAAAAGTCCCACACATGTGGTATCCCCGTACTCAGGAGAAGCAACAGAATGTATTTTGGGGTGTATTTCCACATATGCCCATGACATGTTTGAGCAATATATCATTTAGTGACAACTTTTTGTAAAAAAAATATATATATATTTTTTTTTTTTCATTATTCAATCTCTTGGGACAAAAAAAAAAAATATTTAATGGCTCAACATTGCTCTCAGCAAATAGCTTGGGGTGTCTACTTTCCAAAATGGGGTCATTTGGGGGGGGTTTGAACTGTCCTGGCATTTTTATGCACAACATTTAGAAGCCTATGTCACACGTCACCCACTCTTCTAACCACTTGAAGACAAAGCCCTTTCTGACACTTTTTGTTTACATGAAAACATATTTTTTTTTTTGCAAGAAAATTACGTTGAACCCCCAAACACTATATATATTGTTAAAGCAAAGGCCCTACAGATTAAAATGGTGGGTGTTGCATTTTTTTTTTCCACACAGTATTTGCGCAGCGATTTTTCAAACGCATTTTTTGTGGAAAAAATACACTTTTTTTTATTTTAATGCACTAAAACACACTATATTGCTCAAATTTTTGATGAAATAAAAAATATGATCTTAGGCCGAGTACATGGATACCAAACACGACATGCTTTAAAATTGCGCACAAACACGCAGTGGCGACAAACTACATACATTTTTAAAAGCTTTAAAAGCCTTTCCATGATACCACATTAGATTCACGGAGGAGGTCTACTGCTAAAATTACTGCCCTCGATCTGACCTTCGCGGTGATACCTCACATGCATGCTGCAATTGCTGTTTACATATGACGCCAGACCAACGCTTGTGTACGCCTTTGCGCAAGAGAAGGGGGGCAGGGGTGCTTTTTTTTTTTTTTTTTTTTTTTTTTTATTTAGTTTATTTAGCTTTTTTATTATATTTTTAAACTGTTCCTTCCATTTTTTTTCTTTGTTATGATTTTTATTTTTATCTCAGGGAATGTAAATATCCCCTATGATAGCAATAGGCAGTGACAGGTACTCTTTTTTTTGAAAAAATTGGGTCTATTAGACCCTAGATCTTTCCTCTGCCCTCAAAGCATCTGACCACACCCAGATTGGTGTGATAAAATGCTTTCCCAATTTCCAATGGCGCGGTTTATATCCGGGAGGGGGGACATTCCCTCCTACTGCTTGTAAAGCAGTCTAGAGGCTAATTACCCGCTAGAATTGCTTTTACATGAAAGCCGATCACTGGCTGAAAAGAATGATACCAAGATGATACCTAAACCTGCAGGCATCATTCTGGTATAACCATTCAAAGTCCAGCAACATACTGGACATATATTGTAATTTTTTTTTTTTCATGCAGCCTCTTGGCTGAACGAAAAAAGAGATTGATTGGTGGGTATGCCCACCATTAGAATACCTCCCTTCATCCACCCACTTCTAATGATGGGCATACATGCACCATTTATATATGCCGATGCATGGGGGCATCCTCCCGCAAAAGTTATGCCGTGTACACACGGTCGGAATTTCGACCGTATGTACGTGGCATTAGGAGCCAATCGCTCCTCCCCGCCCCCTGCTGCCCCCATGCTTCGGCATATATGCTCTTTTTTTTAACTGTGGTGGTGAAATCACCTCCTACAGCGTTGGAGTCGCGGCTTTATGTATCGTGGGAGCAAACGCTGTTGCTGTCAAGATAAATAAATCCGCGTTGCAACTGAATGGCGCACTGAAAACAAAAAAATGCTTAACACTAAACACAGTAAACAAAATTACATACCTGAAAAGCAAGCATGATAAAACATGATAAAACATAATAAAAACATTGCAGAATAGAATGGAGTAAAAAAAGAGCAACAATAGAGAGAGAGAGTGAGAGAGAACAATAAAACGACAACTATTTTTGTTTTTTTTTTTTTTTTGAGATTCACAGGTAAAAAAGCTCCTGACTGTTAGCGACTGAATCAAAACGCTACCACAAAAAAAATGTTAGCGATCGCAGGGATCAGGCCTGACTCTGCGAACACTGCAGTTATGTGTGCTTAGTGTTTTGTAAGTGACAGTGATCGATCGATACTGCACTTGGGTGGGTGGGCTGGGCGGAGGGGGAAAACGCAGGTGCTAGCAGGTATCTTGGGCTGATCCCGCTAACAATGCGTTTTTTTTTGGAACCTAAACTGCTGGGACGCTAGTATAGATCTGATCAGATCAGATATTGATCTGTTCAGATACTATACCACTAAGGGAGGTGTATGCTTTGCGCGTGGGTGTTTGCGGTACTGGCACTAACCTGGGGCGACGCAGACCTTATTTGACCCTAAAACCTAATTGATATCACCGCCGGGCGATCAGGGGGTTAAACCGTTATTGGGTAATAAATGGCGGGTGCCCTGACAGTATAAAAACAAGCTAACTAACCAGCGTCACCCGTAACAGTAATACAAAAAAAACTGGTTACCTAGCGACACTAATGCAGGGATCAGAAAAACGATCGCTTAGTGACACTGGCAAAAAGGGGGTGAAAGGGTTAACTAGGGGCAATCAGGGGGTTAACACCTTTATTAGGTAATATATGGGGGTAACTGACGCTATATAAAAACCTGACGGGGAACCTAAATAACGAAATAACTAACTGGCTAACCAGCGTCACCAGTGACATTTTATACGGTGATCACTGGTGAAAAGGTTAACTCTAGGGGCAATCAGGGGGTTAAACCTTTATTTAGGTTGTAATATGGGGGTACCTGACCTATAAACCTATTTATGAACCTATATAAACATGGCGGTTAACTAAAAAAAAACTGGTTACCTAGCGACACTAATGCAGCGATCAGAAAAAACGATCGCTTAGTGACACTGGCAAAAGGGGGTGAAAGGGTTAACTAGGGGCAATCAGGGGGTTAAACCTTTATTAGGTTTGTTCCCCTGGTCCCCGGTCCGAGGGCCACCACTCACATTGCCTTTGCATAAAATAACGGAAAGGGGGAATTTTCCTTGGCCGGACGTCCGAGGGGGTGGCCGCCACCCCCCTTCGTCCGGAGTTAAGGGGATGGGGGGGGGGGGGGGGCCCGGGGGACCCCCCAAGCCGGAAAATGGCACTCGGGTAGGGTTTCCTGTATTTCGCCGGTAATTTTACATGGGGGGTGGAAGGAAATTTCTAATTTTTTCCCTTTCTCTAGAAGCTTTTTGCCAACCTCCATTTTTAAAAACCTTATTTCTTTATGCCCCTCACAATCATTTCCCCGGGTTTCCCTAAATAATCCCCGGCGTCGTCGGGGGGCCCCCCGCCTTTTTTTTTCAAAAGTAAGGACTATTTTGTTTTGTTTTAAATTTTTTTGGGTTTTTTGGCCCTGTTTTATTCCCCCCCCCAAAATAACCTGCTCTACCATTTTTTTCTTTTTTTTTTTTTTCTAGTGCACTCTTAACTGTTAACCGGGAATTTTTTGAACCCCTGAAAAACCTTTCTTTTAAATAGGGTGAACCCCCTGTCCTTTTTTTTTAAAAGACCCTACAGTTTTCCATTTTGATACTTGATTCCCTTTTGTTTAAAAATAAAGTTTTAACGCGCCTGCCCCAAGTTGTAAAAGTCAAATGCTTTTTTAAAATAATTTTTCCCCTTTCCCTTTTCCACACCTTTTTATTTTCTCCCCCTACCCCTTTTCCTATCTCTTTTTTAAAAAAATTTTAATTAATAATTTTTAATATGAAAAATTTTCCTTGCATTTTTTAAATTTTTAAAATTTTGAAGACTCAAAGGCCCATTTCCATTTTAATTTTTTTAAAAAACCCCCTTATCTTTTTTATTTGGGTAACCCTTTTTTGAAACATAATTTGTTTCTTGAATTAAGTGAGATTCCAGCAGGGTCCATATATCGAATTATTCCTTTTTCTATTTTTAAGAAAAAAAAATTGAAATCCTTTCATTATTCCCCCAAAGTACCAAAAATTGGGGCCCCCCAACTTTTTACTAATAAAATTTTGCAGAAAAAATTTTAAAATATAATATGTTTTTGAAAATAGAAATAAAATTGAAAATTAAAATTCTGTTAATTGCCATTTTGTCAATGAATTTTTTTTTTTTGAAACCCTTTACTTTTTTTTTTGGGGAATAGATTTTAAAAAGAAACAATGTTTGGGGAGCTTTTTTTTTTGTAAAAAATATTTAAAAAGGGGAAATTTAAATTAAAATTCCCAAATAAATTTAAATTATTAATTTTTTTTAAGTTGGAAAAAATTAAAAAAGGGGAAATTTTTATTTTTTTTTCCTCAAATTTTAAAAAATAAAGAATTGGAACAAAAAAAAACAATCCTTTGTTGGGAAAGATTAAATTAAATTTTTTATAATATTTTTGAAAAGGGGAATTGTTGGGTCAGGGATTTAAAAGAGGGTCATAGATAATAAAATTTAACTTTTTAAAATAAAACCCAAAAAAACTTTGTTAGGGGCCAATTGATTTTGCGTACATCCCAAAATTTTGCCCTTTTATTTTTTTTTAATTAAAAAATTTTATTTGGGGGGCCCTTTAAAAAACCTTTTTTAAATTGTGAAATTTTTAAAATTTAAAAGAAACTTCCGAAATTGGGGAAAACAAAAAAAAATTTACATTAACTTCAAAACCCTGAAAATGAAAAAAATCTTTTGTTGTTAGCCTTGCTTTTTTTTTGGTAAAATATTGGGAGTTTTTTTAATTACTGCTCGCCAATGTGGAATTTTTGTAAGCCCCCCCTTCAAAAAAATCTTTTTAAAATTTAACTCCTTTGGTTTGCCTTTTAAAGACTAAGTTGGGTTTTAAGGGCCCCTGTTTACGGTTTTTCATCCATTTATTTTTTTGCCACCCCCCCCCCAAAATGTACCATTTTAAGGACGGGAGATTTTTGGGGGATTTATTTTTTTCCCCCTTTTAAAAGCACCAAATTAAGGAAAAATCAAAAATTTTTTTTAAATTTAAAAACAAATTTCCGCATACTTTTGTTTTAAGGGTTTCATTAGGGGGAAAAACCCCCTTTTTCATTTTTTTTTTTTAGGGACATGTATTTTTTTGGGATTTTTAAAAATTAATTTGTTTTGAAAATGGTTTTTAATAAAAAAATTTGCGGAAAGGGAGGTGTGTATCCCCATATTTTTTTATTTTAAATTTTTGGGTTTAAAAGTAAAATAAGGATTTGTTGGGGTTTTGTTCCCTGGGTTTTGACAATAAATTTAAAAAAAAGTTTCAAACCTTCCCCCAGGGTTTTGCCCATATTAAGGATGGAAAAGGGGGAAAAGGAGTACAATTTTTTAAAAAAAAAATCAAATCAAGAGTTTTTGGGAATAAAAAAATTTTTTTTTTTTTTTTTTTCCAATTTCCAAGTGAAAAAGAAGAAAAAGGAATGTTTTTTTAAAAAAAAATTTTTTTCAAGAAAACTTTTTGCAGGGGGTAGCTTTAAGTTGGGGAAAAAGGGGAAATTTAATTTTTTTAGATTGGGTTTTTAAAAAAAATGAATTTTTGGATAATAAAAAAATGAGGGGGAAAAAAAATAAAAAGTTTCAAAAATTTAAAAATAATGAAGATAAAGGGAAAAAATTTCAGCGGACAATTAATGAAAAATGGGCCAAATTTTTATTTAAATGGGGAGGTTTTACAAAACATTTCAAGCTATGTAATTTTAATGCAAAGGTTTTAAGTTTTTTTTAAAAAAAGGTTTTTATAAAAAAAAAAGTAGTAAAAAAATTAAAATTTGGGCAAAATTACTTTTTTGAAAGGGGAAACCCCTTTTTATAGTGAAAAAAGCCCTTCTGGGGGACCCCGGGTTTCTGAAAAGGACACCGGGTTCTTTGGCGCACAGCTTTTTAGGGGGGAATGAAAAAACAAGTTTAATTTATTAGGGAAAGGCGGGGAAGTGGGAAAAATTTTTTTAAACCAATAATGGGTAAAAAAAGAAAGGGAGATGTTTTTCCCGTAAAAGAGACTGGATCCAAAAAGTTTTAAAACCCCCGGGGTGACTTTTAAATAAAAAACTTTGGAATTTTGTAAAAAAGGCCGGGTTTTTACTAAAAAACGATTTTCGGTTTGGAAAATAGAAAATTTTTTTTAAATTAAAATTTAGGCCCTTTTTTAAATTTAAAAGAGTTGTAAGGTCAAAAAAAATTTTTTAAAAAACCCCCCCTAAAAACTTCCGTCTGGTAAAACCCCCGGGCCCCTTTGGGGACCGGGCCCTCCTTTTTTCCCAGGCCCTCCCTTTTTTTTCCGGGGTTTATGCCCAAACCGGCTGTTTGGGTTTTGATTGCCATGGAAGAAGGGCCCCGGCCCGGCCCCAGGCCAAAAGGGGGGGGAAAAAAGAGTAGGCATTTTTGGGGGGGGGAATTGAAAGGGGGGGATTTCCTAAGGTTTTTTTAACTGGAAAAGGGGGCTATTGGGGTTTTTTTCTGTCTGTGGAAACCTAGGCCCCCAAAATTTTTGCCGGGGGTATTTTTTAACGAGCTTTGAAAATTTGGTTGCTTGGGGGGGACACTAATTAAAAAAAAACTGCACTTTTCTTTCAAAATAAAGCTTTTTAAGTTTTAAACCCCTTCCAAGGATTGACTTTAAAAAGGGTTGTAAATGGGGGGTGAAGGCCCCCTGTCGGTTACACTCCACTGAAAAACATCCTTGAGAGTCCAGGGGGGAAAAAACCCCGGGGCGTCCTGCACAACTTTTGTCTAAAAAGGGTTTCCATTTTTTAAAAAAAAAGATTTTAAAAGCAAAAACACTAATTGGTAAGTGGCCCCATAAAAGTGACCGGGGGAGGGGGTTAAGCCCAAAAAGAGCGCCCTAACTTGGAATTGAAATTTTAAAAGGTGCAAAAGGGCTCCTGAGGATTGGAGGTAAAAGGCTATTTGCTTGGGAACCGGGGACCTCTCTGGGGAAAAAAACTCCCGGGAAAAAATGGTTTTTAAACCCTTACGGGGTAAGCTGTGTGAAAAGGGGGCTTGGGGTGACAGCCTGGGGTAAAAAATTTTTGCGTGAACCCCTTTTTAAACTGGGTTGGACTTTGGGGTTTTTCTGTGGGGGAACTTTTGGGTTGGTGTTGCTAGACAAAAATAGGGCCCCCGTTTTAAAACCCCTGGTGTGGGGGGGTCCCCCCAGAGGTGTGGGGCTGAAACATTAAATTGTGGCCCGGCAATGGGGAGGGGTTGGGGACAAAAAAATGAATTTAAGGCATGTGTAAAAGTTGACCCACAGGGGTAGGGGGGGTAACCCTCATTGAAAGGGGGGACGGCCGGGGAGGGGGAGTGAAAGGTGGGGGGGGGCGGGGACTCCTGGAGCCCTGAGTGTGTAGGGGGAGGCGCCGTTTGGCGCCGGGTTTTTTGGTGACCCGGGGCCATTTTTTTGTGTGTTTGTTTGGGGAAAACAAGACTGGGGGGGTTTAAAAGAAGGGGGGGCAGGGGGGCTGTTTTGGGGCCCCCTTTTGTGTTTCCCTGTCTTTAAATGTGTGTTGGTTGACATTTTTTTTTACATTTTTGGGTTTGGTTATTTTTGGGTTTGTAACAGCTGGGGGTGTCAGTGAGACTTTAAAGGTGTGGGGGCGAAGTTAAGGGGGTTAAAGGGGGGGCTGAACGTACATTGGGGGGCGGGAAAAGAGGTTGGGGGGGTGTAAGGCTCATGGGGGGCTAACCGGGTTTAGTGGGGTTTTGACAAGGTTGGGGGGGGCCCCCAAATAAGGGGGGGCTAGGGGCCAATTAGGGGGGGGGTGAAAGTAAGGTTAAGGGGGACTGGAGCATAGGGGTTTTGGGGGGGTTTGGGGAAAGGGGGGGGGGCTGAGAGCGTGGGTTGGGGGGGGCTCAAGGAAGATTGGGGGCTAGGGGCCCATTTGGGGGGGGCGGAAGGTAAGGTGGAGGGGTGGGGCTTTTTGTGGGATTTTGGCAGATATGCCGGGAATTTGGGGTCACCCCGGGGGGGGAGGTAAAGCGTTTAAAGGGGACTTTTGATGGCCCCCTTTGTAAATTTAAATGTTGGGAGAAAAGGGACAAAGGGTTGAACCCTGTAGGGGGGGGGCATGCCCCCCGGAAAACAGCCCCAAAAAAAGTACCGGGCAAATTTTCTTTAATTAAAGTCAAAAAAAAGGGGGGTTGTGTAACCGAAATTCCAGGAGAAATTAAAAAGTGGGGGGACTGGTTTGCTCTAGAAATTGGGTGACTCCCCATTTTTGGCATTTATCTTTAAAAGGGTTTTGGTTTTAAAAAAAGGCCTTAGAGGTTTAATTAAAAAGGCCCAGTTTTTAAAGTGTTTTTTCAGGGGGATTTGTCCTGCAATCCCCCTTTTCCCGGGGGGGCGGGTTTGGAAAAATGATTTTTTTGACAAATTTTGTTAACCATGGAAGTTTTTTTAGTGTCCCCCAACTTTTCCCCGCAAAACGGAATTTAAAGTGTAGAAAAATTTTTAATTTCCCCTTTTTTTATGGTTTATTTTTAAAAGTTTGCCAAAATTTAAAGGAAAAAACCCCCCGACCTCTATAAGGAGGGGTTTGAATTAATTTAAATTGGAGATCTTTTTTTTTAAGGGAAAATTAACTTTCCAAATTAGCTAACAAAAAAGGGGTGGGAAAAGGGATTGTTATAAGTTACCAACAGGAAAAACCCCAGCCGGTTACCTGAATCTTATAACCCCCTTTAAAAATAAGGGGGGTTGTAGGGGAAACCCGGGCCCCAGATGCTGATTGGGAAATGGGACCCTCATAGAGGGACCCTTTTCCCCTTTTGGGCCAAAATTGAGTGTGTCCCCCGGGTTGGAAAACAGGGGGTTAAAAAACCCATTTTTGGGGGGGGTTATTATAAGGCCGGTTTTTTAAGGCTTTTTTTTTTCCCGTTTTAGGGAAATGCCTTTAAAATAGGGATACCCTAATTCCTTTTTTTGAACTCAGAAAACAGCATTTATATTTAAGTTTTTTTGGCCCCTTTTTTAAGGGACGTCTGCCTTTTATTAATTTTTTTTAAATGATTAACTTTTAATTTGTTTTTTTTTTTTTTACTTTTTTTAAGGCCCTTTTCCTTTTTGCCCTTTTAAATTTTTATTTTTGCCTTTTTAAAGGCACTTATTTGTTCGGAACTTTTTTTGTTGAGGACTTTTAAATGAAGCGCCAAAATAAATTTATGGAAAAGCCAAAAAAAATGTTTCCTGTAAAGTTTTAACCTTTAATTCGGATTATTTTTCTGCACCAATTTTGCTTGTACTTTAGGGCTTCCAAGGTCATCCCAAATTGTAATTACAGTTCTTAAAAAAAATGCTTTTTGGGTTATGGGAATTTTTTAAATTAGGCTTTTTTGAAATTTCGGAAAAATCAAAAAGGGTTTTTTTTTGGTCCGAAAATTTGGGTTATTTTTACTTAATTTTTTTCCCTAAAATTTTGGTTTCCCCAAATTAAATTTTTTTGAAAATTCATTACAGTTAAAATCTTTTTTTTTTTTTTCAAGGCTTTTTCAAAACAGATTTTTTTTAAATGTTTTTTTTTGTTTAACCTTTATTTTTTTTTTGTATTTTATTTTATTTTAAGGGTTTTTTTAAAAAAAAGGGGGGAAAAAAAAATTCCCTTTTTTAAAATTTTTTTAACAAATTCCCCCCTTTAATTTTTCCCCCTGAAAAAAATTAAACCTTTGATCTCTTCCAAATTTTTTTAAAATGGGAAACTCAAGGCAGCATTAAAAAACCCCGTAAAAAAAGCACAGCCTTTAAAGGGAGTGATTTTGAGGGAAAGAGAAAAAAGAAGCGCAGAAAAAAAAAAGCCCCGGAAAAAAAAAGGGGTTTTGCGAATTTCAGAAAAGGGGCGCCAAACTTAGGAAAAAAATTTCCCCCAAGTTTTTTTTACCCGGGTGAAAAAAGAAAAACCACCAAAAGTAAAAATAATTTTTGCCTTTTTAAAATAATTTTTTGGGTGTAAGATACCCGGGGTTTTTTTTTTTTTCCTAAAAATTTGAAAAAAGAAATTTTTGAAAAAAAGGGGGTTTTTTTTTAGGAAATTTTTAGAAAAAAAAAAAAAGGAATTTTTTGTTTTTTGAAAAAAAAACCCCAAAATTTAGTGGAAAAAGGGCGTGAAATTTAAGAAAAAATTGGGGGGAATAAAAAAGATAAATTAGAGGCCACGGACCAAAAAAAAACCCGGAAAGAAAAACCCCCAAACCCCCCGAAAGAGAAAAGAAGAAGAGGATGGTGAGAGAGGAATTTTTTTAAAAGAAAAGAAAAAAAAAAAAAAATGAAAAAAGGTTTTTTTTTTACAGGAGGAAAAAAACCCCCCAAAATGAAGGGAAAAAAAATTAGAACCCAGGTGGGAACCAGAGAATTTAGAGGAAATGGGGGAGGAATCAGGTTTAGGAGAAAAACCCAAATTGGAATTTAAAAGGCCGGAGAAAGAAAAGCCCGGAAGAGGGGGAGAGAAGTGGAACTGAAGTGGAGAGGAAAGGAACAAAGGTGGAAGGGGAAGAGGAAAAAAGGGGCATGAGACAGGAAAAAGGGATGAAGAGGAAAAAAGGGAGGGACGGGGGGAAAAAAAGTGGAGAAAAAGGGGATAAAAAGGAAAAGTAGAGAGGGCAAAAAGGGACGGCAGAAAGAAGGGGCGAGAAAGAATAAACAAGGGAAAGAAAAGAGGAGGCCCACAAAGGGCCCTAGCAGAAAACCTAGGAAAAAAGGGAAAGAAAATGGAGCGGGATGAGGAATGGCCCATAAGGGGGGGGGAAAAAGGGAGGAGGGGACGGGGGAGGGGGACAGGGCGGGGGGAAGTGGGGGGGGGCCAGGGAGGAAAGAGAGGGGAAGGGGGAAAATTTTTTGCCTTTTTTTTTGGGGAAAAGCTGGAGGGGGGCCCCCCCAAAGCGGTTTGGGGAAAGGGGGGGAGGAGGCGAGAGAAGACCAAGTTTACATAAAAAACCCCAGGAAACCCGATGCGGGAAAAGGTGGGAGGGGGGAAAGGCTCTGTGTCGGGAAAAACCCACACAAAATTTGTACCCCTGGGAGCCCCCTGGGGGACGCCCGGCTGACCGTTTTTTCGCCATGCGGGGGCCGATGGTTAAAAAAAAACCCAGGACATAGAAACTTAATTTTAAAAGTGGAATCCCAAATTAAAAGGAAAGGGTCCCCTTAGGAAATGGTTTATTTTCCATAAATTTTCATTAACTTTTCCCATGATCAGTTTCCTTACCCCCCTTGGAGGGGGATTTTCCCTAAAATCGTGCCAAATTTAAAAAAATCCATGTCATTTTTTCGGGTTTGTAAATGAAATTTTACAATAAAAACATTTTCTTTTTTGGCCTTGTTTTTTAAATTAAACTTGCCTGGGCAGCCCCCTTCCGACCCCTTTTTTTTCACTTTAACGTGCCTTTTTAATGCTTTGGGCGGTCATGCAACCTTAAAATTTTTTTTACACCCCCACAGTGGCTTTTTGGGGGAGGGTCACATGGCAATTTTTTGGCTATTTTTTTTTTTTGAAAAAAAAATTTTTTTATTTATTTTTTAACCTTTTTTTTTTAAAAAACCCTGTTAGGATTATTTTTAATATTTTTTAAAAAAAAATCGCATAAGAAATTTTGATTGGTTTCGAAAAAAGAAAAGGGTTTCAAAAAGGGGGAGGAAATCCCTTTTATTTTTTATTTTTTTTAAGGGGGGGGGCGTTGCGTTTTTTTTGGGCGGCATGGGGAAAAATTTGGACTTTTTGCAAAAATTTTAATTTTAATTTTATAAAAACACCCTCAAAAAAAGAAATTTTAGAAATGTATCAAATTTTTAAACAAACCGCGGGGGTTTTAAGCCCCTATAGGAGTTTCTCTTGGGGGGGCTGATTTTAAAAACATGTTTTCCCTTGTCGGGGGAAAAGGTCCCCCCTTGCGGGGTGGCTGTGTTCAAAGACCCTTGCCTTTACCGGGAAAAACCTCCGGGCCTTTTTTCCCGCCCAGCGCGGGGCCCCCTTTAGCGGCGGGACCCGGGCCCCCCCGCCCCCCCCCCAAAAATTTGCCAAAAACGGGGTTTTTGGGGGGGCCCCCAATACCAAACGCTCCCCCGTTTTGGGGGGGGGTTTCAAAAAATTCTAAGGCCAACCCCCCCGGGAGCCATTAAACTAAAACCTTCCTTTATGGAATGCCGTCATAAAGGTCAAAAATTTTTAAAAAATTAAACAGATTAGGTTTTTAAAATTTTTTTCTTAATTTTTTTTTGTAAAAAAAAATTAAAAAAATTTTTTTTTCCCTAAAAAGTATTTATTTATTTTTTTAAATTTTTTTCCCCCTCTTATTTTTATTTTTAAAAAAAAATTGGGGATTAGTTTTTTTTTTTCTTCCCCAAAATTTCCCTCCCCCCTTTGAGGATTGGGCAAAAAAAATTAAATGGAGGCCCGGGCCTTTTAAATCAATTTTGACATGGCGTTTTTTTGACAATTGAAAAAATTTTTTTGAAATTCAAATTAAAAAATGTGTAATTTTTTAAATTAGAATGGGAACGGAAAAAAGTTACAAATTTAGGAAATTTTATTAAAATGATACCTTGAAAACTTTGGGAAAAAAATTTTTTGTGAATAAGGAAATTGGGTTTCGAAGGACTGTTTTTTTTTCAAAAAATTCCATTTCAATTCGCTCCTTTTTGTCCCCCCCGTTTCAACCCCCAAACAAAGGGAAGTTTTGCGGCCGTGCAATTTTTAAAAAGAAGGGATTTGAGCGGGGAAAAATTAGTTTGCAAAAAAAGATTTTAAACCGGGCGCCGGAAAATGTTCCCCTTAAACAAAGACTTTCTTGGGAAAAAAAAAAAGTGGGGGTCCCCCCTTATAAAAGGCCCGGGTTGCAAGAAAAAGGGGGAACCCGAAAAAAAATAAAATGGGGGGGGGGCCCCCCAAATTCCAATTCGGGGGATGGTTTTTAAAAAGCCAAAAAAAAATCCCCCCCTCAAAATCTCAACCCTTTAAAAAGACGCCCTGGAACACCCCCCCCTCCCAAACCCGGCCCCCCCCAATTGGAGGGGGTTTTTGGGGGTCCCCCAATTCCCCCATGGGGGAGAAAGGGGCCCATAAATGGATTTTTTGGGGGGTTTCCCGGGGGGGTTTCGAATTTGACCCCCTTTCAAGGGGACCCGTCCCCCCCCCCATGTAAAGGTAAGGGGCAAATCCCCCCTTTTTAAATTTAAAAAATTAAAAAATTGAAATAAAAAGTTTACTTTTTCCCTTTAAAAAAAATTTTCCCTTTGTTTCCCCAATTTTTTTCCTTTTTTTTCCCTTTTTATTTCCCTTTTCCGATCCCTTTTTTATTTTGCGGATTTCTTATGGAGGGGTTTTTGGGGTTAGGGGGGGGGGCGCTGTGTAGTTTTGCGGAAAAATTTTTTAAACAGGGCCCCGGTGGCCCCCTCAAAACCAGGGGGGGGCATCGGGGGAAAGCTTTTCCCCAATTCAAGGGGGGGGGCCCAAGGTCCCCTGTTAAAAAAGCCCCGCCCAAAAAATAAAGGGGGGGCCCCCAAATTCAAACCCCCCCAAAAAAAACGGAGTAAGGGAAAAAGGGCAAAAAAAAAGGCGGGGGAAAAAACAATCGAAAGAAGAAATGGAAGGGGAAAAAACTCCGGAAAAAAAAAAACCCCAAAGGAAAAAAGGGGGGGGAAAAAAAAATTTTTTGTTGGGAAAAGCCCGCCCTTTCTTTTTACAATTTTGCCTTTTTTGGGGGGTGGGGGGGGTTTTTTTTACCCCCCCCCTTTAACAGGGGGGGGGGGGGATGGGGGGCCCTTGAAAAAGGGGGGGTTAAAAAGAAAACCCCCCCCCCAACCCCCCAAAAAAAAATGGAAAAAAAAAAGGGGGGGGGGGGGGGGGGGTTTTTTTTTTTTTGGGGGGGGGCCCCAACCCCCAAAACCCTCCCCCCCCCCCCCCAAAAAACCCCCCCCCCCCCCCCCCCCCCCCCCCCCCCCCCCCCCCCCCCCCCCCCCCCCCCCCCCCCCCCCCCCCCCTCATTCAAATTCATTTGAATTCATTTGAATCATTCGTTATATCCGCTATAATAATTTATTTCGTATTAATTGAAATTCGATATTTGTAGTTGGATTCAAATTGTTCTCTGTGTTACGGGAACCGACAATTCATTAGCCGCGTTAACGTTTTGTAACTATTCGTAGCGATTCGTAACTTTACTAACGATTCAAAAAAAATTACGATTCGTACGAAATTCGTATTTCGTAAGAATTCAAACGGAATTTCGTACACGAATTACGAATTTTTTTTTTTTTTTTTAAATCAATTTTTATTGAATTATTCATTTAACAGTAAAATAGGATACAATTCCAAGAAATTCAAGCATATTACATCGAATCAGAAGCAGCTAATAACAGTGGTACATATAAATACATATAGTTTTAGAAAACAGGCATTATAAAAATATAACACAGGTATGTACCATGAAGAAACCAGATTAGGAGTTGTAGGGTTAAGATATAGGGGAAGGAGGGGAAGGAAGGGAGGGGAGGGAGGGTGGAGGGACAGGGACCTCGAGAAATAGGTTGAATGTGGGTTTACCGTATCTACAGGACTATTATAACATATTCAGAAGGAAGATTATGTAAGCTTATCATGCAATCTTACTCTCGTACCATATGTGCCATTGGAGCCATTTTGTTTGGATATTGGAGTGAGAGGCGAGGCCTCTTGATCCTATGATTTCGTATGAGTAGTGTGAGTGGACCAGAGTGATAACGTCCAATATAGTCGCTATATTCTGAGATTTCCAGTTTCTGGTTAAAAGAAGTCTGGTTGCTAGGAGGACATGAGTGAGGATCGTGTGAAATGCGTGTGGGATAACGTCTGGAATTATGTTGAGAATAGCTAGTTGTGGCGTCAGGGTTATATTAGTTTGACTCAATTCTCGTAGGAGCTGTGTGACTGCCGTCCAAAGGGACTGTAATTTTGGGCATTGCCATAGAATATGGAGTAGAGTACACTTTTTAAACAGTTTTTTTTTTTTTCTTTCCTTCCTTCAGCTTACTAATTAAGGGGAGTGCCTAATTGCTCCCAGGTGTTTCAGGCCTATATAAGTTTGTGTAGAGCTCATGTGAAATTGCCAGAATTTTGGTTGGAAGCCAAACAGTGAGGACACTGTGTGGAGAGTGAACAAATCTTGCTTTTTTGACTGCTGGTGATTGCTGGATTGCATTTTTAGGTTCTTTCTGGACCTTTTCCTTTTTATCTTCTTAATACCCTTTTCTTCTTACACTTTTTAAACAGTTTTTTTTTTTCTTTCCTTCCTTCAGCTTACTAATTAAGGGGAGTGCCTAATTGCTCCCAGGTGTTTCAGGCCTATATAAGTTTGTGTAGAGCTCATGTGAAATTGCCAGAATTTTGGTTGGAAGCCAAACAGTGAGGACACTGTGTGGAGAGTGAACAAATCTTGCTTTTTTGACTGCTGGTGATTGCTGGATTGCATTTTTAGGTTCTTTCTGGACCTTTTCCTTTTTATCTTCTTAATACCCTTTTCTTCTTACACTTTTTAAACAGTTTTTTTTTTTTCTTTCCTTCCTTCAGCTTACTAATTAAGGTGAGTGCCTAATTGCTCCCAGGTGTTTCAGGCCTATATAAGTTTGTGTAGAGCTCATGTGAAATTGCCAGAATTTTGGTTGGAAGCCAAACAGTGAGGACACTGTGTGGAGAGTGAACAAATCTTGCTTTTTTGACTGCTGGTGATTGCTGGATTGCATTTTTAGGTTCTTTCTGGACCTTTTCCTTTTTATCTTCTTAATACCCTTTTCTTCTTACACTTTTTAAACAGTTTTTTTTTTTCTTTCCTTCCTTCAGCTTACTAATTAAGGGGAGTGCCTAATTGCTCCCAGGTGTTTCAGGCCTATATAAGTTTGTGTAGAGCTCATGTGAAATTGCCAGAATTTTGGTTGGAAGCCAAACAGTGAGGACACTGTGTGGAGAGTGAACAAATCTTGCTTTTTTGACTGCTGGTGATTGCTGGATTGCATTTTTAGGTTCTTTCTGGACCTTTTCCTTTTTATCTTCTTAATACCCTTTTCTTCTTACACTTTTTAAACAGTTTTTTTTTTTTCTTTCCTTCCTTCAGCTTACTAATTAAGGGGAGTGCCTAATTGCTCCCAGGTGTTTCAGGCCTATATAAGTTTGTGTAGAGCTCATGTGAAATTGCCAGAATTTTGGTTGGAAGCCAAACAGTGAGGTCACTGTGTGGAGAGTGAACAAATCTTGCTTTTTTGACTGCTGGTGATTGCTGGATTGCATTTTTAGGTTCTTTCTGGACCTTTTCCTTTTTATCTTCTTAATACCCTTTTCTTCTTACACTTTTTAAACAGTTTTTTTTTTTTTCTTTCCTTCCTTCAGCTTACTAATTAAGGTGAGTGCCTAATTGCTCCCAGGTGTTTCAGGCCTATATAAGTTTGTGTAGAGCTCATGTGAAATTGCCAGAATTTTGGTTGGAAGCCAAACAGTGAGGACACTGTGTGGAGAGTGAACAAATCTTGCTTTTTTGACTGCTGGTGATTGCTGGATTGCATTTTTAGGTTCTTTCTGGACCTTTTCCTTTTTATCTTCTTAATACCCTTTTCTTCTTACACTTTTTAAACAGTTTTTTTTTTTCTTTCCTTCCTTCAGCTTACTAATTAAGGGGAGTGCCTAATTGCTCCCAGGTGTTTCAGGCCTATATAAGTTTGTGTAGAGCTCATCGTGAGCCTGCTCATCTTTGAGACTGGTTGAACTCTGTCCAAGTGGAACTTGTCTAAGTGGTGAGTTAAAACCAGGAGTTTATAACAGGAGGTTGTAACAGGGGTCATAGTACCTGTGCAGGGACCGTTGTCAGCCACATATCGCAAGACCATCATCTCCTCAGCATCCACATTGTCGCCACATCAACAGCCGCATCTTGGAGGATCATCGTCAGTCAAATCTGGCAGGACCATCATCTCCTCAGCATCCACATCGTCGCCACATCAACAGCCGCATCTTGGAGGATCATGCAACGCTCTACCTACGAACATCCGCTTGGAAAAAGACCATCGGGCCTTCAGGAAAAAACTCAAGACCTACCTCTTCTAAGAAGGAATCAACGCAGGTCGGATCAAGCGCCTCGAGGCGATTCAGTTCGCAGTTGCAGCGCTATACAAATCATTCATTCATTCATTCATTCACCTGTGTGGGTGCAGTTCCGCCAGCAGAGCGGGGTGGTGTTGGATTGCAATTTAGCCAGTCTGTATGGAGTCAAGTACCATCTGAGTACTTGAAAGGTGCGTTCAGGTCAGTTAGGTGTTGCTGCGATAGTGTCGGCAATTTAATTGTTTGTAAAAATGAATTGATATCAGCAGTGTTTGGTTGCTTAGTGTTGATGTCGTCTTTTAAATTGTATAGCGTTTGGTAATAATGGCTGAATGCATCGGCTATAGCTTGAGGGTCAAAAAGCTTTTTTTTGTGGCTGGGTGAAAGAGGTGTGGAATTTTGGATTTAGTGTAATGGCCCTTAATCTTGAGTGCAAGTGCCTTCCCTGCCTTGTTACCTGTAGTGTAGTAATGTGCTTTAAATTTTGTGTATGATCTGTTATGGGATTCTAAAAGTAGGTTTCTGAGTTCCTGTCTGAGGAGAACCAAACGTTCTTTAAGTTTGGGGTCAGGATTGGATTGGTTTTGGGTGTCAAGTGTTTGTATCGTGGCTATAATGGTGTCTATACGCTGTGATCTCCTCCTCTTCTCCCTAGCAGTGAGCTGCATAATAATTCCTCTGACAAATGCTTTGTGGGCATTCCAGAGGACAGTGTTGCTGGAGATCGAGCCAGCATTCAATTTGAAGAATTCCTCAAGATGGTTGCGTATGTAGGCAGAATGCTCAGGGGAATGAATAACGGCTGCATTGGCTCTCCATCCAATGTGTCTGGAGGGACTCGGGTGGTCTGTCACTGCAAGAGATATTGGGGCATGATCGGACCAGGTTATCGTGCCGATACCTGAGTCCGTCGATCTGGTTAGCGTCCATTTGTCAACAAGGAAATAGCCAATCCGTGTGTAAGAGTTATGCCTATGGGAGAAAAAGGAATAATCCCTTTCGGTGGTGTGGTGGCATCTCCAGATGTCATACAGGTTGTTGTTCCTTATGAAGGTGGCCATAGGAGAAGTAAGCCTGGAAGTGTGGGAAGAAGTGTCAATCATGTTGTCCGGTACTATATTGAAGTCTCCACAAATAATAAGACATCCTTGTCGAAAGTTTGCAATCTTTTTCATCAATCTGGACAGGAATTTGATTTGGCCAGTGTTGGGGGAGTACACATTTACAATGGTGTATCTGGTTATGTCAAGAGTGCAGTCCAATGCCAGATATCTTCCTTCTTCATCCACTAGGCTGTTGTGGAGTGTGAAGGCAATGGTATTTTTAATTGCTATCATGACCCCATTTCTTTTGTCTGGGCCTGAGGATTTGAAGATGTGGGAGAATTGGCGGTTTGAACAGTAAGGTTCAGCCGATTTCTTAAAGTGGGTTTCTTGGAGACATAAGATGTCACATTTGGAGTCAGTGACGGTTCTCCACATGGAGGATCTTTTCGCCGGGTGGTTACGCCCTTTGGTGTTGAGTGAAAGAAATTTTGCCATCTCGTGTAGCTGGTGAGGGTGTCAAGCACAGTGGGTGGTACTTACGATTGGAAGGGATCTCTTTACGCCGTATGAGGGTGTCTTGAGGCGAGTTCCTGAGGTTGTTGCGGTAGATGTTCTCGAGAAGGAGATGGACCGGAGGAGGAGAAGGTGAAAGGAAGAAAGTAGGTTAGTAAACTGTGAACAATACAGTAATAGAACGGTGTAAAACTATTGCTTTCAACAGCCGGATAACACTAGGCTGTGTTAACTGAGCGG
Organism: Lithobates sylvaticus; assembly: GCA_028564925.1. Taxonomy (NCBI): domain Eukaryota; kingdom Metazoa; phylum Chordata; class Amphibia; order Anura; family Ranidae; genus Lithobates; species Lithobates sylvaticus. The sequence goes on along the minus strand of CM053027.1, from coordinate 459,075,411 downwards.
GGTGAAAGTTTGTGGTGAGAGCTGCACGAGCAAGGCACCAACCGGAAGAAGTGGTGCGTGCAGTTTAATGTGCTTCGCCTGTTATTTGACTTCAGCGTGCATTAGGTGGATGTTTGGGATAAAAGGATTGCGAGGATCCTCCGTGCATATTGGTTGTTGCGTCAGGCGCTTCCGGGATAATATCCCATTGTTTGAGGAGCTTTATGCCTTCTGGGACTGAGGTGATGATGTGTTTTGTTCCGTTTCTGGTGAGGATTAGTTTGGTTGGAAAACCCCACTGATATGGGATTTTGTGGTTGAATAGCGGTTTGGTAATGGTGTTCAGCTGTCTGCGTAGTTGTCTAGTGTGCTGAGACAGGTCTGCAAATAGCTGTAGGTCAGTGAACGGTTCAGGTAATTTGCTCAGATGTCTGGCCTTGAATAGGAGCTAGTCTTTAGCATGAAAGAAGTGGACCCGCATGAGAACATCCCTGGGTATAGCTGCTGCTAGATGTGGCGGTTTGGGAATGCAGTGTATGCGGTCTATTATGGTCTCCATGGGTGACAGATCAGGTGAGGTCATTTGGGAGAACGAATTCAGGCACACCTCTGATTTTAACATTGTTGCGTCGAGATCGGTCCTCGAGGTCCGCCATCTTGGCTTTCAACCATTGTTGTTCATCATGAGTGTGATCTTGTGCATCCACAAGATCATTGACAGTGGCAGTCATATCCCTCATGTGAGTTTCAATATGATGGATTTTATGTCCCATAAGCTGCATGTGAGAGGAGAATTTAGTGAAAATGGATGCTATCTCAGTGTGCAAGGAAGTTTGAAGGGAGATGAGCATCTCTTTCATTGTAGAGTCCAGAACAGGCTGGTCAGATGTGGGGAAGGCCGCTATGGCTGAAGGCTGATGTGAGGTAATGAGGGATGCAGGGCTTACCTCAGTGCTGAATCCTGTTGAATCCAGTCACATCCTTGCTTTTGCTGGGCTGTTGCTGGCCGAGGAGGGGGTATATAGTAGAGATGACTCAGATGATTGTTGCTGAGGTGGTATTTCTTCTCCATCTGCATCAAGGAGATCTGTGTAGGCAGACGGTTCTTGTGCAGGGCCGCGGGCGCCATCTTGGATTTCTGTGTGTGTGAAGTAATCTGTCATTCTCTTTGGCGGTCTGCATTCCTTTCTTTTGCGGTTTGTGTGAGACATAGCTGGGTCTCTTGGCAACGTTCTGGTATAGTTAGGGGTTTGTGGGAGCTGTCAGAGCGGCGATGATTGCTGTATATGGTCCGGTCGGTGCAGGAGCTGAGGGTTCAGACGTCCATCATGCTCGGCGGTTAGCCACGCCCCCCACGAATTACGATTTTTTTTTTATATACGAAACAAAACAAATTTTTTGACAGTTCCCATGTCTAATCAATTTACCTGATTGTGGAAGATTAAAAACTGCTATTACATCCAACATGGAGACCCAACCAGTGCAATTCTGCTGTTTGGTAACATCTGCCAATACCCCTAGGGGAGAGCAGAGACCCTAAGAGGAAACAAATATATTCAATAAATAAAATGCCTGCAAGCATATAATGAGCAAATATTCACAAGGGAAGACGTTTAGTGTTCAATATTAATTGTCGTGATGATGCAGTGCCTGGACTAATATCCGTGATGTCAGCAGAGAGCGGACTTCAGCCCGCTCTCTGCTGAAAATGGGTCACAGGAGTGCAAAACGAATTGCATTCCTGTGATCCATAGGAAAAGCCCAGCCAAACAAGCTTTGGCTGGACTTCTCCTTTAATTATTAAAGATATTGACTGGTACTCAAATAAACCAGCAAAACAGTGCCTTTGATTGAATTTCCCAATATGGTGGTCAGCAATTCCACTCTGATCCCACAGTGGCACACAGCAGTCAAATTCAGCAATTGGGTTTCACCCAGCTCACAATATACAGCGAGGGAGAGAGGGGAAGACCATTCATAGTGTATTACAGAAAACCACTTTTGTTAACCGCTTCCCGACCGCTGCACGACGATATACGTTGGCAGAATGGCACGGGTGGGCAAAAGGACGTACAGGTATGTCCCCTTTAAGAAGCAGTGCTGCAGGCGCGCGTGCCCACCGCACTCTCCGTGACTGTGACCGCGGGTTCTGGGGACTCAATGTCTGCCGGGTACCCACGATCATGTCACGGAGAGATGCCTTTGTAAACACGGCATTTCTCTGTTATGCCTTGTGACATGACAGAGATCACTGCTCCCTGTCATTGGGAGCAGTGATCACTGTCATGTGTGTTGAAGCCCATCCCCCCTACAGTTAGAATATATTTATACAGGAATCAGTGCATTTTTATAGCCCTGATCGCTGTATAAATGACCATGGTCCCAAAATAGTGTCAAAAGTGTCCAATGTGTCCGCCATAATGTCGCAGTCATGATAAAAATCGCAGATCACCGACATTACTAATAAAAAATAAATAATAATAAAAATGCCATAAAACTATCCCCTATTTTGTAGACGCTATAAATTTTGCGCAAACCAATCAATATACGCTTATTGCAATTTTTTTTTACCAAAAATATGTAGAAGAATACATATCGGCCTAAACTGAGGAAAACATTTTTTTTATATATTTTTGGGGATATTTATTATGACAAAAAGTAAAAAATGTTGCTTTTTTTTTCAACATTTGCGCTCTTTTTTTGTTTATATCGCAAAAAAAAAAAAATAAAAACACAGAGGTGATCAAATACCACCAAAAGAAATCTCTATTTGTGGGAAAAAAAGGATGCCAATTTTGTTTGGGTACTGTGCAACTGTCAGTTAAAGCGACGCAGTTCCGAATGGCAAAAAGTGCTCTGGTCAGGGAGGGGGCAAATCCTGCTGGGGCTGAAGTGGTTAAAATACAAGTGCCCAAAACACTTATGTTATCCTGTGTCATAATCAACACTATTTGCAGGAAATAATACACAATCTCCATCTGACTCCATCCGCTAGTTCCTGGCTTTGAGCACGGAGTTGACCAATGTGATGATATCAAAAAGAAAAAGGTCTGGTGTCACCCGCAAACCACCTCCATCCCAATCAATGGAACAAAAAACAGGAAATCGTCCCAGGACTTTAAATGAGGTGAATGCAGTTAGCCAACAATTAACAGAGTAAATTTAGTCTCAAAATGTATTAAAATTGTCATGCAAACATAAACAACATGAATCATAGCCATGCCACTGAAATGATACATACAATAAAAAATTTCATTACATGTATCATAATATAAAATGTCAAGTACACAGGCATGAAAAGTATCCCAATGTGTTTCACAAGACCATGCTCGCTTCATCAGGGGTAGATGCATGTGTAGTATATCTGTAGGGGGTATAATGAACCAAATAAGTATCAACACAGAGATGATATTGTGACAATTAGTCAAGAGGGTCCAAATTGCATGGCCCCTTACTCACCAAACAAAAAAAGGAACAGGAAACGTCATTCTTGAATGTGTGCGCTGTAATATGTTCACCCTTACTCACCAAAGGCTGGTTTAGACTACCAAATGCTGAATACCCAGAGGCGGCAGTAATGAGCATCCGGCTCGGGAGTTGAGGAGGCAGAGGACAAACCAACCCAACAGAGCACAAACAGGGGGCAAACGTGGCCGGGATGGGGGTGTGTGTCACCAAAGATATCCCAGTATCCATTAATAATATCAACTGAATCATAAATGCATATGTATCAATAGATGCTGTCATAACAGCATAGAAGTAATGTAGTATATGATATAGGTATGTATATGCATGAACCAATCTGGTTCAATAATGGTATGGGCTTAGAATCTAGGGGACAAAAGAGAAAATAATAATAAAAAAAATAAATGAAATGTGTAAATAAAAAACTTACAAAAACAGTGTGATATAGTGTGTGTCCTGCATAGCATGTATCCAAGTCCATTGTATATGTAAGCTAAAATAAGAATATATGCATATCAGTTGGTACTATACCAACAGAGTAACCATGAAGTATACAATGTAATGAAATATATATATATATATATATATATATATATATATATATATATATATATATACACACACACACACACACATACATATACATACACACAGACACATATGAACCAATGTTGTTCAAAGCTAGATGGACTTGGAAACTCGGAGACAGTGAAATAAATGAGATGAATGTGTAATGGCGTGTGCATGAATGAACCATGAGAGTGAACATAATAATGTGTGAGACAATATATATGGCAGACCATGCTAAAGTTAAGTGCTCAAATGTGAAGGGAGTGAATGGATAATTAGCATCCATCAAAGAGTGTGAACTCACCTTGAATGATGTGAAACTGCCTTAAAAATTATACAAAGGCAGAAATTATTTGGATACATCAAAGAAAAAGTAGATACAGTAGTACATTGATCATATCCAGTGTCAAACATGGAGGTTATACAATGTAAGATCAGCATCAAAATACAGGACTGCAAACTGTATTTGCACAACTACTTATAAATGACCATGGCAATTGGTTCCTTTTTCCAATATACAGCGGAAGAAATGGGGGCACAATAACACAATAACCATTACTAATCCAGTATGGCACTATCCCTTACATAAGAACAGCTTGAATAGGGGAACAGAGAACCCATAGGGTAAAAGAGGGAAGTAGAAAAAGGGAGGGCAAGGAGCTGGAGAAGACAGGACAGGAAACAGAGGGTGAAAGTAGGGCATAAGTAGGATTCAATAGAGGAGAGAGAAAAGGGCAGACTCCAATCACCTAGACATAGAACTATGGATGCACCAATACCATTTTTTTAAATTGAGTATGAGTACCGATATGCTTTTTACCAATACCAATTACCGATACCTACCACAACTGTTTTGTTTACACTTCAGCTTTTAGCAATGGTAAATAGCAGTGAAAAGTTATTTCCAAATAAATGTGTTGTTTTTTAAATTTTGTGCTTTTTTCAATGCAAACCATGTAAATACATGTTAAGGCTTGATTCACATCTATGCATGTTGCTTTTGAGCGTTTTTGCAGTGCTTTTTGTGGTGCTTGCCGCGTTTTTGGACACGTGTTTTTACCACGATTTTGGCACGTTTTGCGTTTGTTTTAAAAATATATAAAAAAACGCAAAACGCAAATCGCGGTAAAAACGCTGTAAAAACGCTGTACTTGTGTTTTGGATGTGGGTCCATTGACTTCTATTACATGCAAAATGCTGCATTTTGCATGAAAATAAAGTCCCCGACCCTTTCCAAAATCGCAGAGGCACCAAAATGTATTGATGTGTTAAAAAATGTCCCTGCATTTCTGCAAAATGTAAAATGCATCAAAAAACGCATTAGTGTGAATCAAGCCTTAAGGTATAAAAATATTAACCACTTAAGGACCGAGCCTCTTTTTGAGATTTGTTGTTTACACGTTAAAAACAGGTTTCTTTTGGTAGAAAATTACTTAGCACCCCAAACATTATACATTTTTTTTTCTAACACCCTAGAGAATAAAACGGCAGGTTTGTTGCAATACTTTCTGTTACACCGTATTTGCGAGGTCTTACAAGTGCACTTTTTTTGGAAAAAAAATACACTTTTTTGAATTAAAAAATAGACAACATTAAAGTTAGCCCAATTTTTTTTTTTATATTGGGAAAGATAATGTTACACTGAGTAAATTGATACCCAACATGTCACGCTTCAAAATTGCACCCGCTCGTGGAATGGCAACAACATTTTACCCTTAAAATCTTTCATAGGCAACGTTTAAAAAATTCTACAGGTTGCATGTTTTGAGTTACAGAGGAAGTCTAGAGCTAGAATTATTGCACTTGCTCTACCAATCGCGGCGATACCTCACATGTGTGGTTTAAACACTATTTTCATATGCAGATGCTATTTTTTTTCTTATTTATTTTACCTTTTACTTTTTATTTTTACACTGTTCTTTGAAAAAAAAATAAAAAACTTGTGTCACTTTTATTCCTATTACAAGGAATGTAAACATCCCTTGTAAAAGAAAAGCATGACAGGACCATGCTGTGGTCAAAAAGACCCCAGATCTCATATTTACACTAAGATGCAATAAAACAAAAAAATATTGTGTCATTTACATTTTTTTTTTTTTAATGTCACTTTAAGAGCTATGGGCGGAAGCAACGTTTTGACATTGCTTCTGCCTTGCAATGGTATGGAGATGGGTGGCCATCTTCCCCTCTCTCGTCTCCATACCCAGCAAGGAAGAGCATCCGATTGCCTCCACCATTGCCGACGGCTCCGGTAAGCGGTGGAGGGCACCGGAGCGCAGCAGGAGCAGCATCTCCCTCATCCGATAAAAGCGATCTTGTGGTGAATCTGCCACAGAGACCACTATTATCGGAAGCCAAAGAAGAGGATACCGGGGGTTATGGCAGCTAGCTGCTGCCATAACAACGATATTCCTCTTCAAAGTTAGGATGTATATTGGCATGCGGTGATCTGGAAGTGGTTAATAAACAAAGCAAGCAAAAAAGTTTTAACTTATTAATCGTTTATAAAAATAGAAGTGAACAAAAAAAAAAAAATCAGCAGGAAAATAATGATTAAATGGAGGCGAATAAGGATATAATTAAGACTGATTAGAGTAAATCACGGGTTAATAAGGGGTGAAAGAGAAGAACATTTAATATAACAAACACAGAAAATGTATTTTACTTAACAGGTTTCTTTAAACTGACTTCATCTGCAGAGGAAGTTCATCCCTTTCATCTGTAGATGAAGAAACAGAAAGATACAAACTTAACCACTTGACCACTGGGCACTTAAACCCCCTTCCTAACTAGACCAATTTTCAGCTTTCAGTGCTCTCACATTTTGAATGACAATTACTCAGTCATGCAACACTGTACCTATATGAAATTGTTGTCCTTTTTCACACAAATAGAGCTTTCTTTTGGTGGTATTTAATCACCACAGTTTATTTTTTATTTTTTGCGCTATAAAGGAAAGACCAAAAATTCTGTAAAAAATGCATTTTTCGTTGTTTCTGTTATAAAATTTAGCAAATTGTTAATTTTGGCCAAAATTTATACCGCTACATATCTTTGGTAAAAATAACCAAAATTGGTGTATATTATTTGGTCTTTGTGAATGCTATAGAGTCCATAAGGTATGATGCCAATCTGTGAAAATTGATCACACCAGATGTACTGACGGCCTATCTCATTTCTTGAGACCCTAACAAGCCAGGAAAGTACAAATACCCCCCAAATGACCCCTTTTTGGAAAGTAGACATTCCAAGGTATTTAGTAAGAGGCATTGTGAGTTTTTTGAAGTTGTCATTTTTTCCCACAATTCTTTGCAATATCAAGATTTTTTTTTCCAAATTGTTATTGTTAGCAGGTTATTTCTCACACACAGCATATGCATAGCACAAATTACACCCCAAAACACATTATACTACTCCTTCTGAGTATGGTGATACCACATGTGTGAGACTTTTACACAGCGTAGCCACATACAGAGGGCCAACATACAGGGATCACCATCAGGTATCCTTGGAGCATAAATTACACATATCATTTTTTGACTACCTCTTACACTTTTGAAGGCCCTGGAGCACCAGGACAATGGAAACGCCACAAAAATGACCCCATTTTGGAAAGAAAACAACCCAATATATAATCTATGAAGCATAATGAGTCTTTTGAACATGTCATTTTTTTCTACAAGTTTTTAGAAAATGTGTAAAGAAAATGAAAGTTGTCCATTTATACAATATTTCTAACACATAGCATGTACATACCAAAAATTACACCCCAAAATAGATTCTCCTACTCCTCCTGAGTACTGTGATACCACACGTGTGAGACTTTTACACAGCCTGGCCACATAGAGAGGCCCAACATGCAGGAAGCACCATCAGGTGGTCTAGGGGCATAAGTTTCAAATTTAATTTGTCTACCTATTACACTTTTGTGAGGCACTTTAATGGCATGGATGTGGCATGGAATAGAACTGATGTGGCATGGATGAGCATGAATGGGGAAGGATGAGCCATGGATGGAGATGGCTGAGTATGGATGGGATGACTGAGCATGAATGAGTATGGCTGAGTACGGCTGGGTACAGCTGAGTATAGATGGGATGGCTGGGTATGGCTGAGTATGGCTGAGTATGACTGGGTATTGCTGAGTATGGATGGGGTTCGATGGGATGGCTGAGCATGGATGGATGGATGAGTATTGCTGAGTATGGATGGATGGATAAGTATTGCTGATTAGGGATGGATGGTTGAGCATGGATGGCTGGCTGAGCATGAATGGCTGGCAGAGTATGAATGAGTGCTGGAATAGGCACAAATCAGTGCTGTGGGCACTACAGGTCCAGCCCACAGCCCTGCAGCACCTGATCTGTCCCCTCTCCTTGACACCGGTTTGTTTACAAGTGATTGCTCTGTCATTTGACGGAGCCATCACGTGGTAAACGCCCGCTGTCAGTGGCCATTTACCGTGAACCATGATGCCTCTGGACCTGCCAGTCATGGATATTCCCCACGTCAATGTACGCCCTCCCAGAGTTATAGAGCCGTGCTGTAGCCGTCATTAGACTATGGCACAGTCGTTAAGTGGTTAAACAATGTTTCTTTTTATCTTTCTGTTTCAGTGGCAATGTTGTTCATAAACATTATCCGGCTGCTTTTATTTGACAGATCCAATTGTCAACACTTCAGCTGTCAACAGGAGAACCACACTGACATCTGAATGAGTCATCGGTTGTTAAGGGCGTGGCGACTTCCCTCCTTAAGTGTATAAAAGAATACTAAAGCGCTGATATGCCTAATTAAATATATACTAATAAAAGATACCTAAATGATTAAAGCTGCAACCATTCTATAGTGTTCTGACACCATGATAAAAGTGATAATAATGTAATAGTGAGCTAAAATCAACCTTCTATTGAGAAAAAAACAGTGATCTGAAATCAACTATTTATAAAGAAAAAACAATGTACTGGGGCTAGATAGCCCTATAAGTGATCAGTATAATTATAGTGATCAATAAAAATTATAAATGCAACTGGAAACATACACAGGTCAATTGCTCACCAATCAGGCAAAATGAATCAAGTGTGCATACACCTCCAGAACTCTCTTGGGTGGCCATCCAATTTAACTGAATAAATGCCTGGATAACTGAATAAATGCCTGTGGATATAACCTTTCAAAAATATATGCAGATGCTCCACATCTTCTAGGCATGTCCCAAACTTCAAAATTACTGGAATAGTATATTTAGGCTCATCAAAACTATCACCCAATGCTCGATTCCCCAACACCTGCACTTGCGATTCTAAACTTAACTATAGATGATCTTCCTTACCCCTCTAGATGTATCATTACACACATACTTCTAGCGGTCAGACTTAACATAAACAGACACTGGAAATCTGATGCTACGCTGTCACTATGCCAAGTTACAGACCTAGTTTCCTTACACTACAGCATCCAGCAACGAACAATCCACCAAAACAGCCACCCCATGGCAACCCTGGACAGATTGGACCCTAGCTGCATCTAGTAATTAGAGTCTCGAACCCACAGACTGACCCTTACTTCTTGACCGAGCAACACTACCGGACCTCTCCTATGCGACTTACCACCTTCACTGTCAAGTTACTTGAATCCGCTACTTACTATTTACTAAGCTTTGTATCCCTAATGTATCCTCTCCACTCCTGTGGCACTAATGATCCCATCCGGGGTGCCACATGAGAGGACAGTATTTCTATACAATCAAGTTTTTCCCACTGTTAACTGTTTTATCTAGTTACTATTGTTAATTCAAGTTGTTTGTTCATTTAAAATTTCATGTAACCACCAACGTCATTGCACGACGTACAATGTCAAATTGTACATTATGTTATACTGCAAAACTAATAAAAATCTTTTGATGAATAAAAATAAATAAATAAAAAAATAAAATATATGCAGCAGATGAATGTTAAAACAACCACAAAGATGCACCAATAGTAAGTCCAAACAGCTGCTCCCGCAATTCTCTCAGTTCATATGGCTGTAGTCAGCTAATATCTCTTGCCGATCCTCTTGATGTTATTCATAATTTGTAGTTGGTCACATAAAGACAAGAGAGATGCATCATTGCACAATGCTAAACACTAAAAAAAGGGGATTGTAGAGAACAAGCGAATCCACTCACATTTGTTAAAGCGGAGCTCCACCCTAAAGTGGAACTTCCGCTTATCGGATTCCTCCCCCCCCTCCGGTGCAACAATTTGCACCTTTCAGGGGGGAGGGGGGTGCAGATACCTGTATAATACAGGTATCTGCACCCACTTCCGGGGACTAGCTGCCCCGCCCCTATCCGAGGATGCCCGCCCATATCCGAGGGTTCCCGTTGTGTCTTGGGAAACACACAGTTCCCAGGACACAACAGGGACCAATAAAGACGCGCAGCACGACTCGCGCATACGCAGTAGGGAACTGGGCAGTGAAGCCATTGCGGCTTCACTTCCTGATTCCCTGACAGAGGATGGAGGCGGGGCAGCCGAGAGACAAGAAACCGCTCGTCATCTTCTGCTGACATCGCTGGAACCTGGAACAGATAAGTGTCCATTTATTAAAATTCAGCAGCTGCAGTATTTGTAGCTGCTGACTTAAAAAAAAAAAAAAATCGGGTGGACCTCCTCTTTAAGATCAACCAGAGCTTAATGCAAAAGATCAGTCACCTATAGCGCAAAATCCTCACACCGCATCAGTTGTGCTCTCTATCAGATACACTGGATGGCATCACTTGGCTCCTCCCAACATGTTGCATCACATGTCCCGACTCCCCTCCTTAACAATAGATAATTGCTGGCTTTTTTTTTTTTTTTTTTTTTCCATTTCAGCTGCCAGTGGGGAAATTCCCCTGACGGATGAAAGAACCGAGCCTGAGAGTATCGGTTACAGGTATCGGTGCATTTGCTCGAGTACCAATACTTAGTATGCTTAGTATCGGCACCGATACTGCTATTGATGCAACCCCACATAGAACCCCATTGTGGAAGTATAGAAGTTATAAAAGCAAGAGTATAAATGAGTAGGATTCCCATAACATACCAGAGGCATCAATCCAGGCATTCCAGACTGTGTCAAACTTCCTCTGGCACCTCCTGCTCTCATAAATCAGTTGATAAATGTGCAGGATGGTATTAATAGATGCATGCCAAGCAGAAAAAGTAGGTCGATTGGGTGAGTTCCAGTATAAAAGGATTTCCCTCCTGGTGTATAAAGAAGGATAAAAAAAAACGAAATTGACATATCTGCCAACTTCCATACCATCACGTATGCATAGTAAAATATCACAGGATCCAACCCCAGAGTTAAAACATAGGCGGTATTAATATCATCAACTACAGCTACGCAAAAAGGGTGAATTAGTGGACAAGCTCACACTATATGGAAAAAAGTTCTGATCAACATTTAACATGTCAGGCACAAAGAGCTAGAAGTCAGATATATAGTGGCTAGGCATTGAACTATAGCATGCCCTGTCTAGAAATTTAAGTTTACACACTTATCCAATGGTACATGAATTTTAGATGAATGTCAGAAATGTATTGTGAGTTCCAGCACAGTCCATGCTGATGAAGGTGCTTGGATTCACTAGAGTTTTAAAACATGACCCTAATTATGACAAAAAAGACTGGTTCTGTATAACAGTAAACTGGCCTCCATGCCTTGCTCAGAAAGGTTGGGTGGATTTTCATATTTTTTAACTACCATCATAAAGAACAAAATGATAATAAATGTAAAGTAGTTTACATGTGAAATAGCGCAATAAAAATGCAGCGGGTGGTCCAATAACAAAGCCAGTATGCTTTAGATTACCTATTAATTACAATTTACTTAAAAAAAAAAGCAGTTTCTTTAGGCAAGGATGAAGAATATTCATACATAATCACATTGCAATGAATGGCTGTACATACAAAATAAAATTGAAAATAATCTAGCCCTGTAAGCAAAGCAAATATCCCCAAGCTATAGTACATGATTGCAATTTAATTAAGGTTTGCATCCAAAGTTTTTATACACGCACTTAGTTTATAAAAGGATTTTGTTGAGTTTGTACCATCTGTCAGCTCATTAAAATTCAGTTCGGGAATTACCACAAATTAAATAACATAATTCTCTACAAATTTCATTGTAAACAGTTTTTATTCTAATTGTAAAATCTTATCAAACTTGGATCTCTGTAGAAATTTTGAGGGACATGCAGAAAGATGGGTACAAAAAGTCATATATAACAATTTTAAAAAGTTGTTAATTCACATATACGTTTTCTTGTCATTTCACTGAAGCAATGTTTGCAAATTTTAACTATCAACACCAAACATGTAGATATTTCTGTGGCTACGTTATAACTGTAGGGCCAGTTAGATGATCAGCCACTGTGTTCTGATTATTCATTATGGATTTCCTGAACTTCATCCTTTTACTGAACAATAATCACCAGATATGTGCTGTATGTATTATGTGGATAGATGTGCATGTCCCAAAAAAAGTTTACAGGTCATGAGGATTCACAATTTTACCAGCTGACTATTTGTCCTGGAACAGTGCATAAGCTGTACATATAGAACAAAAAAAAAAACAGCAATAGTAATCAGTACTAAGTAGCAATCATATGCTAATCTTTTTATATAATGTAATACGACCTGACATAACCTTTAGTAGCAGCGGCAAGCCTCCATCCCTGATATATGTTCAACATTTAAAAAGAGAGGGGACTTTGAATGAGGCATGTCACTGAATGGATACTTTGACTAATGTTGTTTATTAAGTACAAATCACATCATAAAAAGTGTCAATCTGGGATACAGTACACAATTTACTATGATAAACTTGTTTAAATACACTTGTTTAAATATACAGTTATTGTACAGAATATAATACAACATGGTTAACAATGCAAATGCATAGATACACTCATCCATTCATAAAAAACAATAAACATAAGTGATTGCTCATTGTGAGCCAAACTGGTCTGGGCATCAGTTGGATATATACTCGACGTATGTTTCATGGCTCTTGCCAATCATCAGGAGTAAAAATTCTCTGAAATTAAATCAAGAATAATAAGTATGGGATAACCTTTAAACGGAGAACCATCTCTCAAAAAAGGGGGGCTATAACTTACAATCTGGCCAAAAGGTGATGCCCAACCTATGTCCAGGGGATGCAGAGGACAGGAATATCGATCTCCCCAGGGCTGAGGTGAGGAATCGCATCCAGATCGAGGATAGCAGCTGGGTAAAAACCAAGTGACCATGTCATGACCATATGTGTCTGATGTATGCTTACCAGGCCATACTGTTCTGCAGGGATATAGAAATAAGACCTTGTTGATTGGCTCCTGATGATTGGCAAGAACCATGAAATGTGCGTCGAGTATATATCCAACTGATGCCCAGACCAGCTTGGCTCACCATGAGCAATTGCTTATGTTTATTGGTTTTATAAATGGATGAGTGTGTTTATGCATTTGCATTGTTAACCATGTTGTATTATATTCTGTACAATAACTGTATATTTAAAACAAGTGTATTTAAACAAGTGTATCATAGTAAATTGTGTCCTGTATCCCAGATTGACACTTTTTATGATGTGATTTGTACTTAATAAACAAATTTAATCAAATTATCCATTCAGTTACATGCCTCGTTCAAAGTCCCATTTCCCTCTCTTTTTAAATGTTAATCGTTTTATATATTTATTTCTAATTACAATGCATAAAGAAACAGGTTCCCGTCATAACTCATAAATTTACAGCTGATCTAACACTGAGGAACATCAATCAGGATTAGAGATGGGCGGAACACCCGGCTTGCAGCAGAACTCCCGAACAGGGGAAAAGGTCTTCACCCCGAACAGTGAACTCCACTGAAGTCTATGGGAGCCAAGCATTAGAAGTCAAAAGTGCCCATTTTGAAGGCTTATATGCAAGTAATTGGCCATAAAATGGGTATGGGGGACATGTATCAATGGAAAAAAAATGTTTTTAAAAACAGTAATTTTTCAGGAGCTGTGATTTTAATGATGCCCAAAGTGCAAAATGAAAAATTCCTTTAAATATAGTGCCTGGGGGTCCCCTTAGACTGCCTGTAAAGCGGAGCATCTGTAGCATATATAGAACATGCTGCAGCAAAAATTACATTTCTAAAGGGAAAAAACAAGTCAAATCACATTTAAATTGACTTGTGGCTGACACCCAGAAAAAAAAAAAACAATGTGCCCCCCCCAGTCCATATCAGACTCTTTGGGTTTATGGATTTTAGGGGAACTCCATGCCAAAATTAAAATAACAAACAGAGTGGGGTCCCAGCCAAAATCCATACCAGACCCTTTTCCAAGCCCGCAGCATGGCAGGTCAGGAAAGGGGGGGGGGGCAAGCAAGCATCCCCCTCCTGAACCATACCAGGCCACATGCCCTCAACATTGGGGGGTACATTGGGCAGGGAGGGCTCTGCACAGTGTAAATTTAAGGGGCTCTGTACCACAGTACAGTCATGACAGCAGCAGTTACAACAATATATATATATATATATAGTACACCCCTCACAATTTTGTAAATATTTTATTATATCTTTTCATGTGACAACACTGAAGAAATTACACTTTGCTACAATGTAAAGTAGTGAGTGTACAGCTTGTATAACAGTGTAAGCCTGGGTTCAAACCAGTGCGTTGCGAATTAAATGTCCAGCATGACTGCGCACTGAAACGTCTGTTGTTCTGCGGTTTGTCAGCGCTTTAGGTGCGAATCAGCTGCTAACATAAATTCGCAACTCATTGTACTACTTCTGAGGGGGAAATCTATGCCCAATTTTTATAAAAAAACGGTATGGGTTTCCCCTCCAGGAGCATACCAGGCCCTTAGGTCTGGTATGGATTTCAAGGGTACCCCCATACGCCAAAAAAACGCAGTGGGGGTCTCCCCCCAAAATCCATACCAGACCCTGGCACGCAGCCAGGCAGGTCAGGAAAGGGGGTGGGGACGAGCGAGCGCCCCCCCTCCTGAACCGTACCAGGCCGCATGCCCTCAACATGGGGGGTGGGTGCTATGTGGAAGGGGGCGCCCTGCGGCCCCCCCCACCCCAAAGCACCTTGTCCCCATGTTGATGAGGACAAGGGCCTCTTCCCGACAACCCTGGCCGTTGGTTGTCGGGGTCTGTGGGCGGGGGGCTTATCGGAATCCGCAAGCCCCCTTTAATAAGGGGGCCCCCAGATCCCGGCCCCCCACCCTATGTGAATGAGTATGGGGTACGATGTACCCCTACCCATTCACCCAAGGTGTAAAAGTGTAAATAAAAAAAAACACAAATTTTAAAAATATTTTATTGCACTGCTCCGGGGGTCTTCTTCCGTATAAGTCACAGCACCGCGTGTCTCTGCCATTCCGACCAGAGAGAGCGACGAGTCAACATCTTAAGAAGAAGAAGAAGAAGAAAAAGGCAGCAGCGGCGCAGAAAGCGGCGACAGCGTCAAGAACAGATTAAAAAAAATTATCTGATTGATTATCTGATTAATTATTTTGTGTGTGAAAAATTATCTGCTGCAACCAAATGTGAGATACACACAATAAAGTACAAATAAGGAAAAAGGCTGCGCTGAAAATCAAAAATTAAAAAAAAATTGCGTAATAAATGAATACTTAAAACAATAAGTGTAGTATAGTGTAAATAGTAGTGTAAATTGAACACTGCTAACATGCAATGAATATTAATCAAAAATCACGTAATATTAACAGTCAATGCTCAACGTGAAAATGGTGGAAAGACAAATAAATAAAATAAAATAATGTAGATAGTCCACAATCAAGTAAGTGAGTAGATCTCCAATCTTCAGTAGTGATACAGCCCACAACACCCTCAAAGTAGTGACAGGGTACACCAAGGGGAAATCCTCCACCAATAACACCCGCTGCAGCTTACCAGCTAGCTAGATCTCTTTTTAGGGAGATCCAACGTGCCTATGGCTTATCCCCCAGCCTGGGTCTCTGTACCAAACAGCGTATGCTATATCTTGATAATCCGCTTTAAGGATTCCTGCTTCAATCTCTCATAACAGCCACAGTAGTGTGTATTCATTTAAAGTAAATAGAAGAGAAGAGATCCCATAGCGTAATTCCGTATACAATTTTAATAAAACAAAAAAGCATCCATCACGCACTTACATTTAAAATGTAGATAAAAAGCGTGAATCATAGTAACGAGCCGGCCGGCTCTCTCTCACTGCCCGTCGCTTCTTGGACAGACAGGGAATGGTGGTGACGTCATGCTGATTATCGAGATATACCATACGCTGTTTGATACAGAGACCCAGGCTGGGGCATAAGCCATAGGCACGTTGGATCTCCTTAAAATGAGATCTAGCTAGCTGGTATTCTGCAGCGGATGTTATTGGTGGAGAATTTCCCCTTGGTGTACCCTGTGACTACTTTGAGGGTGTTGTATATTAACCCTATGTAAATATATATTTCCTACATAAAAATCTAAAAAATTCCTTCCAATATAGTGCCTGGGGGGGGGGGGTCCCCTTAGTCTACCTGTAAAGTGGCAGATCTGTACCATGTCTAGAATCTGTTGCAGCAATAATTGCATTTATAAAGCCAAAAAAAAATGACATTTCCCCTCAAGCTGCCTTTATTTTGCTCAGCAACAGCTGGGGAGCCAGTGTGTATGATGAGGCCACAATGTAGTTCACTGAGAACAAGCTTAGAGATTTTTTGGATACATTCTGGTGTCACTTTGACTTTGGATAAAAGTAACAGGTGCGTACAAATTGCTATTGGGGTGTCTGTGGCGCCTTTCCACTGTAATCTTATAGAGATAATCTTGATGAAAGCAAGAATTGGGCTTGCTGTAAAAAATTGCAATGATAGGCACCTGTCAAACGGGTGCATAAAAATTTGTCTTTGGGTGTTGGGGACGCCTTTCCACCGTAACCCTATAGAGGTACTCTTGATGAAAGCAAGAATTGGCCTTGCTGTAAAAAATTGCATGATATGCACCTGCCAAACAGGTGCTGAAAAATTGGTCTTTGGGTGCTAATTGTGCCCAAGAAACCTATACCAAAACCTATACCAAAAGCAAAAACCTATACCTATACCAAAATCAAAAACTTAAACCTATACCAAAAGCAAGTGGCTGATGCTGTGGTCAAATAACTCAGCTGATGGCTGATGTTGGGGCTATGGCAGCAATAGATGTGGACAGGGAGGCAGGTTTATCCACTTTGGTAACTGCAGGGGATTTCACACTTGTCTCTGCATGCGTGACAGAGGATGAGGTGGATGAGGAAGGTTTAGTAAGCCAGTCCACCACCTCCTCTGCATGCTGTGGCTGGATAGCACAGGCAAACTCACTAAACAGAGGAAATGGTGGCCTGCCTGAGGACTGACCACCACGCCTGCTAGGATGATCATCATATATCCCATAGGAGACAAGAGGGGTGGGCAACTGCTGGACTTTGTAAATGTTGGCACTTGTCCAGTGTTTGTCCTCTGTAAAATGACATCACTATCTCTTTTATATGCATTTTCCACAGGAAGACAACCAGAGTGCAGCATGGTGGAGTCAACAAGTCAGGAGCAAACATTGACATCATACCAAGTGAGAAATTGGTCAACTAATATAGTAAAATGGATGCTAGAAACAGATGGGACTTGGGGTGGCTTAATAAATGGTGTATTGTTTCTTTTTAGAGGAAAGAGAGTTTGGTGAGCTCACCCTGGACCCAGTCAAATACCCTGACGCGAGTCACATTGAGGGCCAAATCAACCCAGAAGAGGAAGAAATTATTCGGGAGCCTCTTGTTTGTGCAAGTAAGTATTGTTGGACTCTTGTTTGGACATCAAAACACTCGACATGTATACACATTTGAAGCCAAACACCAACTCCACACATTAGCAAAGTATGTAGTAGGGATGAGCTTTGAGTTAGAGTCGAACTCATGTTCGACTTGAACATTGCCTGTTCGCCTGTTCAGTGAACAGCGAACAATTTGGGGTGTTCGCGGCAAATTCGAAAAGCCACGAGCACCCTGTAAAAGTCTATGGGAGAAATCTCAGGTGCTAATTTTAAACGCCTATATGCAAGTTATTGTCATAAAAAGTGTTTGGGGACCTGGGTCCTGCCCCAGGGGACATGTATCAATGCAAAAAAACATTTTAAACGGCTGTTTTTTCAGGAGCAGTGATTTTAATAATGCTTAAAGTGAAACAATAAAAGTGTAATATTCCTTTAAATTTTGTACCGGAGGGATGTCTATAGTATGCCTGTGAAGGGGCGCATGTTTCCCGTGCTTAGAACTGTCCCTGCACAAAGTGTCATTTTTGCAGGAAAAAAAGCTATTTAAAATCACTCGCGGCTAATGAATTGCCGACTCCCGTAAAACAGAGAACAGTCATTCATTGAAAGTCATTGATAAAAAAAAGGAATTGATGAAAAAAAAAAAAAAAGCGTGGGGGTTCCCCCAAATTCAATTACCAGGCCCTTCAGGTCTGCTATGGATATTAAGGGGAACCCCGCTTCAAAGTTAAAAAAAAAAAAATGACGTGGAGGTCCCCCTAAATATCCATACCAGACCCTTCAGGTCTGGGATGGATTTTAAGGTTAACCCCGGCCCCAAAAAAATGGCGTGGGGTCCCCCTCAAAATCCATACCAGACCCTTATCCGAGCACGCAACCTGGCAGGCCGCAGGACAAGATGGGGGATGAGAGCGCCCCCCCCCTCCTAAACCGTACCAGGCCACATGCCCTCAACATTGGGAGGGTGCTTTGGGGGTCTGTGACCCCTCAAAGCACCATGTCCCCATGTTGATGGGGACAAGGGCCTCCTCCCCACAACCCTGGCCATTGGTTGTGGGGGTCTGCGGGCGGGGGGCTTATCGGAATCTGGAAGCCCCCTTTAACAAGGGGACCCCCAGATCCTGCCCCCCCCTGTGTGAAATGGTAAGGGGGTACAAAAGTGACAAAAATGTTAAAAATGACAGGAGACGGTCTTTGACAATTCCTTTATTAAAATCTTCTTTCATCTTCTTTCTTCTGGTCTTCCTTTCTTCATCCTTCGGTTTCTTCATCTTCTTCCATCTTCTTCTTCCTCCGATCCGATTCTTCTTGCTCTGGTCTTCTCGTCCGGCATCTTCTTCCACGGTGTTGGCGTCTCTTCTTCTGTGTCGGGCCGCTCCTCGCAATGGGAGGCTCCCGCTGTGTGAGGCTTTGCTGCGTCTGACAGCTCTTTTATAACGGAGGGCGGGGCCACCTGGTGACCACGCCCCCTCTGACGCATGGGGACATCATGGGGACTTCCCTATGGCTTTCCCCATGATGTCAGAGAGGGGCGGGGGCATCAATCACATGTGTGAAAACATATATAAAAATAACAAAGAAAAAGCAACGCTGTGCGATTATATCCTTATTAGTATAAGGATACTAAAGCTATAGCATCAATAATACGTTGTATAATATAAAAATTTCAATAAAAAAAAATGGTGTATCAAGCAAGTTCACAGTGAAAAAGTCTTTGCCAAAAAAAAGGTTTTATCGTCATAAATCCTCAAATGCACAAATGTTAAAGTGCATATGTGCAATAATATTCCATACGGTGACTTTTGTGATGTTAAAATCCTGGTTAGTAAGAGGGTGACTTTACACACGTGCTCCCCTCCATATAGCTGCGCTCACCTCAAGCTGTGTGACCGCACAACTAAGTTTGGTCCACATAAACTGTTGAGCCACTCCTGGGCTCTGGGTAAAGGTAATTTCAGCAGGATGCAACAGTAAAATCCAGAGAAGATATCCTCAATGTTAAAGATAAAATAAGCTGGATACATTATCCTTTTGTTTGTAAATTTAGAGAGAAGAACGTCAGGGTACTCACATTTCATTGGTGCATCCAGCGCACCAAACTATAAAATACAATAAGTAGCAAAATCCTCTCTGAAAGTGGCTGCAAATCTTGTGTGTGCCAGTGGTCCTGGCCCCTCCCCTATATGTGACGACACATGGCTAATCACGTGTCTTCCTCAGGGGGATCTGATTCTATGGTGGAGATTGCTGGAATATATACTGTGTTGGAGGCCATTAACCACTAGAGATCCGGGCTATAGTCGAACGACAGCTACAGTGCGGACCTGCTTTGCCGGGACTACGCCTATTGAGTCCCGTGCACGAGCGGCCTGCATGCCCCCTGAAGGGCGTTCAGCGCGCTCTGTGATCAGCGAGTCTGTGAGACTCGCTGGATCACAGATCCGAGTAAGGGGTTGATCCTGACCCCTTACCACATGATCAGCTGTCAGCCAATGACAGCTGACCATGTGATGACAACACAGCCGGTAATAGGCTATTTTTCCTCCTCGCGCTGACAGCGCAAGGAGAAAAAAAAAAGCTAATCACCGGTGGCAGTGAGAGGGACATTAGTCCCGATCACTGTGATGTGCCCCAGCTCCTCAATGCCCCCCTGTGCCCCCTAAAAGTGCCACCTACCAGTGCCCACCAGCACCATCTGTCAGTGCCCACCAGCGCCACCTGTCAGTGCCCAAAGTGCCACCTGTCAGTGCCCACAGTGCCATCTGTCAGTGCCCACAGCGCCACCTATCAGTGCCCACAATCAGTGCCTGCACAGTGCTGCACATCAGTGCCACCTATTAGTGCCCATCAGTGTCACCTACCAGTGCCCATCAGTGCCACCTATCAGTGCCCATCAGTGCCATCTATCAGTGTCATCTATCAGTGCCCATCAGTGCCATCTATCAGTGCCCATCGGTGCCTTCTATCAGTAGTACCTATCAGTGCCCATCCATGCCACCCATCCGTGCCACTCATCTGTGCCACCCATCAGGGCCCATCAGTGCCATCTTATCAGTGGCCATCAGTGCTGCCTTATCTGTGCCCATCAGTACGGACTTATCTGTCCCCATCAGTGCCACCTTATCTGTGCCTATCAGTGCCGCCTTAACTGTGCCCATCAGTGCAGCCTATCAGTGCCCACCAGCACAGCCTATCAGTGCCCACCAGTGCCAAAATTTTTCATCTTTTTTTGTTTGTTTAGCGAAAAATAAAACCCCTAGCTTAAATACCACCAAAAGAAAGGTCTATTTATGGGGAAAAAATGATAAAAATTTAATTTGGGTACAGTGTTGTATGACTGCGCAATTGTCATTCAAAATGCGTCAGCACCAAAAGCTGAAAATTGGTCTGGGCAGGAGGGGGGTTTAAGTGCCCAGTAAGCAAGTGGTTAAAGTGAAGCCGCGATTAGCGCCATTTTGTTGTGGATCCATACAAATGATAAAACCACAACCGGGGCCATGTTTGTATAGCCCCAGACAATCATATTGACCGCCATTAGTTGTAGATAACACCCACAGTAGTAGAGTACCGTGATAACTCTAGGCATGATCACTAATATTAGATATAGTTAATATGATATGATAATATGTTAATATGATAATTACATTATATGCAGAGCAGGGAGGACACACAGGGAGGAGATAAAAAACAATCCACATCCATTAACCCTTGACTAAATTATGAGTTCAATGTAAGCATATGGATCCTTCTTTCTTTCTTTCCTTTATTATTTTTTAGTAATCTACCTGCCTTCTATATTTGGTCACGTGTCAGTATATATATATTTGTTGTGATTGACCCTCCCAGGGGGTGTTTAAATTTTTATTAATAATATGCGCATATGCACTTTAACATTTGTGGATTTGAGGATGAAACCTTTTTTTCTTTGGACACTTGCTACTAAGGCAAAGACATTTCACTGTGAACTTGCTTGATACACACATTTTAGTTTTTTTGTTTTATTGCATTTTTTTTTTTTTTATAGTATACAATGTATTATTGATGCTATAGCTTTAGTATCCTTGTACTATTAAGGATATATTCACGCAGCACTGCATTTTCTTTGTTATTTTTACAAAAACTCATAGTTGGCAGACACTACAGCTAGCATGACTATGCTGCAAAAGCCCTTAGAATTAAAATAATAGGAGCCAGAGTTGGTTGGTGGGACAATCTGAACATGCTTGCCATCAATAGTACCATCACAGTTGAGAAAATCCCAATGATAGTGGAACTAGGCTGCAACGTCCTGCCATTCCTGTGGGTTGGAAGGAAACTGTGGATTAAAAAAAAAAAAAAAATACTACTTCTGCACATAACATTGCAAGCAGATTTGACACAAACATAAGGAGAAAACTTATCTGATCCATCTCCCCCTCTGGTGGCCCATTAGCAAAATTTTAGGGTGGGGGGAAGAAAATGGGTAGATGTTTTAGACAGGTAACCCTCTCCACTTCCATAAGAGCTGTTTGCATAAAAAATCTGGGATACTTTAGCCAGCCCCTCCTTACTTACACTATTGGCAGCCCAGTGGAAGGTAAGAAGTGTCATAATCTAAAAATATGGATCCACACTGTCCAAATTGCAACACATTTTGACATTCTGAAAATACCTATCAATATAATAGGAGACAAGAACTTTCTACTTTACAATTTGTAGGTAATCAGACAGGCCCTTGCACTACATGGTTTGGTAATTTATACAGAAAAACACAAAAGAGGGATAGTGTGTATTGGTTTGGCAAAGTCAGCAGATAGAGTATTTGTATCTGTTGGCTTTGCATTTTTTTTTTGGGGGGGGGGGTTCCAAATGAGTTTGTACCCCAAAAAATGGTCTCTTGCACTCTGCCTGAATTTGAGGGCAGCAATAACATTTGTACACATTTTAGGGGTTGTTTAGGGTTGTTTAGGGTGAGCCCCAAAATGTAGCTGACAAAAAACATTGTGAAGTTACTAGCCTAAAATACATGGGCCCAGGATAGTATGCTGGGGAGGTTAGTTAGGGAAAACATGCATGTAGGCAAACAAAGGAGCAGGAAAAGCTTACACCATGCATGAGGACATTCACAGCATATTAAAATATTGATAATTATGTAATCAACACATTAATACAATACATTAGCAAACATTAATACATAGAATGTGGTCTTAAAGGGAAAATCTTACCCAAATATAGTCCTTCTGCAGTACTTGAATGATGGCTGAGCAGGTGTCTGGAATAATGAGTCCCAGAGCCTGAGGGGAGATCCCAGTGGTAAGGCTCCATGCACACTGAAGCTCATAAACTGCAGTTTATTGGAGTTTGGGCGTTTTTTTTAAAAGCCCATAAACTCCACTCTATGTTAACCTATGTGTCCAGCACACATGGACGTTTTTTAGCTTTAATGAACAGTGGAGTTTATGGGCTTTTTTCTGAACGCCAGAAATTTGCGTTCAAAGTGCAGTTTTTCACCGCCAAAAAAGCCAAATGCTCATAAACGCTCATAAACGCTCATGAACGCGCATTAATTAGCGTTTGGCGTTCTCTTTTTTCA
Source organism: Lithobates sylvaticus (assembly GCA_028564925.1). Lineage (NCBI taxonomy): Eukaryota > Metazoa > Chordata > Amphibia > Anura > Ranidae > Lithobates > Lithobates sylvaticus. The sequence continues at coordinate 459,052,002 of CM053027.1, read as the reverse complement.
ATGCATTGGGGGAGTTTGGAATGCATTGTGGGATTTTTGGAGTGTCCTCTGTGTATCTTTATTAAAAACGCCCATTAACGCTAATGCTAATAAACGCTCATAAACGCTAGTACAAAACGCTGTAAAAAGCAAGTTTTTCAACCAGCGTTTTCTGCCAGCAATCTGGTGTCCAGAAAAAGCTTTTTTGAGCTTCAGTGTGCATGGAGCCTTAACCTGAGGTCCTGGATACTTCTCACCGTCGCCAAGTAATGCAAGGTGGCTATGAGCCTTTGCTCTGAAGTGATGGCAAGCCTCATGCACGTGTCCTGCTTCTTAACCACTTCACAACCGGCCCATAGACGTCCTCCCGGAATTCCCCTCTTGCGCGCCCCCTGGGGCGCGCACTCGAGAACATCCGTGATCGCCGGGTCTCATCGCGGCCGTTTACCACGTGATCGCTCCGTCAAATGACGGAGCGATCACATGTAAGCAAACCGGCGTCACATGATGACGCCGGTTCCTATCCCCTCCTCTCTCTGTACCGATCGGTACAGTGTGAGAGGAGAGGGGGAGGGATTGGTGGCAGCAGTGCTGTGGGCGGGATCTGTAGTGCCCACAGCCTGCTCTGCAGTCACCACCGATCCATTCATCCATGCTCAGCCATCCCTCCATACCCTGCAATACACAGCAATAGCCTGCAGTGTATTGCTGGGTATTGCAGGGTATGGAGGGATGGCTGAGCATGGATGGATGTATACCCAGCAGTACTCTGCGATACTCTGCCATACCCTGTGATACTCTGCCATACCCTGCGATAGCCAGCAATACTCTGCCATACTCTGCGATACCCTGCCATATTCTGCAATACCCTGCAATATTCTGCCATACTCTGCCATGCCCAACAATACTCTGCCATACCCTGCCATACCCTGCCATACCCTGCGATACTCTGCCATACCCTGCCATACCCTGCGATACCCTGCCATGCCATACCCAGCAATACCCTGCCATACCCTGCGATACTCTGCCATACCCTGCGATACTCTGCCATACCCTGCGATACTCTGCCATACCCTGCGAAATACTCTGCCATACCCAGCAATACTCTGCAATACCCTGCAATACTCTGCATACCCAGAAATACTCTGCCATACCCTGCGATATACTCTGCCATACCCTGCGATACTCTGCCATACTCTGCTGATACTCTGCCATACCCTGCGATACTCTGCCATACCATGCTATACCCTGCAATACCCTGCGATATTTTGCAATACCCTGCGATATTCTGCAATACTCTGCCATACCCCAGCAATACTCTGCAATACCCAGCAATACTCTGCCATACTCTGCCATACCCTGCGATACTCTGCCATACCCTGCCATACTCTGCCATACCCTGCGATACTCTGCAATACCATGCTATACCCTGCAATACCCTGCAATATTATGCGATACCATGCGATACCTGGCGATGCCATGCAATGCTCGCTACGATCGAAGCTGTATCTCACTGTAAAGAGGACCTGTAATGCCATATTCCTATTACAAGAGATGTTTACATTCCTTGTAATAAGAATAAAAGTGATCAAAAACAATTTTTGGGGGAAAAAAAGTGTCAAACTAAAATAAATAAAGTAAAATGAACAATAAAAAAATAAAATAAATTTAAAGCGCCCCTGTCCCCGTGTGCTCGCATGCAGAAGCGAACGCATACATAAGTCCCGCCCAAAACATGTAACCAGTAAAACATTTTAAAATGCCGCCTATGGGAATTTTTAAGTAGCGAAGTTTGGCGCCATTCCACGAGCGTCTGCAATTTTTAAGGGTGACATGTTAGGTATCTATTTACTCGGCGTAACTTCATCTTTCACATTATGCAAAAACATTGGGCTAAATTTACAGTTTTGTTTTTTGTAAAGCACAAAACTTTTTTTTCCCAAAAAAAACGCGTTCGAAAAATTGCTGCGCAAGTACCGTGCTAGATAAAAAGTTGCAATGACCGCCATTGTATTCTCTAGGGTCTTTGCTAAAAAAAAAAATATATAATGTTTTGGGGTTCTATGTAATTTTCTAGAAAATAAATGATGATATTTACATGTAGGAGAGAAATGTCAGAATTGTCCTGGGTGCTCCAGAACACCTGATGGTGCTCCCTGCATTTTGGGCCTCTGTATGTGGCCACACTGTGTAAAAAGTCTCACACATGTGGTATCGCCATACTCGGGAGTAATAGCATAATGTGTTTTGGGGTGTAATTTGTGGCATGCATATGCTGTGTGTGAGAAATAACCTGCTAATATGACAATTTTGTGAAAAAAAAAAAAGAAAAGAAAAATAAATCTTGATTTTGCAAAGAATTGTGGGAAAAAATTACAACTTCAAAAAACTCACTATGCCTTTTTCCAAATACCTTGGAATGTCTTCTTTCCAAAAAGGGGTCATTTGGGGGGTATTTGTACTTTCATGGCATGTTAGAGTCTCAAGAAATGAATCAGTACTTCAGATCAATTTTCAGATATTGGCACCATAGCTTGTGGACTCTATAACTTTCACAAAGACCAAATAATATACCCCAATTTGTACTTATTTTTACCAAGGATATGTAGTAGTATAAATTTTGGCCAAAATTTATCAAGAAAAATTACAAATTTGCAAAATTTTATAACAGAAACGAAGAAAATTCATTTTTTTTTTTTACCGAATTTTCAGTCTTTTTTTCTTTTATAGCGCAAAAAATAAAAAAACCCAACGATGATTAAATACCACCAAAAAGAAAGCTCTATTTGTGTGAAAAAAAGGACAAAAATGTCATATGGGTACAGTGTTGTATGACTGAGTAATTGTCATTCAAAATGTGAGAGCACTGAAAGCTGAAAATTGGTCTGGTTATTAAGGGTGTTTAAGTGCCCAGTGGTCAAGTGGTTAATATAGGTTGTCACCAATGCCAAGTTGGTGAAAGCAGGGGTCCGTCATCCGGAGATAATTCCCGAAAATCATCCGTATTATTCTCCTGGAGCTCATGCAGCAATGGAATATGAGATAATTGGTCACAATTTTTGGTCCAAGAACTCCTCCTGTTCCTGGATTGTTCTTGGATTAAAGCAATAACTCCAAGCCCAACAATAGCACATTCTCTCCTCCGATTACGCAACACTCACCAAACTTCTACTAACAAAATTAGCAGAAGGAGCCAGAAGGGTGGCACCTGACAATTGAACTTCCTCTTTATCGGCTTGTAGTACACCCAGTACGTCACTACGTTTGTGTTTGTTGGCCGGCAATTGTGTACTGTTTGTATGCAAGACAAGTTCCTGGCACACTCCCTTCAGAAAAAAGTCTGACGCTCTGTTGAACAATCGAATTGTGGGTACAAGGCTTAACTGTGGGGGGAGGGGACTGACTAGGGGAGGAGACTGATCAGTGTTCCTATATACTAGGAACACACGATCTGTCTACTCTCCCCTGACAGGACGTTTACACACACAGATTCACGTTCCTGTTCTGTCACCAGTAATCGCAGGTGCCCGGCGGACATCGCGCATCTGCTCCAGACTGACATGGCGCATGCCCCCTATACCACGGGAAGCCAAGGATGTCATACGACGCCCACCCAGAGGGACAGAGTCTTCCTCTGGACACCATATAACAATGGGCGGGTAGGGAAGTGGTTAAAGTAATTTTTCATTTATATTGTTTCACTTTAAGTATATGTAAATCACTGCTCATTTAAAAATGATGTTTTTTACAAACTTTTTTTTGCATTGATCCCTCAGGGCAGTACCTGGACCCCCATACTCTTTGTATGCCAAATAACTTGCATCTAGGCCCTCAAAATGGGCACTTTTGATTTTTCCAGTTCGAGTCCTATAAACTTTAATGGGGTTTGTAATTTAGTTCTGAACTTTCTCGATGTTAGAGAGTTCTGGCGCAAACCGAACAGGGGGGATCATTCGACCCATCTCTACTGACAAAGAGGCACCTGGGGCTTACTTGGAGGTCAGGCTAGTTAAGGTCTGAAATATCACAATCTATATCATTTTTTTCACGCAAGCAGAGCTTTCTACTGGTGGTATTTGATCACCAATGCATTTTTTTTTTGTGATATAAACAAAAATGACCAAACATTTGGAAAAAAAAACAATAGTTTCTACTTTCTGCTATAAAAGATATCCAATGACAAAAATGAATTTAATGATTGGTTTGCATGAAAGTTATGGCGCCTACAAACTATGGTATATATATGGCAGTGATCAGCTGTTGTCCACTTATAAAAGGACTGTAATAGTGCTTCGGAAACCTGACACAAACTGCCACTGGAGGGAACTGACTAACTGCCACTGACATCACCAGTGACATTAATACAGTGATCAGTGAAAATACTACACACTGTCACTGTACTAATGACACTGGCTGGGAAGGGGTTAATATCCAGGGTGATTAAGGGGTTAAATATGTGCCTAACTCTGTTTATAGTGTGCTGCTTTTACTAAGAGATCTTTCAGTTTCTCATCACTGCTTTGCAGGGATGAAAAACTAACAAATCACTCCCTCTGTACAGAGCTCTGTGTTTGCCAATTATTTACTGGGGATTTATTGGCTGAGACTTGCTGACAGGCTCCCTCTGCATACAATCAGAGCAGATGTCGGGTGGGGGTGTGAATGTACGCACCCTAAATCGGGACGTAGGCAGCGACATATGGTTACATCGCGAGCAGACGCTAAGTGGTTAATCAGTGTATTTTGTATTATTTTAGATTCCACTTAGAATTGGTTCTTTAATATTTCTGTAATCTTTTCTTACATTTCTTATAACTAGGCTAACTATATCTAATTCTTAATTACAATATACTATTTTTCATCTACAATTTGTGATGTGTGTTTCATTGCTAACCCTATCAAACAGTAAGAAGTGGGTGTTGATTAATAATATAGATATTATTTATTATTTTCCATATTATTATTTTTCAATCACCCTCATTTTCTTATACACACACACATGGCTTTTAGCCATTTGCAGGATAAATATAATCTTTGCCAATCTAGTCTTGATATACAACTGCAACATATAATTTTCTTACAAATACTTCAACAGTATAACTTATCAAATACCTTCAGACACATTCAAATCATTGTAAAGTTTTTTCTAAAGGTTTTCACAACTGCTGGTCAATAGTATGCTATGTCATCACCTTTAGCCCTTTCAACGGTCAGTGCTGTATTACCTGTTATGTACACTCAATGGCTGTCCTAGTACTAAATAGCTACTAAATAGTACTAAATAGCCAATGATGTTCTACTTTAAAAAAATGTTTGGGTGGGGGAGAGACCTCTGGGGAGGGAAGAGGAGGCTAAAATTAGAATTTATGTTTAAAGTTAAAGTAAGGTTAAGGTAAAGATAAGAGGTTACATTTAGGGGACCTTTCAGACGTATCAATTGAGGCAACATGTGGTAAAATGCACATTATCAAAACACACAACTTATGCCATTTGAATTCCATACTAATGCACAATTACAGTAGCGGGTGATGCGGTGCACCACAATGCAAATGTCATGTGTTGTGGTCCACTGTGTTCAAAAAGTAAGGTCATAAAAAATGGACTACCCCAAAGCTGAACTCCAGGAATTCAGACAATTTGTACAGTGCGCTGGATTACTAGGGGTTAAGTCCAAGGAGGTGAATGCCACCTTGTGGACTTATCTCTTTAATTTATTATTTATATTTTTACTGAGGACCAGGAACATAACTATTGCTATACTTACACTGCTCTGATGTGCTTTATATTGTGTGAACTCATTTACAAAATAAAAAGCTTTCTGTGAATGAACAAGAGAGGGAAAGGGAGGGGTGGGCAGAGCTGCTACTGTACGAGAGAGCAGTATCTTTTTTGTCAGGGTCCCTGGAGTGTAATGATAGCTCTTGGATCGTCATAAAAATTGTCAGGTGTAAATAAACCAGAGACATGTCCATGAGGTGGATGCACCTCTTTGAACTTAACTCATAGTATGCCAGCACATTTTACAAAGTGGCTGGATTTTCGGAGTTCAGCTTTAATGCAATGCAGGTAATGAGTAACATAATGCAACAGAGATTTAAATTCAGTCATAGATAGGATTTATGTGTTTATTTTGAATGTTGCGTGGTATAACAATTTGTTTTCAATTTTTTTATTTCTGCAACGACTTGCAATTATATATTTATCCATTTTATTTGAAATATAGAATCATTTCAAAAACTAGAGTAAAAGGCTTAACAAGAGCATTTACTAAATTATTGCAAAATAATTTGTATAGTTGCTGTTTTACCTACCAAAATATTTATGTGCTGCAATTATTTTTCCCAAGTTACTTTAACAAAGTTTCAAGGTCACCTTTTCTTTATGTGTAAGCCTGTCTAGCTACCAAAATGTTATAGTGAAAGCCTGTGGGCAGAATTTCAGTTAACACTAGGCATCTAAATCACATCAATTCAGCTCCTTATCGTGTCTACATTTATCACCACTATACAGAGCAGCTGAGATTACACAGTTATGCTTAACATAATCATAGTTTCCATTTCAAGGATAGTAGGATGCTTAAATTGTTATCAATAATAAATCTGCAGCTGAATGTCAAAATTCTTTTTTCAAATTGTTTTGTTATTCTAGACAAATATTAAAGCAGTGATTTCTTGTACTGTTGTCATTTTGAAGAATGTGAAAAGTATGTAATAATTTATGCAATTAGGACATTCACATCTGGAGGGTGTGGGGATTCAGTGCTACAAATAAAGTTACATTTCACAACAAAGTAATTATAACATGAATATGTTTGGGAATTAACTAATCTCATCATTTTACTTTTAATAAGGCAACTGGAGTTTTGTAAGAACTTGTCATTATAAAAAAAATTGTTATGGAAAAACTTCAGACAAGATAATATCACTAGTAAAATAACATTATATTAGGTTGTATGGTTTTTCTGTTTCTTTCTTTGATTGTAAGCTGCAGCAGTACATTCACACTATAGGATTGAAATATTTAAGTGACTAAAAGCTTGCATAGAATTTTACTGTGTAAGTTTCTTCCAAAACTTTATAGAACATTGTTTTATTCTAAACATATACAAAGCATCAAATACAAGTACTGTAGATACCTTTATTTTTTACTTATATCCTAAATTTACATTGTTTCTGAAGTTATCCCACCCAGCCCCGGCCTTCCTTTAACCCCTTGCCGACCTCCTCACGCAGATATACTGTGGCAGAAGGGCACGTACAGGCAAACTAATGTACCTGTACATGGCCCTTTAAGAGGCAGCCTGCGAGCGCCCGCGGCAAGCTCCGTGAGTCGGGTCGCGGGTCCCGTATACCCATGATCGTCTCACGGAGAGGAAGAACGGGGAGATGCTAATGTAAACAAGCATCTCCCTGTTCAGCCTAGTGACAGTGCCACTAATCTCTGCTCCCTGTGATCAGGAGCAGAGATCAGTGACATGCCACACATAGCCATGCCCCCCCCCCACAGTTAGAAACACTCCCCAGGAGACACTTAACCCCTACACTTCCCCCTAGTGGTTAACCCCTTCACTGCCAGTGTCATTTACACAGGAATCAGTGCATTTGTATAGCACTGATTGCTGTATAAATGACAATGGTCCCAAAAATGTGTCAGAAATGTCCGATGTGTCTGCCATAATGTTGCAGTCATGATAAAAATCACTGATCGCCGTCATTACTAGTAAAAAAATAATTATTCATAAAAATTCCATAAAAACTATCCCCTATTTTGTAAACACTATAACTATAACCAATCAATAATCGCTTATTGCGATTTTTTTTACCAACAAAACTTAGAAAAATACGTATCGGCCTAAACTGATGAAAAAAATTGTTTTTTTATATATTTTTGGGGATATGTATTATAGCAAAATGAAAAAAATAATGTGTTTTTTTTCAACATTGTCGCTCTTTTTTTGTTTATAGCGCAAAAAGTAAAAACCGCTGGGGTGATCAAATACAACAAAAAGAAAGCTCTATTTGTGGGAAAAAAAGGACATCAATTTTGTTTGGGAACCATGTTGCACGACCACGCAATTGTCAGTTAAAGCGACGCAGTGCCGAATTGCAAAAAATGCTCTGTTCAGGAAGGGGGTAAATTCTTCTGGGGCTGAAGTGGTTAACAGGGTAATTTTTCCCAGGGGGCAGGAAGAAACTCCTAATCATGTGACCACTGTCATTGGCTGTTAAAGTGGTTACATGATTGGTAGCTGGTTCTGCCAGCTTCCAATCATTACTAGAGACCAGGTGCTATCTCAGTCTCTGTGCTGGGGGTACCCAGTGAGTTGCCTCACATGGATGCATATATGCAGTGTTTAAACATTAAAGTCCATCCTTTTTGTTGCTGCACATATGCATTACATGGGCGGCAAGAGGTTAACATACATACAGATCTGGAAAATCTGACTGGTATCAAATGCCAGCAAATTATTATTATTTTGCTTATTTCTGTGTATATAGCACAAATCAGAGGCTAGTGGAAGGTGAGGTTAAACTTACCTTCTGATAGTGGAGCTGGGTTTATGGGGTAAGAACAAAAACAACATTTAATTAGCCAAGTGAAGAAACTTCAAGTGTCCAGTCATGGGCAAGAGAAATGTTATTTTTTAATTCATTAATTATGTCCAAATTATTAGGCATTGGAGTGAACATATAGGTTAAGTGAATTCCCTACTCCTTTAGTAGGGTTGATTTACTAAGACTGGAGAGTGCAAAATCTGGTGCAGCTGTTCATGGTAGCCGATCATCTTCTACTTTTGACTTGTTCAATTAAGCTTTGACAAAAAATAAACTGGAAGCTGATCTGTTTCTCTGCAGAACTGCACCAGATTTTGAACTCTCCAGTTTTAGTAAATCAACCCCTGCAAAAGCAACAAAACAGTTAATGAAACAGATAAAACATAAACTGAACTTTCATAGTTTAGATGCACCCAGACCTATTTTGAGCCTAAATTGGTGATGAATTTCCTATCCTTTCCCTCATTCCAGCACGTATCCCTCCAATTATGCTGTGTGACACCGGATGGAAAAAATTGTGGGGTTGATTTACTGAAACTGGAGAGTGCAAAATCAGGGGCAGCTCTGCATAGAAACCAATCAACCTCCAGGTTCTTCTATCAAAGCTTAAAGGGGACCTGCAGTCTGCTCACATAATTTGTATTGAAACCATCTTTGCCATTCTGAAGCTTCCCTCTAACCACTTTGCATATTATTTTATATATACAGTGATTCTTTACTTGCCAAATATGCTGCAGAAATCTCCCTCCACTAAGTCTGGCTGCAGCCATTTTAACTGTGGGCTGCTGCCTGTTCAATTCCTAAATTTACACAGACACACAGAGGCACGCCCCATGCTCTGCAGCTCTCCTTGGCTCTCTTATTACTCACACCCTCCCTTCCTGGCAAACTCCAACGAGAGTGAGAGAGAAAGCTGCACATGATGTCATAAGCCTAGACTTTTTACCAGACAAGGAACAGGAAGTGGGCTATATATGGTATTTACTGACAGAAAAAAATAATTACTATCCAAAGTTAACTAACAAGGGCAGAAGATTTATTAGATGGAAAGTTGAAAAATAGACTCAAGGTTTAAGTGAACAAGCGGAAGTTAGAAGCTGATTGGCTACCATGCATCTCTGCACCACATTGTGCACTCTCCAGTTTTAATAAATCAACGCCCTTGTCTTCTTAGCACCACTAGATTTGCCTAAAGAACTGTGTGTGTGACAAATATACTGTAGCTTTCATAATTTGTCAGTTGGGAAGGAAAGCAAAAGAGGTCCTTAGATGGAAAAAGATTTGTAGAAATTCAGCAGCCACCTGGATGTTAAGCTTTTGGGTGGAGGCAGATTCAGTTTATAATTCGTATTCATGTTAGTTATATTGTTTGAGTCTTACAGAACTGAATAAAAATATATATATATATAAAATATAATTTAAATGGTTTTAATAATAAAACTAACAGACTAAAATAAAGCAAATATGAAGTGTATGGTGTTTAAATACAATTTAATGCCTGTAGTTTGCACAATATTAACTTTCTATAGTAAATAAAACCAATATATTTGTATGTGCTCAATACATAGCGCTACTCAAATTACACCTGCTACACACAGCTTTTTTTCTCATTCAATCCAGCAGGCTGAACGGAAAGAAACTGAGGACATTGCAAGGAGCTTGCTGTACTAACTATGCAATGTTAGTACATTGGTCTACCCGCTGAGCTAGGGACTGCCCCCCTGCCAGAACACAATGGTGAGATGCCGGTCAGCTGCTGGTTTTCCAGCATGCTCGTGTGACAGAAGCCAAATGTTAGGCTGGCTTCTGTCAGACAGGCTGCTGTACAGACTGGCCGAATGTTGTCCAGTTTCTATTTAACCAGCTGATAATGGCTGATATTCGTCTCATGCATACCAGCCTTTAGGCTTAACTTTGTTAGTCACTTAGGGGTTGATTTACTAAAACTGGAGAGTGCAAAATCTGGTACAGCAGTAAATGGTAGCCAATTGGCCTCTAATGTCACCTTGTTCAATTAAGCTTTGACAAAAAAATAAACTGGAAGCTGATTGGTTCCTATGCAGAGCTGCACCGGATTTTGCAGTCTGCAGGTTTATTAAATAAACCCCTTATTGTATGTAAAATGCATAAAAATCTACTAGTTCATCTGACATCACCCTCTGCACAGGTTGACAATGATGCTGTCCAAGGGTGACTATATTGCTTCTCCATAGATTCAATGGAGGAGTGATCCATTTATTATCCAAAATAAAGGGAAAACTATAAAATGAAATAGTATGTAGATACCACATACTATACTTTTGGTACGCTGCATTATATTAAGTATCAGGTTTTGGGTTCAGATTTGCTTTAAGGCATCCCCAAGCATGTTATTTAAAAGACTTGTATGTTTTTAATGTTGCTCTTTAAGCCTTATTAAAAGAGCTGCTCCTCAGTGAATGGTATTTTTTATTTTTTTTGTATTGGTACATGCCCCAGGGCAGTGTCCAGCTTCACGTGTTTTTTATTTTATATTCTGTTGTTGATCCTTGAAAATGGCTTTGTTTACACACAGAACAAAGTGGCAGGGAAATGTCATGTAGTAGCAAATGGTATTTTTTATCTTTCTAAATATCAGTTTTATTTTAGTTCCTCTTACACCACTTCGAAAGCTCAAGGCATCCCCTAAGCATGTTATTTGAAGGATTTGTGCATTTTTTATGTTTTACTGTAAGCCTTGTTTTCAACATGTCCTTCGTGATCCTTTGGCTTTTAGCTATGAAAAGTTCTAAATGTTTGTATTTTTGCCACGTTCACCAAAGATTCATCTGAATCAAACTCAAGCAGATACGCCCATCACAACCTACTAAGATAAACCATGCAAAAATAGCTCAAACTTTGTGATCTATCTTATACTATACTGTACTATACAACGCTATATTTTCTAAAAGTAAATGAAAAAATGTAGCGTATTAAATGGTACCACCTGAATGATAATATGATATTACAAGATTACATTTATAATTGCAATTACCACTGGGAGTCAAGCGATTAGTAAATGTGTGCTGTATTCTCTTTGTCCAGGCTTTGCATGCAGTGTTTAACTTATTCAGTAACAATATAAAACAGACAGCTGGACAGCAGAGCAAAGCAGCGAGGCTGTGTGATCAACCTTTATCTTCTTCCTTTATATGTGGCTTAAAGCTATTATGTCAAATATGATGAAGACACCTGTCTACTACTAAATTGAAAGACTTTAAACTACTAATGGCCTGCAACAGATTTGAATTGATACCCGGAAGCTCTATTATAATGAAAATGCTTTTCTATTATCTAAAATTTTCAAAATATATCATTATGCTGTCACAGTATAAATGGAATGCGCTACACGTGAAGAATCCAGTATAAGTGTTTTGTTTAAATAATTTTCTAATTTTGTTTTATTTAAGTAAAAAAATATATAAAATTAAACAGATGAAACCAGCTGAGATTCCAGTCAGTAAAAAGGTAGTTAAAAAATTATGACAAATACAATTACTGTTATTATTACCTTATTTCTAGCTGCTCAAATCCATTTTTTTTGTGTCTAGGGGTTTTCTGGCAATTGATTTTAAAGCTGTACTACCATCCTCTATTCTCCTTCTCATACATAGTGACATAACAAAACTCTAGGATTTGGAAAGCATCTATAATAATAAAGTCGAGGATAGAGAGGTGCCCTGTTAATTTTTTTGCCATCTCTGTTCCTATTGGGAAGATTTCCTTTAATTTCCTGTCCTGTAGACCCCACAGGAGGTAAGTGGAGACTTTACAATAGTGTCCCCTCTTAGACAGTTGTCACTGGAATAAGGGTGAGAAGGGACCCATTCTATTTTTATTCTAGTGATAATTCAAATATTTATATTTTTTCTCACATTCAGTCCCAATGACAATGATCACCAAAAAAAAAAGGACACAGGCAGCAATAAAACTTGTATAGACCTCTTATGCCACATACACACGAGTGGACATTTAGACGGACTAGGTCCAATGTCTTTCCGACGGACTTTCGAAGGAGTTTCGAAGAACTTTCCGAATGAACGGACTTGGCCACACACAATCACACTAAAGTCCGACTGATTCGAATGTGATGACGTACGACTGGACTAGAATAAGGAAGTTCGTAGCCAGTAGCCAATAGCTGCCCTAGCGTTGTTGTTTGTCCGTCGGACTAGCATACAGATGAGCAGATTTTTCGATAGGAACTGGTTCTGGCGGTGTTCTGGCAGAAAAATTTGAAGCATGTTCTATTTCTAAAGTCTGTTGGATTTTTCGACAGCAAAAGTCTGATGGAGCCCACACACGATCCAATTGTCTGACGGATTAGTTCTGTCGGACCTTTGCTGTCGAAAAGTCCGGTCGTGTGGCATTACTCTTGCCATAATATTTAAAAAGTTTAGGCTTTAGATGCACTTTAAATATAAGCCTTTGGGTTAATTTCCTCTGCCCTCTTTCCTTCCCATTATTACCTCCTCTTAGTCTGATATATACGTCTGCATAACTAACTGTGATATTTCACTAGGAAAAATCTTTGTGGTGCTCTTCAAACAATTGGCATTTTACAAACTGTAAAAATTGAAAATAGTAACATTTTCTGGTTCTTATTAATTTGGAAAAATTATTGTTTTTTGTATTTTTATTTATTTTTTGAAATTGTATTTTTTATTGGATTATCAAAAGAGAAAATGTTACAGAGTGTACAAACATATTAGATGTAACAAAAGGTATGATGGTACAAAGAAAAATGTCCAGATATGCAGAACACAGGAGTGATCTGTACGGCACATCAGGAAGTAGGAACAACTGGTAGATAAAAACAAGAAACAAAACAGAGATTATATATGTACATAAGAGCAATTTTAGGGTATACAAGTAGGAGTAAGAAGCTACGTACCATTCAGTATGTATCAGAGGGGGGAGGGGGGAACCTGCAGTGGATATATCAATTTATGATGTAATAGTTGGCAAAGAAGTTCCGTATTCCGATTGATCCCAAGGTTCTCAGATTGTATTAAATTGGGGAATATTATCATGTACAGAGGCCATCATGTATTCCATCCTTCGAATCTCAGCTACCAATTGAAGAAATCTGGACCCCGGGGAGAAGTGTTGGATAACCAGCACAACGAAATAAGCCTTTTGGCAGCTAGAAGGATATATGAAATCAGTCAATTGCCTTTTTTGATAATACCTGAGAAAGGAAGGCCCAATAGATAATGTAGGGGATCAAGCGGAAGGGACACATCCACCACCTTTTGAATTAATATCATTACTTCATGCCAAAAGGGCTGAATCATAGAGCATTGCCAGAAAATGTGAAACAACGAGCCCACACCTGTCCCACAGTGCCAGCAGTATGCTGAAATTGAGGAATCATATTTGTGAATGACTTTGGGGGTTTTATACCAAAACATGAGAATCTTGATGGACATCTCCCTCTGGAGTACACATTTTGAAGACTTAAAAGTAGAAGTTCAGATCCTATCCCACAACTGAGAGGTAATGGGTCGACCTATCAGGTGGGCTCCATCAGACTTTTGCTGTCGAAAAACCAGACAGACTTTAGAAATAGAACATGCTTCAAATTTTTCCGCCAGAACTCCGCCGGACCCAGTTCCTATCGAAAAATCTGCTCGTCTGTGTGCTAGTCTGACGGACAAACAACGACGCTAGGGCAGCTATTGGCTACTGGCTACGAACTTCCTTATTCTAGTACAGTCGTACATCATCACGTTCAAATCCGTCGGACTTTAGTGTGATTGTGTGTGGCCAAGTCTGTTCATTCGGAAAGTTTGTCGGAACTCCGTTGAAAGTCCGTCGGAAAAAACGTCGGAAACCTAGTCCGTCGAAAAGTCCGCTCGTGTGTATGTGGCATTAGCTGCCTTTCCAAGCTGTACTGATTTGATTTGTTCTCTAATGGAGATGACCTTGCGTAATTTCAACACTGTAGGTTTACACAATAGCTGTTGTTCAGCAGTCATCTGAGCGGCCGACAGAGACTTTAAAAGTCCATTTCTGTCTTTTTTCAAACGAGAACCCTCTGCTATGCATGCACGATAATTCAAATATTTATATTTTTTCTCACATTCAGTCCCAATGACAATGATCACCAAAAAAAAAAGGACACAGGCAGCAATAAAACTTGTATAGACCTCTTATGCCACATACACACGAGTGGACATTTAGACAGACTAGGTCCAATGTCTTTCCGACGGACTTTCGAAGGAGTTTCGAAGAACTTTCCGAATGAACGGACTTGGCCACACACAATCACACTAAAGTCCGACTGATTCGAATGTGATGACGTACGACTGGACTAGAATAAGGAAGTTCGTAGCCAGTAGACAATAGCTGCCCTAGCGTTGTTGTTTGTCCGTCGGACTAGCATACAGATGAGCAGATTTTTCGATAGGAACTGGTTCTGGCAGAAAAATTTGAAGCATGTTCTATTTCTAAAGTCTGTTGGATTTTTTGACAGCAAAAGTCTGATGGAGCCCACACACGATCCAATTGTCTGACGGATTAGTTCTGTCGGACCTTTGCTGTCGAAAAGTCCGGTCGTGTGGCATTACTCTTGCCATAATATTTAAAAAGTTTAGGCTTTAGATGCACTTTAAATATAAGCCTTTGGGTTAATTTCCTCTGCCCTCTTTCCTTCCCATTATTACCTCCTCTTAGTCTGATATATACGTCTGCATAACTAACTGTGATATTTCACTAGGAAAAATCGTTGTGGTGCTCTTCAAACAATTGGCATTTTACAAACTGTAAAAATTGAAAATAGTAACATTTTCTGGTTCTTATTAATTTGGAAAAATTATTGTTTTTTTGTATTTTTATTTATTTTTTGAAATTGTATTTTTTATTGGATTATCAAAAGAGAAAAATGTTACAGAGTGTACAAACATATTAGATGTAACAAAAGGTATGATGGTACAAAGAAAAATGTCCAGATATGCAGAACACAGGAGTGATCTGTACGGCACATCAGGAAGTAGGAACAACTGGTAGATAAAAACAAGAAACAAAACAGAGATTATATATGTACATAAGAGCAATTTTAGGGTATACAAGTAGGAGTAAGAAGCTACGTACCATTCAGTATGTATCAGAGGGGGGAGGGGGGAACCTGCAGTGGATATAGCAATTTATGATGTAATAGTTGGCAAAGAAGTTCCGTATTCCGATTGATCCCAAGGTTCTCAGATTGTATTAAATTGGGGAATATTATCATGTACAGAGGCCATCATGTATTCCATCCTTCGAATCTCAGCTACCAATTGAAGAAATCTGGACCCCGGGGAGAAGTGTTGGATAACCAGCACAACGAAATAAGCCTTTTGGCAGCTAGAAGGATATATGAAATCAGTCAATTGCCTTTTTTGATAATACCTGAGAAAGGAAGGCCCAATAGATAATGTAGGGGATCAAGCGGAAGGGACACATCCACCACCTTTTGAATTAATATCATTACTTCATGCCAAAAGGGCTGAATCATAGAGCATTGCCAGAAAATGTGAAACAACGAGCCCACACCTGTCCCACAGTGCCAGCAGTTTGCTGAAATTGAGGAATCATATTTGTGAATGACTTTGGGGGTTTTATACCAAAACATGAGAATCTTGATGGACATCTCCCTCTGGAGTACACATTTTGAAGACTTAAAAGTAGAAGTTCAGATCCTATCCCACAACTGAGAGGTAATGGGTCGACCTATCAGGTGGGCTCCATCAGACTTTTGCTGTCGAAAAACCAGACAGACTTTAGAAATAGAACATGCTTCAAATTTTTCCGCCAGAACTCCGCCGGACCCAGTTCCTATCGAAAAATCTGCTCGTCTGTGTGCTAGTCTGACGGACAAACAACGACGCTAGGGCAGCTATTGGCTACTGGCTACGAACTTCCTTATTCTAGTACAGTCGTACATCATCACGTTCAAATCCGTCGGACTTTAGTGTGATTGTGTGTGGCCAAGTCTGTTCATTCGGAAAGTTTGTCGGAACTCCGTTGAAAGTCCGTCGGAAAAAACGTCGGAAACCTAGTCCGTCGAAAAGTCCGCTCGTGTGTATGTGGCATTAGCTGCCTTTCCAAGCTGTACTGATTTGATTTGTTCTCTAATGGAGATGACCTTGCGTAATTTCAACACTGTAGGTTTACACAATAGCTGTTGTTCAGCAGTCATCTGAGCGGCCGACAGAGACTTTAAAAGTCCATTTCTGTCTTTTTTCAAACGAGAACCCTCTGCTATGCATGCACGTGCCTCCCTCATTGTGGAAAATTCAGGAACAGACCCCACGTTAATCTGAAAGAATTATTTTAAGCCTGCTGCCAGTTTAGTGCGTGAGACCTCGGACTGTAGAAGATGATCATTGAGACGCCAATGACATGACCTGGTGTTGGCCTGGGAAAGCACAACGTCTAGTGTGATGGGGGCATGGTCAGACCATATAATAGGAGATATGTCAGACTCAGTAACATAGGGGATGAGCGGGGCAGAAATAAAGAAATGGCAGAGGGAATGCATTTTATGGGCAGAATGTAGAATTGCTTAGCGTAAGGGTGTTTGATCCTCCAGGAATCAAACAGTTGTTGAGATCTAAAACATTTGCGAAATGAATTGGTTTGGGAGGTAGTCTTCTTCGAGGAAATGTTACTAAGCATAATTTTCCTGTCTCTAGTGGGGGACATGACCAGATTGAAGTCCCCTCCAACGATCATGAAGGGTTGAGAGCGGTATTGGGGCGAGTCAAAGAGCTTGTTGAGGAATTCAATCTGGCCAGTATTGGGAGCGTATAAGTTAACTAGGGTGAAGGAGGAGGTCATATAATCACAATCTAAGATGAGAAACCTGAGGGTCAGCGTGTGTGTTTTTAACCCTAATAGGACAATATTTCCTAATCAGGACTGCCACTCCTGCCTTGCCTGTGGTGTCAGAGGCAAGGAAGGAGGTGGGAAAAAAATTTTGAAGCAAATTTTAGTGAGCCATCTGCACGAAAGTGCATCTCTTGGATCATTATCACATCTGCACCCGAGGATCTGAACTCCTTTAGTGCCACCCAACATTTCCGAATGGAGCCCAGACCCTTTATACGACATGATCCTCAATGCCATGGGTGTAAGGCTTTCATAAAAGCTTGTGTAAGAACAAGAAACATAAGAAAAAAACTAAATATTAAAGGCATGTAGATGATTATGAGACTGGATAGGATCATAGATGGGGACAAGCCCCTCGGTACCTGAGCAAAAACAAATATATCATATAGGAATATAAACAACAAAGAAAAAAGAAAAAAAAAATTGCGAACTCATCCTACAGAGCTGGCATATGAGCATGGACAAGAAGAAAAAAAACAAAGTTATGAACATTCAAAAAAAAGAGAACCTGAATTTGAAAGCCTGAGACATATCCATGTCTCAGGGGGCCTTGAACGATGTCAAAGGCTGGCTAGGGACACATGAGGACCTCCATCAAGGGACTCAGGGGAGAGAGAGAGGATCCGTCTGCTCTCCTTGTGAACTTGGCAGTAGCGATAAAAGTCAAACAAGAGGGATCCTGTTAAAAAGGAAAAAGTCAGCAAAAAAAAGAGAGCAACTTTCAAAACGATAACAGTGACATTAACACTAATACCCCATGGGTTGGGAAAAAATTACCCTGAGCAGAATACAGGGTAACTTATAAAGAGCACTGAACTGTGTTTCTCATGGACTATGGAGAAACAGAGAAAAATTGTGAGCCCGAGAGTTCCATACAGGGTCATCAAGGAGGTTGCTTGAAGGGTCGTGGGCATTGGGGTGTGGATAGATGTTTCCTTAAACAGCTCCTAACAGGGGTCCAGACACGGCTGGGGGTTGTGGGGAATGGACGAGCCTGAGCAGGAGGAGGTATCAGGTCCTCTTCAGGCAGAGGGGGGAGACTGAGGCTTTTTTTGAAGGCTTCCCCCTCCTGAAGATCAGATGTGGCTAGGGTTAGCGACTCCTTGCTGTCATAAAAGTAAAACCTCCCTATAACATCTCTGGGCCTAGTTCCAGCTGGAGGTTTCGGGCCCAGAGAGTGATGGGCCCTGTCCAGGCACCAATCCACATCCACCACCATGGAGGCTATTAAAAAGCCCCAGCAGATAAGGGCGTAAAGTGGGGCCTCCCACTGTTTCTGGGATAGCGTGGAAGCGCAAGTTCTGTCTTCTCTTCCTGTTCTCTAAGTCCTCTTTCTGCAGTTGTAGCTGGGACACTGAATGTCTGAGATTATGGTTTTCCTCCTCAATAGCCTGCAAATAGTTTATCATTTCATCAAGTTTATACTCAAGTGCATCAGTGCTTTCCCCAATTTGGTTAATTTCCCCAGTTCTGCTGATATCTTGCTCACCTCTGCTGAGACAGTACGGGTGATCTGCTGAAGCAGAAGCTGCAACTTGGCATCCAACTTGGCATCCAAGATGTCTGGGGTGAGAATCTCATGTGGAGGAGAGGGAGTGGAGCCCGCAGTATGGATGGTAGCTGGCGGGGGATTTCCAGCCTCCTCCGCACCCAGTAGTGGGTCCATTGCAGCAAAGGGGTCAGCGGGAGAACTTGAGGCCGAGGATTGCGGCCTGGTGATACACCGGTCCATGCTTGATCCCGCACGCGGCCCAAACAATGGCTTGTAGTAGTGCTACTGCTGGCCAATCTTTCCCATGGGGTGCCCAAAGGATGTAGTGTACGGTCAGGCTTACCCCCCGGTGTTATAGGTGGCTATTGTAGCTTCTCAGAGGTCTCAGAGAGCCGACGGAGCACGGAGCTCACTCAGAACGCATCCACCATGTTAGAAGTCGCGCATGCAGCCCGCAAATGATTGTTTTAATTTCTAACTTTCTGCAGAGAGTGATGGCATTTGTTGTTAGGATAAGCAGCACAATGTGTTCTTTTAATTTTTTTTGGCTAAGTATTAGTGTATTTTTTTTTATAGCATTAGCCTTTTAACTGATGTTGGTTGTTGATGGCAACAATAATGTATTCATGAAAAAACTAAATTTCAATGTATGAATATTTTTGCAGCAATAGGCATGTAAATATACTGTCATCCTCTTGTTGTTGCTGTTATTTTGATTAAAGCTGGCCATAGACTGATCAAAATTGGGTTGGTTCAGCAGGGCCCCCCAGTTCATCAGAAGTTTAATCGACTTTTGCCAAACAAACAAGTTGAAGGACTTTTCTCAATGAGCTGTTGCAGTCAATTGCTGCTGTCAAAATACAAAGTTCCAAGGGAGGTTAATTCCTACATCCACCATATTTGTGTGGATGATGGAATCTGTTGATTTTATTTAATTCAACTCACAGACTTACTGAAAAAAAAAAGCTAGCCATGTATAGACAGCTTTAGTGGCTAGTTTACTCTATCACTTCTACAGTCAGCAAGTGACCGGTAATGAAATGATTTCTCCAGCAAGGTGATGACAGTATTACTACTATTACTTAAAGGTGGTCATCACCCAAACCCATTTGTTTGACCACACTCATAACACTTTGACGGTCTTGCTATTTATTTAATTTAAAAGGGCCTGATTATTATTTTTATCCTGCACAACTTTATTGAAAATAATGCACATGCACTAGAAATATACAATATGACCTTTAAATGAACAAGCATAAACACATGCACACTTTTTATCCACTGGCCTAACTGGTGGTAACTTCATACAGACGGACTCCTAAGTATATGTATAGTTCTTTATGCTTCGCAGTAAGGATAGTTATGCGTTAACATATTTATTTTGGGTCTGTGGTAAAAGAAACCATGAACCGAGTTATGTCTATGAGCATGTTTTCCCATTTTAAAAATTGTTAAATTAGTATCTGTCACCTTTTAAAATCTATTTAAATTTTATGATTATGTTACAATGTAAAATAAAAGTTTGTCATTCCAAAATGCTGGAGGAGTTTCATCACAAGGGTTTAAAGATGATAAATATACCTGTTCTGTGATCTG
Source organism: Lithobates sylvaticus (assembly GCA_028564925.1). Lineage (NCBI taxonomy): Eukaryota > Metazoa > Chordata > Amphibia > Anura > Ranidae > Lithobates > Lithobates sylvaticus. The sequence continues at coordinate 459,031,488 of CM053027.1, read as the reverse complement.
CCATAATAGCTCTGAGACATTCGGACCTTACTTAACAAAATGAAAGTCTAAAGGGGTGTCTTTACATCTCCCTCTGGAATACACATTTTGAAGACTTAAAAGTAGAAGTTCAGATCCTATCCCACAACTGAGAGGTAATGGGACGACCTATCAGGTGGGCTCCATCAGACTTTTGCTGTCGAAAAACCAGACAGACTTTAGAAATAGAACATGCTTCAAATTTTTCCGCCAGAACTCCGCCGGACCCAGTTCCTATCGAAAAATCTGCTCGTCTGTGTGCTAGTCTGACGGACAAACAACGACGCTAGGGCAGCTATTGGCTACTGGCTACGAACTTCCTTATTCTAGTACAGTCGTACATCATTACGTTCAAATCCGTTGGACTTTAGTGTGATTGTGTGTTGCCAAGTCCGTTCATTCGGAAAGTTTGTCGGAACTCCGTTGAAAGTCCGTCGGAAAAAACGTCGGAAACCTAGTCCGTCGAAAAGTCCGCTCGTGTGTATGTGGCATTAGCTGCCTTTCCAAGCTGTACTGATTTGATTTGTTCTCTAATGGAGATGACCTTGCGTAATTTCAACACTGTGGGTTTACACAATAGCTGTTGTTCAGCAGTCATCTGAGCGGCCGACAGAGACTTTAAAAGTCCATTTCTGTCTTTTTTCAAACGAGAACCCTCTGCTATGCATGCACGTGCCTCCCTCATTGTGGAAAATTCAGGAACAGACCCCACGTTAATCTGAAAGAATTATTTTAAGCCTGCTGCCAGTTTAGTGCGTGAGACCTCGGACTGTAGAAGATGATCATTGAGACGCCAATGACATGACCTGGTGTTGGCCTGGGAAAGCACAACGTCTAGTGTGATGGGGGCATGGTCAGACCATATAATAGGAGATATGTCAGACTCAGTAACATAGGGGATGAGCGGGGCAGAAATAAAGAAATGGCCGAGGGAATACATTTTATGGGCAGAATGTAGAATTGCTTAGCGTAAGGGTGTTTGATCCTCCAGGAATCAAACAGTTGTTGAGATCTAAAACATTTGCGAAATGAATTGGTTTGGGAGGTAGTCTTCTTCGAGGAAGTGTTACTAAGCATAATTTTCCTGTCTCTAGTGGGGGACATGACCAGATTGAAGTCCCCTCCAACGATCATGAAGGGTTGAGAGCGGTATTGGGGCAAGTCAAAGAGCTTGTTGAGGAATTCAATCTGGCCAGTATTGGGAGCGTATAAGTTAACTAGGGTGAAGGAGGAGGTCATATAATCACAATCTAAGATGAGAAACCTGAGGGTCAGCGTGTGTGTTTTTAACCCTAATAGGACAATATTTCCTAATCAGGACTGCCACTCCTGCCTTGCCTGTGGTGTCAGAGGCAAGGAAGGAGGTGGGAAAAAAATTTTGAAGCAAATTTTAGTGAGCCATCTGCACGAAAGTGCATCTCTTGGATCATTATCACATCTGCACCCGAGGATCTGAACTCCTTTAGTGCCACCCAACATTTCCGAATGGAGCCCAGACCCTTTATACGACATGATCCTCAATGCCATGGGTGTAAGGCTTTCATAAAAGCTTGTGTAAGAACAAGAAACATAAGAAAAAAACTAAATATTAAAGGCATGTAGATGATTATGAGACTGGATAGGATCATAGATGGGGACAAGCCCCTCGGTACCTGAGCAAAAACAAATATATCATATAGGAATATAAACAACAAAGAAAAAAGAAAAAAAAAATTGCGAACTCATCCTACAGAGCTGGCATATGAGCATGGACAAGAAGAAAAAAAACAAAGTTATGAACATTCAAAAAAAAGAGAACCTGAATTTGAAAGCCTGAGACATATCCATGTCTCAGGGGGCCTTGAACGATGTCAAAGGCTGGCTAGGGACACATGAGGACCTCCATCAAGGGACTCAGGGGAGAGAGAAAGGATCCGTCTGCTCTCCTTGTGAACTTGGCAGTAGCGATAAAAGTCAAACAAGAGGGATCCTGTTAAAAAGGAAAAAGTCAGCAAAAAAAAGAGAGCAACTTTCAAAACGATAACAGTGACATTAACACTAATACCCCATGGGTTGGGAAAAAATTACCCTGAGCAGAATACAGGGTAACTTATAAAGAGCACTGAACTGTGTTTCTCATGGACTATGGAGAAACAGAGAAAAATTGTGAGCCAGAGAGTTCCATACAGGGTCATCAAGGAGGTTGCTTGAAGGGTCGTGGGCATTGGGGTGTGGATAGATGTTTCCTTAAACAGCTCCTAACAGGGGTCCAGACACGGCTGGGGGTTGTGGGGAATGGACGAGCCTGAGCAGGAGGAGGTATCAGGTCCTCTTCAGGCAGAGGGGGGAGACTGAGGCTTTTTTTGAAGGCTTCCCCCTCCTGAAGATCAGATGTGGCTAGGGTTAGCGACTCCTTGCTGTCATAAAAGTAAAACCTCCCTATAACATCTCTGGGCCTAGTTCCAGCTGGAGGTTTCGGGCCCAGAGAGTGATGGGCCCTGTCCAGGCACCAATCCACATCCACCACCATGGAGGCTATTAAAAAGCCCCAGCAGATAAGGGCGTAAAGTGGGGCCTCCCACTGTTTCTGGGATAGCGTGGAAGCGCAAGTTCTGTCTTCTCTTCCTGTTCTCTAAGTCCTCTTTCTGCAGTTGTAGCTGGGACACTGAATGTCTGAGATTATGGTTTTCCTCCTCAATAGCCTGCAAATAGTTTATCATTTCATCAAGTTTATACTCAAGTGCATCAGTGCTTTCCCCAATTTGGTTAATTTCCCCAGTTCTGCTGATATCTTGCTCACCTCTGCTGAGACAGTACGGGTGATCTGCTGAAGCAGAAGCTGCAACTTGGCATCCAACTTGGCATCCAAGATGTCTGGGGTGAGAATCTCATGTGGAGGAGAGGGAGTGGAGCCCGCAGTATGGATGGTAGCTGGCGGGGGATTTCCAGCCTCCTCCGCCCCCAGTAGTGGGTCCATTGCAGCAAAGGGGTCAGCGGGAGAACTTGAGGCCGAGGATTGCGGCCTGGTGATACACCGGTCCATGCTTGATCCAGCACGCGGCCCAAACAATGGCTTGTAGTAGTGCTACTGCTGGCCAATCTTTCCCATGGGGTGCCCAAAGGATGTAGTGTTCGGTCAGGCTTACCCCCCGGTGTTATAGGTGGCTATTGTAGCTTCTCAGAGGTCTCAGAGAGCCGACGGAGCACGGAGCTCACTCAGAACGCATCCACCATGTTAGAAGTCGCGCATGCACCCCCCAAATGATTGTTTTAATTTCTAACTTTCTGCAGAGAGTGATGGCATTTGTTGTTAGGATAAGCAGCACAATGTGTTCTTTTAATTTTTTTTGGCTAAGTATTAGTGTATTTTTTTTTATAGCATTAGCCTTTTAACTGATGTTGGTTGTTGATGGCAACAATAATGTATTCATGAAAAAACTAAATTTCAATGTATGAATATTTTTGCAGCAATAGGCATGTAAATATACTGTCATCCTCTTGTTGTTGCTGTTATTTTGATTAAAGCTGGCCATAGACTGATCAAAATTGGGTTGGTTCAGCAGGGCCCCCCAGTTCATCAGAAGTTTAATCGACTTTTGCCAAACAAACAAGTTGAAGGACTTTTCTCAATGAGCTGTTGCAGTCAATTGCTGCTGTCAAAATACAAAGTTCCAAGGGAGGTTAATTCCTACATCCACCATATTTGTGTGGATGATGGAATCTGTTGATTTTATTTAATTCAACTCACAGACTTACTGAAAAAAAAAAGCTAGCCATGTATAGACAGCTTTAGTGGCTAGTTTACTCTATCACTTCTACAGTCAGCAAGTGACCGGTAATGAAATGATTTCTCCAGCAAGGTGATGACAGTATTACTACTATTACTTAAAGGTGGTCATCACCCAAACCCATTTGTTTGACCACACTCATAACACTTTGACGGTCTTGCTATTTATTTAATTTAAAAGGGCCTGATTATTATTTTTATCTTGCACAACTTTATTGAAAATAATGCACATGCACTAGAAATATACAATATGACCTTTAAATGAACAAGCATAAACACATGCACACTTTTTATCCACTGGCCTAACTGGTGGTAACTTCATACAGACGGACTCCTAAGTATATGTATAGTTCTTTATGCTTTGCAGTAAGGATAGTTATGCGTTAACATATTTATTTTGGGTCTGTGGTAAAAGAAACCATGAACCGAGTTATGTCTATGAGCATGTTTTCCCATTTTAAAAATTGTTAAATTAGTATCTGTCACCTTTTAAAATCTATTTAAATTTTATGATTATGTTACAATGTAAAATAAAAGTTTGTCATTCCAAAATGCTGGAGGAGTTTCATCACAAGGGTTTAAAGATGATAAATATACCTGTTCTGTGATCTGCCATAATAGCTCTGAGACATTCGGACCTTACTTAACAAAATGAAAGTCTAAAGGGGTGTCTTTATTTTTAACTTCAATATAAAAACAATTATATTTTGAAATGACTTGTAAAGTCAAACACCAGAGGGAATTTTATGGAGAATCTTACGTATTTACCACTACAGTTAACTCCTGGCAGCAGTACTTATTTTCATATGCACTTAGCATATTGTCTGTGAATTTATTATCAAGGACACGAAAACAGGAGAATATCTAATTCAAATGTAAATTTTTAGCAGACTGAAAATAACAGAATGGCTGGTTTACTAAAGCCGAGAAGTTTCCACTGGTGTGTCTATGCTAGTGGCACCTTCACTTGATAACATATATTCTTTTTTTCTTAGAAACTCTTTTGCCTCAGATCTCTGATGCATACATTATAGGGGGGTTTCATTGACTGATCTTTGCTACATTCCCAAGAGATGTTACATGTAACATATACATAATACATTATTTTATTGCAGTTTTGTCATAGAAAATAAATACAAAATAACTCCTATTCCTAAAAAAGTAAGAATAATAAATATTATATATATATATATATATATATATATTCACATGCTATCACCAGGGCAAGTGCATTGTCACTATAATAGCATTGTACCTCTGTGGCGGTACAATAGCTTGCTGCTCTGATATCACTGTATGTCAGTGCTGCCAGTCAGTATCTCTGATCACTGTCAAAGAACTACAATGTCACCAGACCAGTGCTGCCAGTCAGTATCCCTAATCACTGCCACCCACTCACAGTGTTCCTAACCACTGCAGTCCACTGATAGTGTCCCTAATTACCACCACACACTCACAGCATGCCAAATCACTGCCTCCCACTCACAGTGTCCCTAAGCACTGCAGTCCACTCACAGTGTCCCTAGTCACCGCCACGCCATACAGCATCCCTAATCACTGCCACCCACTCAGAGTGTCCCTAATCACCATTGCACCAGTCATATTGTGTCTTATCACTGCTACACCAGTCATTTTGTCCCTGATCACCACCACGCTAGTCATATTGTCCCAAGTCACAACCACACCAGTTACAGTGTCTCTGTTCAGTTCCACACCAGTTATTGTGTCCCTGATCCCCGTCACAACAGTTACAATATACATGATCATCCCCACACCAGTCATATTCTGCCTAATCACTGCTACACCAGTCACATTGTCTTTGATCACCACCACACCATTTACAGGTCTCATGATCACTGTCTCACACCAGTTTGGTGTTGCCTCTGCCTGCTTCCTGTATTAACCCAGACCTGTTTATTGACTACATTTATGCCTGCTTACTGGACTGATCTTTTGCCTGTTTGCTGACCATGTCTCTGCCTGTGGCCTGAACTTACCCATCTGCAATCCTGCTGACTACATTCTTGGGAGGCACCAGGCCAGTGAACATAGCATTGTTATGGGCAGTCATGTACCAGTAGGCTAGGCTTGCTTGGCTTATAGGAACAGAGATTGCTATAGGTGATGCTACACTTAGATATATTTTTTGACCACTCGTATAGTTTTGACACAATTGGTTAATTTATGTGATACACTAGATACAATGTCTGGTACATAATCAGGAAGACAGTGAAAAGTCTCTCTCGTGTTGGAAACCTCATACTCAGGAGTAGCAGAATGTGTTTTGGGTGTAATTCTGGGTATGCCCATGCTATTTGTGAGAAATATTTAAATAAACTGACAGCTCTGTTATCAATATCATTATACACAGGAGGAGTAGTAAAATGTGTTTTGGGGTGTAAGTCTAAATTTGTCTATGATGTTACATAGTTACATAGTAGGTGAGGTTGAAAAAAGACACAAGTCCATCAAGTCCAACCTATGTATGTGATTATATGTCAGTATTACATTGTATATCCCTGTATGTTCCAGTCGTTCAGGTGCTTATCTAATAGTTTTTTGAAACTATCGATGTTCCCCACTGAGACCACCGCCTGTGTAAGGGAATTCCACATCCTTGCCGCTCTTATAGTAAAGAACCCTCTACGTAGTTTAATGTTAATCCACCTTTCTTGTAATTTTAATGAGTGACCACATATTTTGTTATACTCCCATCTGCAAAAAAGTTTTATCCCTATTGTGGGGTCACCAGTAGGGATGAGCCGAACACCCCGGGTTCGGTTCGAACCAGAACCTTCGAACGGACCGAAAGTTCGCGCGAATTTTCGAACCCTATACGTTATAATGGACGCGAACGTTCGAAATCAAAAGTGCTAATTACAACGGCCAATATGCATGTTAATGTCATAAAACAGGTTTGGGGACCCGGGTCCTGCCCCAGGGGACATATATCAATGCAAAAAGAACTTTTAAAAACTAACGTTTTTTCGGGAGCAGTCATTTTAATGATGCATAAAGTGAAAAAAAAAAAGTGACATTTTCCTTTAAATATGGTACCTGGGGGGTGTCCAAAGTATGCCTGTGAAGTGGCATGTGTTTCCCGTGTTTAGAACTGTCCTTGCACAAAATGACATTTGTAAAGGAAAAAAAGAAGCCATTTAAAACCACTTGCGGCTTTAGGTTTGATCTTAAGTAGAATCTGAACAGGTACATTATGAAGTGTAGCTCCATCCCAAAAAAATCTATTTTTAAGCTTTTTGGAGAACATAGGGAGGGGTTATCACCCCTGTAACATTTGCTGTCTTTGCACATCTGTTCAGAACATGTCACCTCACTTTCCGTCCCAATGACAAATGTTTTTGGAAAAAGTGGGGTTTTAATTGAAACAAGGATTGGTGATAAAGTATCAGTAGAGAGGAGATACCTTTTTCCCAAATTAAATCTAACAGGATAGAATTTCCCTTCCTAGGGGTAGATTTCCTCTCACTTCCTGTTTTCTCTTTCCATTTTCAAGTAGGAGTCGTTTGTAAGTTGGATGTTTGAAAGTAGGGGCCTGGCGTATATACTCTGCAGAAATTTGCCCTATTAGATGTTGGTGTAGCCACAAGACTGGTGGGCACAGGAATGGGCCCTGCTGTGAGTTAATAGATCAAGATTTGTAATTGCATGCACCTGTTGAACAGGGCAGAAAAATTGGGCCTTTGGCGGTGGTGGTGGACGGTGTTGCCACAAGACTGTAGGCCCTCATAGTTACTCTTGGTGGGCGCAGGAATGGGCCCTGCTGTGAGTTATTAGATCAAGATTTGTAATTGCAAGCACCTGATGAACAGGGCAGAAAAATTGGGCCTTTGGCGGTGGTGGTGGACGGTGTTGCCACAAGACTGCAGGCCCTCATAGTTACTCTTGGTGGGCGCAGGAATGGGCCCTGCTGTGAACTATTAGATCAAGATTTGTAATTACCCGCCCCTGTTAAACAGGGGCTGAAAAATTGTGCCTTAGGCACTGGTGCTGGTGCCACAACACTGCAACCCGGCCCTCACAGATACTGTACTTGGAGCACAGCAGTCACACGTGTTGCGAAGCATTTTTTTAAAAAATTGTAAGTACACGCCCCTGTTAAACAGGGGCTGAAAAATTGTGCCTTAGGCACTGGTGCCACAACACTGCAACACGGCCCTCACAGAGACTGTACTTGGAGCACAGCAGTCACACGTGTTGCGAAGCATTTTTTTAAAAAATTGTAAGTACACGCCCCTGTTAAACAGGGGCTGAAAAATTGTGCCTTAGGCACTGGTGCCACAACACTGCAACACGGCCCTCACAGAGACTGTACTTGGAGCACAGCAGTCACACGTGTTGCGAAGCATTTTTTAAAAAAATTGTAAGTACACGCCCCTGTTAAACAGGGGCTGAAAAATTGTGCCTTAGGCACTGGTGCTGGTGCCACAACACTGCAACACGGCCCTCACAGAGACTGTACTTGGAGCACAGCAGTCACACGTGTTGCGAAGCATTTTTTTTAAAAATTGTAAGTACACGCCCCTGTTAAACAGGGGCTGAAAAATTGTGCCTTAGGCACTGGTGCTGTGGCATGGATCATTGAGGAGGAGGAAGAGGATAGTCAGTGAACATAAGAGGACAGTCACTCAGCATCAGCATAGGCAGTCTTGAAGGGATGTGACATTAAAAAATTATTCGGTTATATCCGCCTCAGGTGCCTGGTAGCTGGTGGTGATCCAAGACTGATTCATTTTGATGAATGTCAGTCGATCAACCGAGGCGGTGGACAGGCGCACCCTATGATCAGTCACAAATCCTCCAGCAGCACTGAATGTGCGTTCGGAAAGAACGCTGGAGGCAGGACAGGCCAGTAGCTCAATTGCATACTGTGCAAGCTCTGGCCAGTGATCCATCCTCAGGACCCAGTAAGCCAGAGGATTTTCGGTGGGAAAGGTGTCCAAGTCTGACCTTGCCCCAAGGTATTCCTGCACCATGTATATCAGACGCTGGCGATGGTTGCTGGAACCGATCATACCTTGGGGCTGCGGACTAAAAAATTGTCTGAACGCATCGGTCAGACGTCCACCTTCCCCACCGCTCCTTCTGCCACTGACCGAAGCCTCAGCAACTCGTCGCCCAGGACCAGGAGTTTGTAGCCTCCCAGTTTCTGGGAACGCGTTGCACAGACCTTTCTGCAAGGCCTCCCTGAGATGTCTCATCCTCTGCTCCCTCTGCGACGGCAAGATAAGGTCCGCAACCTTACCCTTGTACCGCGGATCAAGGAGAGTGGCCAGCCAGTAATGGTCCCTCTCCTTGATCCGAAGAACACGAGGATCCTTCCGCAGGCTTTGCAGGATCAGGGAGGCCATGCAGCGTAGGTTAGCTGAGGCATTCGGTCCGGAGTCTTCTGGGTCACTGAGGATGACATGATCGCCAGCCACCTCCTCCCAGCCACGTACAAGTCCACTGGCTTGTTGGGACTGTACATCATCCCTAAAAGACTGCTGCTGCTGATGCTGAGTGCCAGGCTCCACCTCCATGCTCACACAATCCTCCTCCTCCTCCTCCTCCTCCTCCTCCTCATCCTCTTCCTGTGTGATGGGTGGGACAGAAGGAACACTGTCCGGATAAAGGGGGCCTTGAGAGGCAAGGAAGTCCTCCTCTTCCTGCCTCTGTTCTGCCTCAAGTGCCCTGTCCATGATCCCACGCAGCGTATGCTCCAACAGGTGGACAAGAGGGACAGTGTCACTGATGCATGCACTGTCACTGCTCACCATCCTCGTGGCCTCCTCAAATGGTGAGAGGACAGTGCATGCATCCCTGATCATGCTCCACTGACGTGGGGAAAAAAAACCAAGCTCCCCTGACCCTGTCCTGGTGCCGTAGTCGCAAAGGTACTCATTGATGGCCCTCTGCTGCGTGTGCAGTCGCTGCAGCATGGCCAACGTTGAGTTCCACCTGGTGGGCATGTCAGATATTAGGCGGTTCTTGGGCAGGTTCAGCTCCTTTTGCAGCTCAGTCAGCCGAGCACTGGCATTATAAGATCGGCGGAAATGCACACAGACTTTCCTGGCCTGCCTCAGGACATCCTGTAAGCCTGGGAACCTGCCCAAGAACCGCTGCACCACCAGGTTGAGGACGTGAGCCATGCAGGGCACATGGGTGAGCTGCCCCTGTCGCAGGGCGGAGAGGAGGTTGGTGCCATTGTCAGAAACGACCATTCCTGGCTTAAGCTGACGTGGCGTCAACCACCTCTCGGCCTGCCCCTGCAGAGCTGCCAGAACCTCTGGCCCAGTGTGGCTCCTGTCCCCCAAACACACCAGCGCAAGCACGGCATGGCATCTTTTTGCCTGCGTACTTGCGTAGCCCCTTGTACGCCTACGGAGCACCGCTGGTTCCAAGGACAGAGCACTGGAGGAAGAAGAAGAGGAGGGGGTGGAGGAGAGAGGTGTGTCACAACCAGTAGCAGTAGTCGCGTTTTGGAGGCGTGGTGGCGGAACAACCTCCAACACTACTGCACCTTGTCCTGCATCCCTCCCAGCTGCCAATAGAGTGACCCAATGGGCCGTGAAAGAAAGGTACCGTCCCTGTCCATGCCTGCTGGACCATGAGTCAGCGGTAATATGCACCTTACCGCTGACCGCCCTGTCCAGCGAGGCATGGACATTGCCCTCCACATGCCGGTAGAGAGACGGAATCGCCTTCCGCGAGAAAAAGTGGCGTTTGGGAACCTGCCACTGAGGAACCGCACATTGAACAAACTCACGGAAGGGGGCCGAGTCTACCAACTGAAAAGGCAGCAGTTGAAGTGCTAGCAATTTAGCAAGGCTAGCATTCAACCGCTGGGCATGTGGATGGCTGGGAGTGTACTTCTTTCTACGGTCCAGCAGCTGGGGCAGGGAAATTTGCCTGCTGCATTCGGACGTCGGTGTACTGCAAGTACTTGGTTGTGACACACCGAATTCTACACCTTCAGTCCTCTCAGAGCAGCTTTCAGAGAGGACTGAAGGTGTAGTGGGGATGGAGATCCCAGCTGAGGAGGAGCAAGGAGAGGTCCGCTTAGTTCTTTGGTGTGGGTCTTTTATGTGTGCCTGCCAACGAGCTGCATGGCAGGTCGCCATATGTCTGGTCATGCTTGTGGTGCCCAAGCGGCTGATGTTTTGGCCACGCGAGATACGCTTGAGACAAATATTGCAAATAGCAGTGGTGCGATCTGCTGCACTCGTCTCAAAAAAGGCCCACACCAAAGAACTTTTCTGATAACGTGCAGAGGCAGCGCCCTGCACAGGCGGAGCTCTGCGGTGTTGTACAGTTGCTGTGCTGGCCTCTACCTGGCCTCCAGGGGGCATCCTGCCTCGTTGGACATGTGACGCCGCATCCTCCTCCTCCTCGTCCTCCTCCTCATCCTCTCTCCCTTGAGGCACCCACGTGGAGTCAGTGACCTCATCATCCCCTCCCTCTTCACCACTAGAGCAAACCTGGCAGTAAGCTGCAGCTGGTGGAACTGTACTGCCAGATTCCTCAAGCTGGGTATCGTCATCCGAGCCTTCGAATCGTTGGGCATCCTCCTGGAGCATGTACCCAACACTGTGCTCAAAGAGTTCGGGGGACTCCTCAGGAGGACATGGTGGGTCTAGGGAAGGGGTGGCTGATGATGCTCTGTCAGTACCCTGAGCCTGGGTGAGAGAGGATGAGGAGGATGAGGAGGGCTTGGTCATCCATTCTACCAAGCCTTCAGCATGATGCGGCTCCACATGTCCAGCTGCCGAAAACAAAGACGCGCGTGTCCCATGGCCACGTGCTGATGACGATGCACGACCACGTCCACGTCCACGGCCACGTCCACTAGAAACAGAGCCTGCCTGCCCTGTGTTCTTGGCTCTGCACGCTCTGCCTCCCCTTGGCGGTCTTCCAGCCATTGTAGTCGGTAGTCCTGTGGGTGCTGCTGAGAAGAAAATATAGGAGCTCTGTGTGATGCCACTAACACACTAGAAGTCCTATGGGTGCTTCTGCAAAGAAAATAGAGGAGCTCTGTGTGATGCCACTAACACACTAGAAGTCCTGTGGGTGCTTATGCAAAGAAAATAGAGGAGCTCTGTGTGATGCCACTAACACACTAGAAGTCCTATGGGTGCTTCTGCAAAGAAAATAGAGGAGCTCTGTGTGATGCCACTAACACACTAGAAGTCCTGTGGGTGCTTCTGCAAAGAAAATAGAGGAGCTCTGTGTGGTGCCACTAACACACTAGAAGTCCTGTGGGTGCTTATGCAAAGAATATATAGGAGCTCTGTGTGATGCCACTAACACACTAGAAGTCCTATGGGTGCTTCTGCAAAGAAAATAGAGGAGCTCTGTGTGATGCCACTAACACACTAGAAGTCCTGTGGGTGCTTCTGCAAAGAAAATAGAGGAGCTCTGTGTGGTGCCACTAACACACTAGAAGTCCTGTGGGTGCTTATGCAAAGAATATATAGGAGCTCTGTGTGATGCCACTAACACACTAGAAGTCCTATGGGTGCTTCTGCAAAGAAAATAGAGGAGCTCTGTGTGATGCCACTAACACACTAGAAGTCCTGTGGGTGCTGCTGAGAAGAATATATAGGAGCTCTGTGTGATGCCACTAACACACTAGAAGTCCTATGGGTGCCTCTGCAAAGAAAATAGAGGAGCTCTGTGTGATGCCACTAACACACTAGAAGTCCTGTGGGTGCTTCTGCAAAGAAAATAGAGGAGCTCTGTGTGGTGCCACTAACACACTAGAAGTCCTGTGGGTGCTTCTGCAAAGAAAATAGAGGAGCTCTGTGTGGTGCCACTAACACACTAGAAGTCCTGTGGGTGCTTATGCAAAGAATATATAGGAGCTCTGTGTGATGCCACTAACACACTAGAAGTCCTATGGGTGCTTCTGCAAAGAAAATAGAGGAGCTCTGTGTGATGCCACTAACACACTAGAAGTCCTGTGGGTGCTTCTGCAAAGAAAATAGAGGAGCTCTGTGTGGTGCCACTAACACACTAGAAGTCCTGTGGGTGCTTATGCAAAGAATATATAGGAGCTCTGTGTGATGCCACTAACACACTAGAAGTCCTATGGGTGCTTCTGCAAAGAAAATAGAGGAGCTCTGTGTGATGCCACTAACACACTAGAAGTCCTGTGGGTGCTGCTGAGAAGAATATATAGGAGCTCTGTGTGATGCCACTAACACACTAGAAGTCCTATGGGTGCCTCTGCAAAGAAAATAGAGGAGCTCTGTGTGATGCCACTAACACACTAGAAGTCCTGTGGGTGCTTCTGCAAAGAAAATAGAGGAGCTCTGTGTGGTGCCACTAACACACTAGAAGTCCTGTGGGTGCTTATGCAATGAAAATAGAGGAGCTCTGTGTGATGGGACTAACACACTTCAAGTCCTATAGGTGCTTCTGGGAACAAAATATAGCTCTGTGTGTGTAATGGGACTAACACACTTCAAGTCCTATAGGTGCTTCTGGGAACAAAATATAGCTCTGTGTGTGTAATGGGACTAACACACTTCAAGTCCTATAGGTGCTTCTGGGAACAAAATATAGCTCTTTGTGTGTAATGGGACTAACACACTTCAAGTCCTATAGGTGCTTCTGGGAACAAAATATAGCTCTGTGTGTGTAATGGGACTAACACACTTCAAGTCCTATAGGTGCTTCTGGGAACAAAGTATAGCTCTTTGTGTGTAATGGGACTAACACACTTCAAGTCCTATAGGTGCTTCTGGGAACAAAATATAGCTCTGTGTGTGTAATGGGACTAACACACTTCAAGTCCTATAGGTGCTTCTGGGAACAAAATATAGCTCTGTGTGTGTAATGGGACTAACACACTTCAAGTCCTATAGGTGCTTCTGGGAACAAAATATAGCTCTGTGTGTGTAATGGGACTAACACACTTCAAGTCCTATAGGTGCTTCTGGGAACAAAATATAGCTCTTTGTGTGTAATGGGACTAACACACTTCAAGTCCTATAGGTGCTTCTGGGAACAAAATATAGCTCTGTGTGTGTAATGGGACTAACACACTTCAAGTCCTATAGGTGCTTCTGGGAACAAAATATAGCTCTTTGTGTGTAATGGGACTAACACACTTCAAGTCCTATAGGTGCTTCTGGGAACAAAATATAGCTCTGTGTGTGTAATGGGACTAACACACTTCAAGTCCTATAGGTGCTTCTGGGAACAAAATATAGCTCTGTGTGTGTAATGGGACTAACACACTTCAAGTCCTATAGGTGCTTCTGGGAACAAAATATAGCTCTGTGTGTGTAATGGGACTAACACACTTCAAGTCCTATAGGTGCTTCTGGGAACAAAATATAGCTCTTTGTGTGTAATGGGACTAACACACTTCAAGTCCTATAGGTGCTTCTGGGAACAAAATATAGCTCTGTGTGTGTAATGGGACTAACACACTTCAAGTCCTATAGGTGCTTCTGGGAACAAAATATAGCTCTGTGTGTGTAATGGGACTAACACACTTCAAGTCCTATAGGTGCTTCTGGGAACAAAATATAGCTCTGTGTGTGTAATGGGACTAACACACTTCAAGTCCTATAGGTGCTTCTGGGAACAAAATATAGCTCTTTGTGTGTAATGGGACTAACACACTTCAAGTCCTATAGGTGCTTCTGGGAACAAAATATAGCTCTGTGTGTGTAATGGGACTAACACACTTCAAGTCCTATAGGTGCTTCTGGGAACAAAATATAGCTCTTTGTGTGTAATGGGACTAACACACTTCAAGTCCTATAGGTGCTTCTGGGAACAAAATATAGCTCTGTGTGTGTAATGGGACTAACACACTTCAAGTCCTATAGGTGCTTCTGGGAACAAAGTATAGCTCTTTGTGTGTAATGGGACTAACACACTTCAAGTCCTATAGGTGCTTCTGGGAACAAAATATAGCTCTGTGTGTGTAATGGGACTAACACACTTCAAGTCCTATAGGTGCTTCTGGGAACAAATTATAGCTCTTTGTGTGTAATGGGACTAACACACTTCAAGTCCTATAGGTGCTTCTGGGAACAAAATATAGCTCTTTGTGTGTAATGGGACTAACACACTTCAAGTCCTATAGGTGCTTCTGGGAACAAAATATAGCTCTGTGTGTGTAATGGGACTAACACACTTCAAGTCCTATAGGTGCTTCTGGGAACAAAATATAGCTCTGTGTGTGTAATGGGACTAACACACTTCAAGTCCTATAGGTGCTTCTGGGAACAAAATATAGCTCTGTGTGTGTAATGGGACTAACACACTTCAAGTCCTATAGGTGCTTCTGGGAAGAAAATATAGCTCTGTGTGTGTAATGGGACTAACACACTTCAAGTCCTATAGGTGCTTCTGGGAACAAAATATAGCTCTGTGTGTGTAATGGGACTAACACACTTCAAGTCCTATAGGTGCTTCTGGGAAGAAAATATAGCTCTGTGTGTGTAATGGGACTAACACACTTCAAGTCCTATAGGTGCTTCTGGGAAGAAAATATAGCTCTGTGTGTGTAATGGGACTAACACACTTCAAGTCCTATAGGTGCTTCTGGGAACAAAATATAGGAGCTCTGCCTGCCTGCCACGAACACACTACAAGTCCTATAGGTGCTTCTGGTAACAAAATATAGGAGCTCTGCCTGCCTGCCACTAACACACTACAAGTCCTATAGGTGCTTCTGGTAACAAAATATAGGAGCTCTGCCTGCCTGCCACTAACACACTACAAGTCCTATAGGTGCTTCTGGTAACAAAATATAGGAGCTCTGCCTGCCTGCCACTAACACACTACAAGTCCTATAGGTGCTTCTGGTAACAAAATATAGGAGCTCTGCCTGCCTGCCACGAACACACTACAAGTCCTATAGGTGCTTCTGGTAACAAAATATAGGAGCTCTGCCTGCCTGCCACTAACACACTACAAGTCCTATAGGTGCTTCTGGTAACAAAATATAGGAGCTCTGCCTGCCTGCCACGAACACACTACAAGTCCTATAGGTGCTTCTGGTAACAAAATATAGGAGCTCTGCCTGCCTGCCACTAACACACTACAAGTCCTATAGGTGCTTCTGGTAACAAAATATAGGAGCTCTGCCTGCCTGCCACGAACACACTACAAGTCCTATAGGTGCTTCTGGTAACAAAATATAGGAGCTCTGCCTGCCTGCCACGAGCACACTACAAGCCCCTCTTTGTCAATCAATCTTTGTAACTGAATCTATCTAACTCAATCTCTGTAAGTGAATCTATCTAACTATCTCAATGCAGCAGAGTGTCACAGAATCTGCCTGCTCAATCTGCGCCGGAACAGCATGTGACCGGCGCAGACGGCGTGGCGGCGTTTTATAGGGGGGGGGCGTGTACTACAGCCCCTGAGCTGTAATTGGCTACAGGCGTCCTGCCTGTAGCCAATTATGGCTCTTCGATTTTCCGGGGCTGTGATTGGCCAAGCATGCGGGGTCACAGTGCATGCTTGGCCAATCATCAGCCAGCAATGCACTGCGTCGGCCGCGCCGGCCGCAATGCATTGCGGGGCCGCTCGCATCACACGAACGTGATGCGAGCGGCCAAAATAGTTCTGGGCTCGCAGAGCGAGCGAACGCCCGGTGCTCGATGCGAACGTGGGTTCGCATCGAGCACCGGGCCCATCCTTAGTCACCAGTACGGTATTTGTAAATTGAAATCATATCCCCTCTCAAGCGTCTCTTCTCCAGAGAGAATAAGTTCAGTGCTCGCAACCTTTTCTTCATAACTAATATCCTCTAGACCCTTTATTAGCTTAGTTGCCCTTCTTTGTACTCGCTCCATTTCCAGTAGACATGTGCACACTAAAATATTTTGTTTCGGAATTTAGTTTTCGTCCAAAAAATAAATTTAGTTAGTTACTCCCGAAATTCGTTTTTATTTATTTTGTTTCATTAAAAAATACATTTGTCTGAAACTCCAAAATATTTAAGGTCGAATCTGTCATTGAAGGCTTAAGGTGTCTGTCGAATGTGCTAAGAAGATTCAACGGAGCAGTTAAACTGTACATTGCTGCAATCGTACATTTCTGGTCGAATGTTCCACTTACAAGCTATAGTAGAATTCTAATCTTGTATGACACTAGTAATAATTTATATTTATTTATTATTATTACTAGTCAACCAAACATTAGAATTCTTCTATAGCCTATGGGCGGAGCATTTGACCATAAATGTCCGCTCGCGGCAACTGCTTCGTCGAATCTTCATGTCATGTCGATTAATCCTGGACTAATAGAGTTAGGTTAGGCACATTCGACCACAGGTTCGATGGACACAGATCGCTATTGTCAGAGTCATGTCGAATCTCCTATCTATATCGAATTGTTGCAACGAAAACGAAAATAAAGCATTTGTTTATGTCGGATCTTTCGGTTTTCGGATTCTGCACGTTCGTTATCGTTTGTTAAAACGATAACGAAAATACCCAAAATTCAGACGAAAATGCATGTGGACGAAAACAAATGCACATGTCTAATTTCCAGTACATCCTTCCTGAGGACTGGTGCCCAGAACTGGACAGCATACTCTAGGTGCGGCTGGACCAGAGTCTTGTAGAGAGAGAGAATTATTGTTTTGCTCACCCCATTAATTTGTTCAGATCTTTTTGCAAGGTTTCCACATCCTGCGGAAAAGTTATTTCCCTCCTTAACTTAGTATTGTCCGCAAATACAGAAATTGAACTGTTTACCTGTCACGTACCTGGTGGTGCGAGCCCGATATTGCAGAGAGAGACCTCCCTTGCGTCTCCCACTCCTGGTTCCCTGGTAGGGGGACAGGAGACCCAGGAGTGAGGAGGAGCACGGGTGCCTGGCAGGATCAACAGACCGGTGGAGTGACAAGGTCAACTCAGCGGACAAGGTGGAAGATCTGGATAGTAGAGTAGACTGGATCTGGACAGGTGAGCTGGTTCGATCTAGCAGGCAGGATAGCAGAGCAGGATGGATCTGGATGGACAGCTTAGCAGACTGGATAGCAGAGCAGGCCGGAACTGGACAGGTAAGCTGGTTCAGCAAGCAACAGGATAGCAGAGCAGGCTGGGTCTGGATAGACAGCTTAGCAGACTGGATAGCAGAGCAGGCTGGGTCTGGATGGACAGCTTAGCAGACTGTATAGCAGAGCAGGCCGGAACTGGACAGGTAAGCTGGTTCAGCAAGCAAACAGGATAGCAGAGCAGGCTGGGTCTGGATAGACAGCTTAGCAGACTGGATAGCAGAGCAGGCCAGAACTGGACAGGTAAGCTGGTTCAGCAAGCAAACAGGATAGCAGAGCAGGCTGGGTCTGGATAGACAGCTTAGCCGACTGGATAGCAGAGCAGACTGGGTCTGGATGGAGAGCTTAGCAGACTGGATAGCAGAGCAGGCCGGAACTGGACAGGTAAGCTGGTTCAGCAAGCAAACAGGATAGCAGAGCAGGCTAGGTCTGGATAGACAGCTTAGCAGACTGGATAGCAGAGCATGCCAGAACTGGACAGGTAAGCTGGTTCAGCAAGCAAACAGGATAGCAGAGCAGGCTGGATCTGGATAGACAGCTTAGCAGACTGGATAGCAGAGCAGGCTGGGTCTGGATGGACAGCTTAGCAGACTGGATAGCAGAGCAGGCCGGAACTGGACAGGTAAGCTGGTTCAGCAAGCAAACAGGATAGCAGAGCAGGCTGGGTCTGGATAGACAGCTTAGCAGACTGGATAGCAGAGCAGGCCGGACCTGGACAGGTAAGCTGGTTCAGCAAGCAAACAGGATAGCAGAGCAGGCTGGGTCTGGATAGACAGCTTAGCCGACTGGATAGCAGAGCAGACTGGGTATGGATGGAGAGCTTAGCAGACTGGATAGCAGAGCAGGCCGGAACTGGACAGGTAAGCTGGTTCAGCAAGCAAACAGGATAGCAGAGCAGGCTGGGTCTGGATGGACAGCTTAGCAGACTGGATAGCAGAGCAGGCCGGAACTGGACAGGTAAGCTGGTTCAACAAGCAAACAGGAAGCAGGACCTTGGAACAGACTGCATCAATACAGGGGATCAGGCTTGGCACAGGAAACAGAACCTCAGAAGGGACTGGAGCAATACAGGTGATCAGGTTCATCACAGGGAACAGAACTTCAGACCGGACTGGAGCAATACAGGTGATCAAGTCTATCAGAATAGGTCAGGTCAGGAATCAGGCTGGCATCAAGGTACAAGGGGATGAGGCAGAAGGATGGTCACAACAAGCCGAGGTCGGGTACAGGCAGATAGCTGGATAGTCACAGGTAAGCCGGGTCAACAGGACAGAGGTATCAGGATCAGGTAACATACACCACAACGCTGTAGAGCAGACAGCGGGGACAGTCTGCTCAGGCCATGCTTAAATAGGCTAACTGGCACTAACCAGAGCGCGCATCTGTCTCCCTGTGCGCGCGCCTGTGCGCGGCCGCACACGTGCACGCGCCCCGGCGCGCATGCGCAGTGGCGCCTGTGGGCCAGGACGGCCAGGGTTCAGGTTTCTTCATGACATTACCCCATCCTTCAGGTTGTTTATGAACAAAATAAATAGGATTGGTCCCAGCACAGAACCCTGGGGGACCCCACTACCCACCTCTGACCATTCTGAGTACTCCCCATTTATCACCACCCTCTGAACTTACCCTTACCCTACTAAACCTAGTCAGTTTTCAATCCATGTATTCACCCTATGGTCCATGCCAACGGACCTTATTTTGTACCTTATTTTGTACAGTAAATGTTTATGGGGAACTGTGTCAAAAGCTTTTGCAAAATCCAGATACACCACGTCTATCGGCCTTCCTTTATCTAGATGGCAACTCACCTCCTAATAGAAGGTTAATAGATTGGTTTGGCAAGAACGATTCTTCATGAATCCATGCTGATTACTGCTAATGATACCGTTCTCATTATTAAAATCTTGTATATCTTCCCTTATCATCCCCTCCTAGAAATTGCATACTATTGATGTCAGGCTAACTGGTCTGTAATTCCCAGGAATGTATTGTAGGCCCTTTTTAAATATTGGTGCTACATTGGCTTTTCTCCAATCACCTGGTACCATTAAAGTCAGTAGACTGTCATTAAAAATTAGTGATGTGTCATAAGGATAAACACTGCAGTTTTGGTTACTGAAGCCCCCGATACCCTCGTGGAGACTGAGGAGAAGAATAAATTTGAAACCTTTGCCATTTCCCCATCCTTTGTAACCAGATGTTCTTCCTCATTCTTTATGGGGCCAATATGGTCTGTCCTCCCTTTTTTACTGTTTACATACTTAAAGAATTTCTTGGGATTTTTTTTGCTCTCCTCCGCTATGTGTATTTTATGTTCTATCTTAGCGGCCCTAATTGCACCCTTACATTTATTGTTGTATTCTTTATAAGGTCTGAATGTTGATGATGATCCCTGAACCTTGTATTTTTTGAAGGCATGCTCCTTTGCTTTTATATGTATTTTTATATTGGAGTTAAGCCATCCATGACTTTTGTTCGCTCTTTTACATTTATAACTCAATGGGATGCATTGGCTAATGCCCTTATTTAATATGCTCTTAAAGCAAACCCATCTCTCCTCCGTGTTCTTTGTTCCTAAGATTTTATCCCAATTCATGCCTTCTAATAAGGTTTGTAGTTTAGGGAAGTTGACTCTTTTGAAATTCAGTGTCTTTGTATTCCCCTTATGTTTCCTATTTGTGTGATTTATACTGAAGCCAATTGATCTGTGATCGTTGTTTCCTAAATTTCCCCATATTTCCACATCCGTGATCAGGTCTGTATTGTTGGTAATCAGTAGATCCAGTAACACTTTATTTCTAGTTGGTGCATCTACCATCTGAACTATGAAATTGTCCTGTAAGACATTTAGGAACTGGTGAGCCTTAGACGAATGTGTGGTTCCCTCCGCCCAGTCTATGTCTAGATAATTGAAATCCCCCATTATGATAACATTTCCCATCCTTGCTGCTAATCCAACTTGTGATAGGAGATCCATCTCCCCCTCCTCCCTCAGGTTAGGGGGCCTATAGCATACTCCTTGTAATGTTTTCCCCATAGCTTCATCCGTTCAGAGCTCTACCCATAAGGATTCCATCTCCTCCCTAGCTACTTAATGATGTCATCTCTCACATTCACTTGTACATTATTCTTGATATATAGGCATACCCCCTCCCCCTTTTTTACCCTCTCTATCCCTGCGATAAAGAGTATACCCTTGGTTGCCAGCCAATCATGAGAGTTGTTGAACCAGGTCTCTGAAATTCCCCAAAAAATCCAAATCCTCCTTGTACAACAGTATCTCTAGTTCACCCATCTTGTCCCCCAGGCTCCTGGCATTGTAGAACATGTCACGTAGTTTAGACCGGTTGAATACTATCCTCTTATTGGGTGTTCCGAGATTGCAACTAGGACTTGTTGCTATACTTACCTTGGGTTTATGTGCTTTAGTCAACCTACCACTTATGCCCCCAATACTACTCTCTGGAATATGTTCCACGCTGACTATCTCTAACTATGGGCCCTCCCCCCATCACCTAGTTTTAAAACCCCTCTAACTAGATTGGCTAAAATCTACCCTTCAACTGACCCAAAGTGCTTTCAGGGCTGCCAACTACGAGGCACCATGGCCCACATTTGGTGGGAATGCCCTAGATTAAGGACATTCTGGAACAAAATATTTTCTCTAATTCAGAATATCACGAAGCTCCAACTGCCGAGAAGCCCAGCCATCGCTCTACTTAATGCTAACCTCCCCAAGACAACAAAATATAACCGCAAATTAATACATTTCATCTTCTTGGGAGCTAGGATGACAATAGCCAAGGCATGGAAACAACCCAGAGTTTCCTTTAAAGCAGCTATAGGTAAAATCTCCTGGATAATGTCGCAAGAGAAACTCACCAGTTCCCGCTTGATCACCACTTTGAAGCCACATGGGAGCCTTGGGCCTTGAGCCCACCACTTCGGCATCTTCTTGATACCTGGAGGACAGCCTTAACCATATCCGCCCTTTCAGGGCAATTGCCTCTCTGTCTGATGACATGCTCTTTCAGCTCCACTCCCCCTTCTCCCCCCCTCCTCCCCACTTTCCTCCTTCCTCCCCTTCTTTCTACCTTCCCACCTAGCCCTTAAGTCACCCGGGCAAACTCTTCGGATCATAAGAAATCTCTGTCTTTGCCCAGAGGGCTTTTCAGTTGGAGAAATAATTATGGGCTCCCGATTCTCTAGCTCACTCACTAATTTTAAGGTCTACCCCAGGTTAACGTGGGGTTCATGGAGTCGAAGAGGACTGACCTGGCACAGCTTGCTCCCTTTAGGGGTGCTGGTGAAGACTCTACGAGCCCTATAGGGTTTCCTTCTTTACAAAAGACTACTTTGCTGAGACAGATGGAACACTGGCAGTAATATGAAGCACCACTCTACTGTAGCGGTATTCCAGTTTTATTCTTTTTCGGATTTTATCCACTTTCTCCAATGATTGTTATGTTATCATTTATTATGTAAAATCAATAAAAAACTTTTGAAAGCAAAAAAAAAAAAACCTTTAACTTTTTGGCCATCTTTACTCTCAGCTGATCTGCACCCTCCTCATTTAGGTGCAGTCTGTCCCTTCTATAGTACTGGTGATCGACTGAGAAGTCGGTCCAGTCCTCCAGGAACCCAAACTCCTTACTACACCAGCTCCTCAGCCACTTGTTTACTTCCTTAATCTCCCTCTGTCTTTCTGGTGTGGCTTGAGAATACTACCTTGGAGGTCCTTTTCTCAATTTAGCTCCCAAGTCCCTAAAATCGTTCTTTAGGACACTCCATCTGCCTCTGACTTTGTCATTGGTGCCAACATGCACCATGACAGCCGGGTCTTCCGCAGCCCCTCCCAGTAATCTGTCCCCCAGATCCATGATGTGCTGAACCTGAGCACCCCTGTAGACAACATACAGTTCTGCGTTCCAGGTCTTTGTTACTGATTGCCATCTCTGTCCTTCTAAGAATTGAGTCCCCTACCACCAGAATCTGTCTTTCCTTTCCCTTCGCTCCTTCCCCTCCCCACTCTCACTGGAGGAGTTCTTCTCCTGGCAGCTAGAAGAGTCCCTCAGCTCCAGCAGTGCTGGTCCCTGACTGATTTCACCAATGTCACTCAATGGAGCGTACTTATTGGGATGCTCCAGCCCTGCATTGGCCTCCATGGCACTTCCCCCTCTACCCTTCCTGACTGTCACCCATCTACTTTTTCCTAGAGCCTCCACCCGCCCCTGTGCCAGCCCCTGTCGGCAACTGCCATGTACGTTCTTGGCTCTCCTTTAGTTTGGAGGGATTTCCCAGTGCTGACAGTTGATTCCCCAGATTCAGAACCTGGGCTTCCAGGGAAACAATGTGATTACATTTTGGACAGCAGTATTCACCCTCAATCGGATGATCAAGGAACACATACATGCCACAAGATGTACACCGAGTCACATCTCCACACCCACCGGGCATCGTACCTACTAATTTAATGAGGATTGGAGATTATACCCTGTCCAAATGACCTAACAACTAGCTTCCTGACACTAATACTCAACAAGACAAAACACATGTACTCCACCAGACAATACACAGGTACTCAACAAGACAATACACAGTTTTTTTAAACAAGACTTTACAATCACTTTAAGGAAAGTAAATGCTAATTTTATGTTCTGTATTCCTAACTGTGATTCCTGATATTCAAGGATCAGAATGAGTGAGTTGAGCCAGGGTTCCACAATGAGGGCAAATATAAGAGGAGATAGGGGACAGCCTAGGCGAGTACTGTTGATTATTTGAAAAGGACTTTGACACTAGAACTATATATAAGGCATGCATAGCCGAGTTTATGCAACCTATTTATAAGAGACTTGGACTTAACTCTTATTGCCAAGGCAACAAAGCAGGAGCCATACAAGCTAAACTACATAAATGACAATTGGCAAAATAAAAAATACCATTCCTTACCAACAAAGATGGCAAGAAACTGGTCAAGAAAACTTTCTGTGGATGGTTCCTTATAATGGCTCCTTATAGGAGTCTTCTTACTTTTTCTGGAAGTTTCCCTAGGTCCATGGCTGTCTTTTTAGGTCCTTGGTCTTTCTATGCAATGGTAGAAGAGAAAGGAAGAAGAGAGAGAAAGCAGCCCTGCTTTAGCCATTGTTCGTAATTCGTAACCATTAAATGTGACTTTCTCAAGCAGAAGCAGTACAATGCTTTTTAGCATCTGGATTGAATTCTAAACGTAGTAAATTGGTTTCCCCATTTATTGACCTGCTTTGTGGTATGTTTGTGATTTTCAGAACCTTGAGGCAGTTCTGTTTTAAGATGCACACAACAAAAAATATTTAGCCAACGGGACTTTTAATGTATATAAAAAAATATGAAAAATGTATTTGCATGCATTTAAAAAACACATACAATATAACGACTTGTTAATGAACATCAATGCATAAATAATGTATCACATGAAAAAAACTTTTTGATGGGACCTGCAAATGACATAAAGCATTTTCATGAACAACCATCAATCTGGAGCAACTGGGCAACTAATCTTGACTTGTTTCAACTCTAGCTTCTTTAGGAGAGGCACAGGGGAGTATATGGAGATAAAAACACATGAATGAATAAAGAGGGAGAGAAAAAAAACAACACCAAGAAAAAAAAAAAAATTTAAAAATTTAAATAAAATATATATGTATTGTATGTTTCACCTCATGGAGCACTATGTTCCAAATTGGACCATGGATTTTGTTGTTTCTTCTCTCTGCTTAATTAAACTGCTGTGTTAAACTGCATGATACTTGTGCCTCTGCCCCCTTATATATACACTTTATCTCACAAAAGTGAGTACACCCCTCACATGTTTGTAAATATTTTATTATATCTTTTCATGTGATAACATTGAATAAATGACAATTTGCTACAATGTAAAGTAGTGAGCTTACAGCTTGTATAACAGTGTAAATTTGCTGTCTCCTCAAAATAACTCAACACACAGCTATTAGTGTCTAAACCTCTGGCAACAAAAGTGAGTACACCCCTAAGTGAAAATGTCCAAATTGGGCCCAAAGTGTCAATATTTTGTGTGGTCACCATTATTTTCCAGCAGTATGCCCAAGAGGGTTACTCTTGGGCATGGACTTCACCAGAGCTTCACAGGTTGCCAATGGAGTCCTCTTCCACTCCTCCACAATGACATCACGAAGCTGGTGGATGTTAGAGACCTTGCTCTCCTCCACCTTCAATTTGAGGAAGGCCCACAGATGCTCAATAGGGTTTAAGTCTGGAGACATGCTTGGCCAGTCCATCACCTTTACCCTCAGCTTCTTTAGCAAGGCAGTAGTCATCCTGGAGATGTGTTTGGGGTCATTACCATGTTGAAATACTGCCTGAGACCCAGTCTCCGACGGTATGGGATTATGCTCTGCTTCAGTATTTTGCAGTACACGTTGGCATTCATGGTTCCCTCAATAAACTGTAGCTCCCCAGTGCCGGCAGCACTTATGCAGCCCCAGACTATGACACTCCCACCACCATGCTTGACTGTAAGCAAGACACACATGTCTTTGTACTACTCACCTGGTTGTCGCAATACATACTTGACACCATCTGAACCAAATAAGTTTATCTTGGTCTCATCAGACCACAGGACATAGTTGCAGTAATCCATGTCCTTAGTCTGCTTGTCTTCAGCAAAATGTTTGCGGGCTTTCTTGTGCATCATCTTTAGAAGAGGCTTCCTCCTGGGATGACAGCCATGCAGACCAATTTGATGCAGTGTGCGGCGTATGGTCTGAGCACTGATAGACTATCCCCAACCCCTTCAACCTCTGCAGAAATGCTGGGAGCACAAATACGTCTATTTTCCAAAGACAACCTCTGGATATGACCCTGAGCATGTGCACTCAATTCCTTTGGTCAACCATGGCGACGCCTGTTCTGAGTGGAACCTGTCCTGTTAAACCACTGTATGGTCTTGGCCACCATGCTGCAGCTCAGTTTCAGGGTCTTGGCAATCTTCTTATAGCCTAGGCCATCTTTATGTAGAACAATCATTTTTGGCAATCTTCTTATAGCCTAGGCCATCTTTATGTAGAGCAATCATTTTTTTTCAGATCCCCGGAGAGTTCTATGAGAGTGAGAGTGATAACACCAAATTTAACATACCTGCTCCCCATTCACACCTGAGACCTTGCAACACTAATGAGTCACATGACACCGGGGAGGGAAAATGGCTAATTGGGCCCAATTTGGACATTTTCACTTAGGAGTGTACTCACTTTTGTTGCCAGCGGTTTAGACATTAATGGCTGTGTGTTGAGTTATTTTGAGGGGACAGCAAATTTACACTGTTATACAAGATGTACACTCACTACTTTACATTGTAGCAAAGTGTAATTTCTTCAGTGTTGTCACATGAAAAGATATGATAAAATATTTACAAAAATGTGAGGGGTGTACTCAATTTTGTGAGATACTATATGTATATATACAGTATATATACAGTTGTGCTCATAAGTTTACATACCCTCGCAGAATTTATGATTTCTAAAGTATGCTGCGCTTTCAAACTTAAAATCCAAATAGTTAAACGAAAAATGTGCTATATAACAACAGCAATAAAGTGATAACATGCTAAAATACATACAATATTCCAAATAGTGCTTTCATGCAGGATATGATAAAACATCCATATGGTGAGAAAAAAGTAATCAATAAAATCCTTAAACTAATATAATGGTGAACCAAACTATATTTTTTTTTATATAATATACATATATAACTATATATATATATATTTATATATATATCTATGTAGCGCTACCCCCAGTTAAGAGAGCCGCTGGTTTGTTTTGGGTCCCTGAGTACAGCTCCACCAACCCCGGCAATTTGGCTCTACCCGCTCTGGCACAGTTAGTAAAAGGGTATGTCCCTATGCACATAAAACTTAGCTTATACTCTAAGTGTAATTGGTATGAACTCACAAGCAGACTGCTGAAATAAGAATAACTGGCTTTACTTTTGTCAGTAAGGAAAAGAAATAGCAACATGCGTTTGAACATATGACTTACAATACTTTAGCAGGTCCCTGCAATATGCACTTTAACATGTACACACATATGTAACAACTGGTAGTGGGGAAACGGAGCGCCCAGTGTGGCGACCGTCTGCTATGCACCCCTGAGGTGCAATAAATCTATCTGCGCCTACCTAATGGACCAGGCCTGATCCCTAGCAATAGAGCTCAGTCCTTGTACTAGTACAGTGTTCTTCACCGGCAATGAATCTGTAGAGGTGGTGCACATGTAGCTTTAAATGGTGTCTTTGTAATCCACAAAAAATAACATTGCTGCTCTGAGGTAAATTGCGCCTAGGCAGTTCAATAGGCATAAAACATGTGTGTCAATGCAGGATGAGCCTCTCGGCTCTCTCACCAATCCTTGGGTACCGTCCTCAGCTCCGGTCCCTCCAATGGTGGCTCTGGTCTCTTCAATGGCGGCGTCCGGTCTCCTCAGTCACAGCCCTGAACTCCGGTCATCAGCTCCGTCCGACCGACAGTAAGGGGAAGTCTCCGCTCCGCTGCTGTGGACTCTGAGGGGTGAGAGTCTCACTCCATCGGCTGCAAGGCCCAGGCTTCAGGCCTTCAGCTCCGGTCCGCACAGGTGTCTCTGCTGGCTGTCTTCTCCGCGTCACCAGCTCTGTCAGCAGAGGCAGGCCAGTCCTGTCCGGCCTCAGAAGAGGAAGTGTCCCAAGAGGAAGAGGCGGTCTCCGCTCTTCCTTTTTATAACCTCCCCCAGCAGCCTCTCGGGCGGAAACAAGCAGCCCGGGAGCCTGGGGGATTATGGGGGATGTAGTCTCTTCCCCTAAAAGGGGTAGAACCCCGCTACACACTCCCCCCACTTTGAATCTTTGGTCCCCAAAGACAGTGTTCAAACTACAAGCGTCCTTGGTAACAACACGTTCACATAATTTGGACAGAGGAGCTTCCCACCAATTAGCATAAGATGGGGAGCTGTCCTGTCCACAGGTCACTTCAGTGTGGGCGACCTGCTTAACTGTGCCAGAGAGTGAGCTGGGGTTGCCCTCCACCCAATGAACAGTGGATGGGTCAGGGCTTTCAGCACTTCTCCTTGCTGTGATAACAGAGTCCTCTGAACTTTCTCCCATCTTGGGGTAAGTTAACTTCTTGGGAGGCTTCACAACTCTGCGAGCTCTCTGTTCTCTTGGAACTTCTTCAGGAACACATTCTGGCAACATCTCTGGTTCTGGAACATCTACTTCTTGTTCTGGGTAGAGACCAGGGATATCTTCCCAGCACTCAGGCACATCACTGAATGGCACAAACTCTGTGGCTTCTGGGTTCAATGTGTTATCTTCCACATCTTCAGTAGGTGGAAGGTCTATGGCAGAACTTCCTGGAGTTGAGGAAGGCCATAGCCATTCAAGTTCTCCTCTTTCTTCCTCTGATCGGGGGTCCTGTCCACCCCTAGCTTGGGAGGTCTGGGACCTAGTATTAGGCCTGGGGGTATCCAGAATGGAAACAGATTCAGGTACATCTCTTGCTGGAGGCATTCTGACTGCTTCAGTGAGTGGGAGCAAATGATTCCTATGCCAGGTCTTCAAAGGCCCCAACCTTCCTTCTGGTTTCAATTTGTAGACAGGCAATCCTGGAAGTTTCCTACAGATGATATATGGCTCTGATCTCCATCTATCAGCAATCTTGTGTTTCCCAGGGATCCCTAGATTCCGTAACAGTACACGGTCCCCAGGCTGTAGGTCCTGTACTCTAACTTTCAAATCAAAGTTCCTCTTATTTCGGGCCCCCCTCTGGTTAGAGGCCGCTTGAGCTTTCTCATAGGCTATCTTCAGACTGCGCCTCAGTCTGTCCACATATCCTTTGTGGGAGGCAGCAGAGGCATGGTCTAAGGAAATGCCGAAGGCCAAATCCACTGGCAATCTTGCTTCTCTCCCAAACATAAGTCGGTAAGGAGAGAAACCTGTCACATCACTTGTGGTGCAATTGTAGGCATGCACCAGAGCTGAGATGTGTTGACTCCAATGTTGCTTCTTCTCTGTTTCCAAAGTTCCCAACATGTTCAATAGGGTCCTGTTTAACCTTTCAGGCTGGGCATCACCTTGAGGGTGATATGGTGTGGTTCTAGTCTTCTCTACTCCCAGAGAATCTAGTAGCTTCCTGATCAGGCGACTCTCAAAGTCCCTTCCTTGGTCTGAATGGATTCTCTGTGGCAGTCCATAGTGAACAAAGTACTTCTCCAGAAGTACCTTGGCTACTGTAGAGGCCTTCTGGTCCTTGGTTGGGAAAGCCTGAGCATAACGAGTGAAATGGTCGGTTACCACCAGAACATTTCCCAATCCGCTCAAATCGGGTTCAAGGCAGAGAAAATCAATGCATACCAGATCCATTGGGCCTTCACTCTGTAGGTGGCCCATTGGGGCAGCTTGATGGGGTAAAGTCTTTCTCTGAATGCATCTTGCACAGGAATGGCAATACTCCTCCACTTCGGCCCTCATGCAGGGCCAATAAAACCGGTCTCTGACAAGTTGGAAGGTTCTCTCTGCTCCCAAGTGACCATGCTGGTCATGTAAGGCAATCAGCACAGTCTCTCGATGCTTCTCAGGGAGAAACAACTGCCACTTGTCTTCTGGGCCATCAGAGGGGCCCCTTCGGTAGACTACCCCCTGATGCACCTGCAACTTGTCCAACTCTCTCCTCAGTAGGCGAGCTTCTTTAGAAGGGTGAAGGCGAAGTCCCTCTGGACTCTTGTCTTCCAGGGCTTCCAGGACCAATCTCCCCATGGGATCTTCCAATTGGTCACACCTCAGCTCCTTCTTGGACAGCTTCGGTAGGCACTCTTCTGCTAGTTGAGTTACCCCACAGTAACACTTTGGGACTCCCACTGTGGTAACTCCTATCTCTTCAGCTCTGGATCCTCCTCTGGCTTGGAGTTCAGCCCCCTGACAAAGGGCTCGCACTCCATCTGGTGCCACTTGGGTCCAGTCTTCCCAATCACTGACCATGACATGGGATCTCCGGGACAGGGCATCTGCATCCCTATTTCCAGCCCCTGGTCTGTACTTGAGACTGAAATTGAATCCAGACAACGCCGCCAACCATCTGTGTCCAGTTGCATCCAGCTTGGCGGTGGTGAATAGATAGGTCAAGGGGTTGTTATCTGTCTTTACAGTAAACTCGGCCCCATACAGATAGTCTCTCAGTTTGTCAACAACTGCCCATTTGAGGGCTAAGAACTCCAACTTGTGGGTGGGATAGTTCTTCTCGGAGGGGGTCAGGCTCCGGCTCACATAAGCCACTGGTCGTAGCTGGTCTTCATACTCCTGGTAGAGTACTCCACCTAGGCCCTCATGGCTGGCATCAACGTGTAGCTCATATGGTCTGGTGGGATCAGCGTAGGCCAAAACTGGGGCTGTGGTGAGACTTCTCTTCAAGGTTCTGAAAGCCTCTTCACACCTTGAGTTCCACTGGTCTTTGACCGACTCACTGGACCTCCTAGGCCCCATTCCATCTTCCTCTCCTTCTGTCTTGAGCAGCTCGTTGAGGGGCTTGGCAATGCGGGCGAATCCATCCACAAACCTGCGGTAGTAGGAGCAGAACCCCAAGAAAGACCGAAGTTCTGTAACTGTTGTGGGCCTTGGCCACGAAGTAACTGCCTCCAGCTTCTCAGGGTCTGTAGACACTCCTTTCTCAGACACTATGTGTCCCAGATAGTTCACAGAAGACTGATAGAACCGACACTTCTCTGGAGAAAGTTTAAGTCCCTCTTCACTGAGCCTCTTCAGTACTTTCTCCAATCTGGCTTCATGTTCTTCCAAAGTCTTTCCAAAGACAATGACATCGTCCAGATACACAAGGACTTCTATGAGGTTCATGTCTCCAACTGTCCTTTCCATTAGGCGTTGAAACGTAGCAGGAGCTCCAGATAGGCCCTGAGGCATCCTGTTGAACTCAAAGAATCCCACTGGGGTTATGAAGGCAGTCTTTTCTCTATCTTCTGGATGCATGGGGATTTGATAATACCCACTCTTGAGGTCCATCACACTGAACCACTTAGCTCCAGATAAACTCTGCAAGGCATCTTCTATCCTTGGCGTGGTGTACTGGTCAGGAATGGTCCTCCTGTTGAGAGTTCTGTAGTCAATGCAGAGTCTCAATGACCCATTCTTCTTCCTGACTACCACAATTGGGGAGGCATAGGGGCTTCTGGACTCCCTAATCACTCCCGTCTTCTTCAGTTCCGCAAGCTGCTCCCTCAGATCCTCCAGATCTGCTAGCGGGACTCGCCTCACTCTCTCTCTGAATGGCTTGTCCTCTTGCATGCGGATTCGATGGGTGGCACTCCTCGCACACCCCACATCAAACTCATCTTTGGAGAAAATCTTCTCCCATCTGGTCAGCTGGGCCTTGGCTCTCTCTTTCCAAGCTCCAGGTAGGTTTGGGTTTTCCATGGAGAGTTTCTTCCAAACATCTTCTCCTTCACCCGTCCCCTTCACTTCTGACCAGCCAACTGGGACAGCAGGACTCACCTGTCCCAGAAGCATCCTGGCAGGGATCTCCACGGGCCGCTCCGTGGGGTTCCTCACACTGACAGGGACTTTTCCTCTAGCCTTCTTCAGGTCCTTCAGTGAAATTACTTCTGGTATCACCTCCAGACCTGAGTGACCCTCCATTGGGTCGGGTTCCAACATTACAAAGGGGCCAGGCTGCTCCCAGGTAAGTTTCACCGTGGCTCTCATGCAGGTCACCTCTCCAGGCTGTAACACTGCTCCTTCTTTTCCAAGCCTCCATACCCTTCCTATCCCCTCACTTGGGGTCTTCTGCTCTAGGACCAACCGCTGATAGGCTGCCTTCAGCATGGGATGGATCTTGGGAGCTGAAAGATTCTCTTTCTTCACCAGGGGGGTCAGAAGCCTTCTGACTAGGTCTGTGTTCGTCCCTATGATCAGGGACGTCTTACTGGTTCCTGGTGGGCGGGGACACACCACTGCTAAGGTGTCGAACACTTCAGACTTCCCAGCTACGGATGGGTCAAACGTCAATCTGATGGGTAAGTAGCCATCATAGGGGAAACTCTGAGTTCCCAATCCCCTTATCTCCAGCTCTTCTATCTTCTGTATTGGCAGATGACTCAGGTATCTGTCGTAGAAGTCCCTGTACAATAGGGTCACTTGTGCTCCAGTGTCCAGGAGGGCCTTCGTGTACACTCCTTCCACCTGGATGGGTACAGTAGGGGATGGACCAACTAGCTCCTCTGGGTAGGGCCTAGTTGATGCTGTCCTCTTCTTTGGACTCTTTGCTTTACCAGCACTCGATTTGCACTTGCTCCTTTCTTGAGCCTGGTATGCATTGATTTTCTCCCTCTTAGTGGGAGTGTGAACCCGTTGAGGGATATTGTTATCTCTCACTTTGAAGAGTTCACGTCTAGGAGTGCTGTGTCTCTCCGGAGGGGTCTTGCCCCCTTTCTCTGGAGTGCACCTTGGTTGAGGATCCCTGGGCCCCTTCTGAGGGGTTTGGTCTCCTCGCTTTCTCTTCCTGTTGTGCTTCTTGGAGCTCACTGAAGGTGATGGGCACCCGGTTGACTCCTTCACCGGGGCCCTTTGGCGTTTCCCGCCGGCTGGCGGCTTTCTGCCTTCTTCTTCTTGGGACTGGAACATACAGCTGCAATATGACCAATTCCTCCACAATTAAAGCAAATCATCTCACCGTAGTCAGGTGGGGATGCTGGTGCTGGAACAGCTGGAAACAATTCCCTCCTGCTTGTTTCTTTCTTGGGACTGGGCGTCTCTTTCGCCACTAGAGACGTCAGTATCTCCATCATCTGGGACATCTGCAACTTCAGGGCATCTACCTCTGTGTCTCTTTCAGGGGTTAAGGCCGACCTGACCGTGGCCACTGGAAGTTTGGTAGACCCCATCACTTGCTTCTCCCGTTTCTCTTCCAACATGGCCTCTTCTTCTCTGACCATTCGGATGAGGTCAGGGTAGTCCAGGCTCTTCCCATCCTGCCGGGTGCGTAGAATTAGTGCAACAGGGTCCAGGGGTTGGGCTCCCCTCATCACCTGCTGGGCACGGGCTTCATCTACCTTCCCTGGATCTATCCCCTTCTTCAGGATAATCCTATGCAGGATCTTGTCTATGCGTCCCATGTACTCTGACAGCTTCTCCCCTGTCTTCTGGTAACAGTGTTCCAGTTGATAGGTAAGTTCTGTGACTTTTTCTGTCCCACCAAACACACCTTCCAGGATGTCTATGTAGTCCTGGGCAGTGCAATCCTTTTTACTCGTCTTCAGATTGCGTATGGCCTCTAAGGCAGGTCCTTTTAGGCTTTCAACAATCCTTTGCTTCTTTCTGCCTTCTGAGACCTCCCATTCTTCTAGGGCCTGCGTGGCACCATCTAACCACTCTTCAAATCCCTCTTCTCCCGAGGGTACAGGTGTCCTCCCTGAAAACATCCGGAGTTTCCTGTATCCCGACATTGGGTAATCCCCGGGGTCTCTTCTGCACTGGGTCACAATCTCCCCTAGGACAGCACACAGTTCTGCACTAAGAGTAGTCTGTGCGGGTGCGGGACTTTCCGCGCCCTTCTGCTCTTCCTTCTTTGGGGATAGAATGGCTTTCATAGGAGAGCAGTCTCCCTTGCGCGGCAGCGCATGCAGCACTTGGTAGGCCTGACCATTCGGTGCCTGTATACTTTGGCTCCTGAACTGCTCTGGAGTCTCTTCCTTCCATTCTATTAAGGCGTATGTGTACCCAGCATCATTTCTCATGTCCATTATCCATGACTTCTGGCATGGGGATAATGACATTATGAGCTGCTTGACTGCCTCTCTCTGCCACATCCCTGGCAGTTCAATAACTGCTGCTGCGGCTGGGTCAGCGGCCCATGTTGCGGACCACCGTCCCACTTCTATTGGGTCCATGCCGGCACCTTCTGGCGGCTTTTCCCGCTGACTCAGGATCCCGGATTACGAGCCCCCACGTGTAGCGCTACCCCCCAGTTAAGAGAGCCGCTGGTTTGTTTTGGGTCCCTGAGTACAGCTCCACCAACCCCCGGCAATTTGGCTCTACCCGCTCTGGCACAGTTAGTAAAAGGGTATGTCCCTATGCACATAAAACTTAGCTTATACTCTAAGTGTAATTGGTATGAACTCACAAGCAGACTGCTGAAATAAGAATAACTGGCTTTACTTTTGTCAGTAAGGAAAAGAAATAGCAACATGCATTTGAACATATGACTTACAATACTTTAGCAGGTCCCTGCAATATGCACTTTAACATGTACACACATATGTAACAACTGGTAGTGGGGAAACGGAGCGCCCAGTGTGGCGACCGTCTGCTATGCACCCCTGAGGTGCAATAAATCTATCTGCGCCTACCTAATGGACCAGGCCTGATCCCTAGCAATAGAGCTCAGTCCTTGTACTAGTACAGTGTTCTTCACCGGCAATGAATCTGTAGAGGTGGTGCACATGTAGCTTTAAATGGTGTCTTTGTAATCCACAAAAAGTAACATTGCTGCTCTGAGGTAAATTGCGCCTAGGCAGTTCAATAGGCATAAAACGTGTGTGTCAATGCAGGATGAGCCTCTCGGCTCTCTCACCAATCCTTGGGTACCGTCCTCAGCTCCGGTCCCTCCAATGGTGGCTCTGGTCTCTTCAATGGCGGCGTCCGGTCTCCTCAGTCACAGCCCTGAACTCCGGTCATCAGCTCCGTCCGACCGACAGTAAGGGGAAGTCTCCGCTCCGCTGCTGTGGACTCTGAGGGGTGAGAGTCTCACTCCATCGGCTGCAAGGCCCAGGCTTCAGGCCTTCAGCTCCGGTCCGCACAGGTGTCTCTGCTGGCTGTCTTCTCCGCGTCACCAGCTCTGTCAGCAGAGGCAGGCCAGTCCTGTCCGGCCTCAGAAGAGGAAGTGTCCCAAGAGGAAGAGGCGGTCTCCGCTCTTCCTTTTTATAACCTCCCCCAGCAGCCTCTCGGGCGGAAACAAGCAGCCCGGGAGCCTGGGGGATTATGGGGGATGTAGTCTCTTCCCCTAAAAGGGGTAGAACCCCGCTACATCTATATATGAGAAAAAAAGTGCTACAACGTGCTGTGCAATCAAAAAAAGTTCAATGTAATCCATGCGATCCATGCGATTCAGTGGTTGCTGTGATATCAATCCAATATTAAGGTACTCTCAGGTGTTCCCCCCAGGAAATGGCCGCTCACCTTAGAGCATGTGACCTTGCTGATTAGGCTTGGTCAATACACGCATTGGAATCTGTAAATGGTTCAGTGGTAAATCCGGATTCCTGTGGTGGCCTCACTCTGTGCTTCAATATGGTAATGGAGTCCCTTCTGTGCCTCAGTAATACCAATAGAAAAAGGAGGACTTCATAGTGTAGTATATTAAAACTTTTATTATCAACACAGTAAAAAATCCCTTGCAGGGTACTCACATTTGCGTCAGAGCGCCACTCTAAAATAGCATAAAAAACAAGCTGTAGCGGCTAATATCAGGGTGGTATGCTGATCGTCCTTAGTGGGTGCACTGACTAGCGCTCCGTCCTGTCCCCTTCCCTACGCGTGTCTATACAAGGGGTTAATTCGTATCGACCATGAAGAAATACAGGCTCCATGGTCGAGTCACCAGAAGAAAGCCATTACTACGCATATGCCACAAAGTATCCCACTTACAATATGCCAAACAGCACAGAGACAAGCCTCAAACCTTCTGGCACAAAGTCATTTGGAGTGATGATTCCAAAATTTAGCTTTTTGGCAACAACCATAAACTCTCCATTTGGAGAGGAGTCAACAAGGCCTATGATGAAGGGTGCAGAGGTAGATCTCTGATGTTTTGGGCATGTGTGAGCTACAAAGGCACAGGAAATTTGGTCAGAATTGTTGGCAAGATGAATGCAGTATGTTATCAAAAAATACTGGAGGAACATTTGCATTCATCATCCAGGAAGCTGTGCATGGGACGTACTTGGACATTTCATGACAATGATCAAAAACACAAGGCCAAGTCGACCTGTCATTGGCTACAGAAGAATAAAGTGAAGGTTCTGGAGTGGCCATCTCAGTCTCCTGACCTCAATATCAGTGAGCCACTCTGGGGAGATCTCAAACATGCAGTTCATGCAAGACAGCCCAATAATTTACAGGAACTGGAGGCTTTTTGCAAAGAGGAATGGGCAGCTTTACCATCTGAGAAAATAAAGAGCCTCATCCACAAATACCACAAAATACTTCAAGCTGTCTTGAAGTTAAAGGGGGCAATACATGGTATTAAACTGGGGTATGTAAACTTTTGATCAGGGTCATTTGGGTAGTTTCTGTTGCCATTATAGATTTAGAAAGAGTAAACACAGTTGATTGATAATAAATGGCTTCAGCCAAACACTAACCACGATTGAAAAAAATGCTTTTGTGTTATCATTCATATTCACTGAAAAATGGCCAAGAAATCATAAATTGTGCCAGGATATGTAAACTTATGAGCACAACTGTATATATCTATATCTATATATTATATATCTATCTATATATATATCTATATATATATATATATATATATATATATATATATATATATATATATATATATATATATATATAGATATATATGTATATATATATATATGGATCAGTGAGCATGTGTCCCACTCCTGAACCACACTAGACCACATGCCTTTGACATTAGGAGGGTACATTTCAAGGGTGGTGGGGAGTGGTGGCAAAAAGTTCTTCTCCTTCAAGGCTCCTTATTCCCAATGTTCAGGGGGAAAAGCCGCATCTCAACATCCTGTCCCTATACAAAAAGTATGTTAGTGTCTGTAGGGGGAGACTTATAAGAGTCTAGAATATGGGGACCTTGTCAGAATTCTTTAGAATACAGGGTCCCCCAGACATTTCTTTACCCAGATAAATGAGCACTGGGTGCATAGTACCCCTTGTCACTACAAGAAACTGAAAAAGTAAACAAAAACATTTACTCCTTGAAGAAGAAAAATGTTTTAGATAAACAAAATGTAAAAAAACAAACAATGGCACTCTATGTAATTCCAACATCAATCATAACATACAGTACAGCAATGGCAGGATGTTGACCCTTCAACACAATGACCCACTGCACCCAACAATGGTTACTCACTGTTACTCTAATGCTGTTGCATTTATCAGCAGTAGCACCTTCAGTATTTAAGGTAATGATATTGTGCAGCTATGTAAATCTGCTTGAATCACAATGACCCACTGACCATATTTTGTCATTGATGTCACCCAGGATCCCCTGGCAGGTCTGTCTGTTTACAAACACCATCCAACAAGAGACCTGTCATTTGACAGAATTCCAGCTGATGTTCGTTTACAAACATCAGCCGGGATACAGGCATGAAAATAGGTCAGATGAAACTGACAAATTTTGAACAGCAATCGGGCTGGGTTTGGGTTGAACTCATGTTCAACCCAAACCTCAAGATCATCCCTACTCACCACTTGCTGCCAATTGATTCTCCTTTGTGAAGCTGTGTAAGTGCACATATACATGCTTTATGCTGCCACATTTAGGGGATCTATTTATAAAAATTAGTTGGACAAATGCAATAAGCATTTGCCCACCTATGACAAATTTTGACCACATTTTTCTTAATACTATGATTTCCTATGGTCAGCAACACAATTTGTTGGCCATAATGTGATGCTTTTCTTTCTGGAAAAAAAATGTCAGGAAAATACAAAATAATGGCCACTAGATGGAGCTGACAATTATGAGAAATTAATGTATTCAAAATATGGTCAGAAATCATTGCTGCTTGGTGAAAGCTTATCACATTCATCCCAAAAATGTTTGTATACATAGAACCCTTAGTTAATAAGTTCAATAACTAAGAGTGGCGGTACAAAACACATGAGTGTATTTCATAGTTTCAAAAATAAAGATATAAATCTAGAGCTCAGCTGAGAAGGGTCACCACGATAAGTAGATCATTATATTGTATTTTAACTGTATATTATATCATTGTACTGTAGCCTTGCTGTATGTTGTGTATTTGTGTAACCCCCTTTTGATACACGTTAGCTTTCGCATTTCCTTGGGAAATAAACAAGATTTGATTATTATGAAGCCGTGTGCTTGGTTTCATAGCTAACCTCGTATTATTGTGATATTAAACGTAGCTTGCGCTCATAGGTTTAACAGACTGACTAATCTACAGAGACTAAACAAAGTTAATGCATAGAGATGAGATAATATCTAGATTGTAGTAGTATATCGTTTTCTACAATTATTATCAAATCCCACATTTGGCACCCATAGATTGAGACAAGCAGAATATCGTTTTTTTTCTGCATTGGATTCACAAACCTAAGGCATTTTTCTTTGTTTCGAGTCTCATTAACACAAACCCTCAAACATCCAGAACGGAAAATCGTCTCTAGTGTGGACAAGATTGGCGCTGGCTCGCGAATTCTGAAACCACGCTTGGATGGTCATGAAAATTCTGTGAAAGATCTCATCGGTGAAGCGGACGCGTAGAACCTGGTGAGAGCTGTGGCTGATATATGTATGTATGTTAAATGTTTGTAAGTTTGGCCAGGTAACCGGTCATTGTGACTGGCGAGTAAAAGGGGATGATCACCCCTGGGGTTATATTATATAATCGATAAATTGACAGGACAAACCACACAGCGCTGAGGAAAAAAGTGGGAATTATTTTAATTTTTTTTATATATTGTTTAGTTTTTTTGTTACCCATGTGAGTGTGATAGCTCTCAGTTCCAATAGGAGTTCACTGTGGCCTGCAATTTAAGAGGAGACAGCATTAAGAGTGTCTTTTCTGGAAAAGTTCGTAGTTTAAACGGATTTTTTGTATTTTTTTTTTTTGTGTTGTGTTTTGTTTTTGGGTCTTCTGTGTGGGACTAGAGGTGAAAAACTAGACTTTGAGCAGCTTGTGGGGGGTTGCTTATCTGTTTGTTCATCTGTGTGTGTATTGTCTTAACAACTGTTCAGTGTAGCTAGTTGCTAGTTAGCATATCAATGGAGGCCATTGAGCTATTCATCGCTAAACATGGGGCTATTAGATTTCAATCTACACAAGAAGGTGGGTTGACACAACAATATAATGAACTTTTGACACAATGTAATACACATAACAGCCTTATAAGTAATAAATCAAAAAAAGGCAGAAAACAGAGATTAGCAAATTTGATGTGCATGTTTTTAAAAATTAGAGACATTTCTGAACGGAAGGAATCAGAATGGATAGATGAAAGGAAGCAATTCATGCAGCAGCTACAAAATATAACAAAAGATATATTAATTAGGGTTGAAAATGCAGATGCACAAGCGCGTAGTCAGATTGAACAATTAGTGACGGAAAAATGCGAATTAGAACAGAGATTGGAGGAATTAGGAAAAACGTGTGAGTTAAGAGAAGGTTGCATCGTCTTTTTGAATCAAAGGGAGGCTGAGAATTTGCAGGTTATCGCAATGCTTAAGGAGGAGTTACAGGGTGCACAGGCAGCCATAATGGATTTATCCTCCAAACCTACAATAGCCGAAGATGCAATGGTGGAGGTACCCTCCGCACATGCTCAGTGTGCAAAAATACAAGTGGAACATAAAGAAAACCCGTATGCTATTGTTGCTGCAAATCATGTTACTATGATGGGAATCGATGCTGGAGACGTAAATACAAACGTGATAACTGCGCTTGAAATTGATTCAGGAATTGAAATGGAAACTTCTGATGACTCCTCAGACGATGAAAGTGTAAAGTCTGTTCATTCCAATCACAGTAATAGTATCCAGCAATGTGAATTTCCAGCACAAGATGTTAAAAAAATGGCCTATGCAGGGAAGCCAGAGCTAAAATGTTGTTTGTGTAAAAGGGGAGGTCACATCGCAAAGTATTGTTGGGCGAATAACGATATCAAAAAAAGATCATACCTGAAAACTACCCCAAGGCATTATGAATGTTATTCGGCCAGGTGGGGTAGCAATCCAAATCATGGAGCCCATAGTAAGCAAACCCAATTCCCCGTTAAGACCCAATTACGGAGTCTACAAACTGAAAAGCAATATGTAGGACAGTTGCATAAAATCAAAATGGAAGTAGCCGAATGGTTATTCAAACATAGCACTGGGGGAAGCAATGCTGGCAGCACTTAGTCAGCTGCAAATATGTCAAAAATACTCTGATCAAAGCTTCCTTCCTATGAATAAGGTTTTAAGTATTTTTGTAATTTTTTTATATAAGGTTTAATGTTTTATTAATTTTTATGAATTTTTTTATTAGTTTTTTTTCATTTTAATTTTTAATGTTTTCATTTTTTTTTTATTATGAATTATTTTTTTTTCATATTTTGTTTTTTTTTAATTATTAATTTTTTTTTTCACTTTTCAATTTTTTTTTATTTTATTAATTTTAGTTTTAGTTTTAATGTTTGTAATTTTTATTTTTTTAGTTTAGTTGTTTATACTACAACTCGGTGTTCCCCTAGCAGTACAATTAATGAGAAGAGACTTGGGGCACTTAAAGTCAATTGTCATGATAATCGTGTTTAATCATTGTCTTTGTGTTCCTTTTCCAGAAACCAGGGAGAGAACAGGTTTGAATACTAAACATGTGTGTTTTGTTTGCAGGTCCGTCAAAGTGAGACCAACACGGGGGTTAGGTTATTGTAAATGCATAATCGATTATCACATGGTACCATGAGCTCATTAATTAGTAATTGTTTGCAAACAATGAAAATATTTAAACAATAATCTGACAAAACTAAAGAGTTACAAATGAGGTAGCAAATGTTGTGATGAAGTTACAAATGTTTTGTTTGTTTTGTTTGTGTTGTTTTTCCCATTAACTTATTGTCTTTCAGATAAAAAAAAGAAACATGTACTCTTCTCAGGAGAAAATCCATGGATGTCTTTAATTAAAAGTTGAGTGTTTGTCATTGTTGTATGGTGGTTGTCTTGTCATGTTGTTCTTGGGTGATAATGGCCAGACTTTTAATGTTTATTCTTTTTTAAATTTTTGTTTTTTTTTGGAAAAAAAAAAAAAAAAACATATTTTTTTTTGGTTTTGGGTATTGGCTTAGTCAGCTATTTTATTGTTGTTTTGTTCAGGTGTAAAAAGCTCCAAAAGGTTTAGGCTTTATACACCTGAAAGGGGAATTAGTGCATAGATCGTAAGATAAAGTTAGTGCATAGATCGTAAGATAAAGATAAATGCATTGGTTGTTTTTCTTTTTGCGTTTTTAAATTGAGAATTTTTGAGAAACAACAGTGACGTTCGTTTTTTTAAAGTTTTGACCATACCGTGGGGATCCATTTTAGAGTGGGTTCTGCCTAAAGAGGTCATGGTTGTTTTTGATAGTTTGGTCAAATTGCAGAAGCCAGGAATACTAAGTTCCTGGGTTCCAAGGAAGGAAATAGGAGTAAATATAATAAGCAAGCAGATATTATGGATAAGAATTTGATTCTGCTCTTGTTTTTCAATTCCAGAATCCTGGTGGAGCGAGATTGGAAAGGTTCTGGAAAATGGATGACAGATGATCATCTGGTTGGCAGTTTGTCTGTGCCATACCACGCCCCAAATTTATTCCACTAAATATCAGGAGAGATGAGACAAACAAAAAGATTCACTTTAACACTTTTCTTTTTCTATGGACGATCTGGTGCTGAATCTGAAAGACTGTGCCTATCAATAAGACTTGAAACATTTTTTTTTTTGCTGGACTCTCTCCTGATGAATGCAAACGTGTTATTAATATACGTACAATGGGTTGGGGGAAAGAACATAACACATCCAATCCATCAGAACATGAAAATGTAAAATATATATGTTTTTGTTGGAGGGAGAAGTTGAAATAAGAAAAGTTGTGTAATGTATGACATGTATTGACGTAATGGAATTTATATGGTGCAGGTACCCAGGAGGCGGGCACTTATGCATAATAAGGTGTCTGTTGGCCGGACTAGAGGGTGTCAGGTGACACATCAATGGGGTGAACATTTCCTTGCATGGGGGAGATGCGCCTGGTTGAGGTCTCACCTGAG
Source organism: Lithobates sylvaticus (assembly GCA_028564925.1). Classification (NCBI taxonomy): domain Eukaryota; kingdom Metazoa; phylum Chordata; class Amphibia; order Anura; family Ranidae; genus Lithobates; species Lithobates sylvaticus. Next base: position 458,989,608 of record CM053027.1, on the reverse strand, counting down.
AAGTTGAAACCCTGCACAGGGAATGCCAGTGTATACACACAGGAGCATGCTGCGATAGATAAAGGGAACAAACGCTGACTACCAGAGTACAGTATGCCTTCACCACATGGCGTTGCAACATCTCACGGTGGTTGATAAAACCTATTACCCTATATTTGCTGAGAACAAGCTGAATCAAGTGCGGTCATTATAGAAGTGATTTACTCCCAGAGAGGTGCGGACACAGAATAAGGTGCATGCAGGATGCTTATCTCTGAGGAGTAACCACAAGAGGAGGGATGTATTCAGCACTATATTGGGGGGAATGGGCGCTGGGAGGGGTGTTGTTAATGGAGTAGACATCGGTATCCTGAGGAACAAACTCTCAGCCATAGCTTGAGCGGGACTTTGTTACTCAGAGAGATTGGTGGCATCCTTAATAACATTCACAAAATACCCAGGGTAAATTAGCTCCAGATTTGGTGAACCATATTGAGAGGTTGGTGGAGGGTGTGAGGGTACAGGATGGAAATCGGTCATGGGCTCTGGCGTACACGCAGTGGCGGACGGAAGTGTCAACCAGCATCAAGCTGATTGTGCAATCTCTGTATAAAGGGAAGTGGCCTGATGAGTCAGCATCACCGCTCAGTAAGACTCTGCCAAAACACGTCGCCTACACTAATCCAAAATGGTGGTCGAATGCCTGGATGGGCTGTACCAGTTTGGATGGTGAAAGGTGTTAGGCTGTATGATCCCATATACAGAAGTGCGGACTTGGTCTGTATGTTTGGTGGTATCAATGGGCTTACTGATTGGGGATTCTATCTTGTCGCATTTGAGGCTAAAATCACCCACATGTGATCAGAGGAGATGGAAGCAGGTTGATACTTCCTTCGGTCGGAAGTATGACCATGATGTCCTTTGTATGCCAGGTCAATACATCATGGTGGTGAACGTAAAAATGTTGGGAAGTTATTTCAGGGATCATTGCTGGGGAGGAAGCACCTGGGTGTCATTTGGGACATAGACAAGTTTGTTTCTTTGTCCTAAAGAATGCCGATGTAATGTTAGTCATAAAACTGGAGGGTTCCTTGAACCTAACCATAGATAGAGGTGCATGGTATACCCTGGGCATGGTCTCTGAAATCCAGGCACAGGGATGGGATTGTGTGGTTTTGTAATTTTTGCAAATTTATATGTGTGATTAGACTCAATATTTATATAGAAGGGTCTCCCATTTGGCTATGCAAGTTGAGGGACGAATTGACAGTAGAGTCTCTGTGTACAAATTAGAGACCTTGCTGCCAAGTCAGAGCCCTGCAATACCGTTGTGAGCAAGCCTGCCTAATCCCGACCCATATGTACAGTAAAGGGTTATAGGGTTGGGAGCGGGGTGCGTAAATGGACGGGACACATATATATGTATATAGTATGGTAATAAGTCGATTTATATTATGGTATAGTGTGACCTATGAGTATTGTAGGTTATTAATGTGGGTGAATAAGGCCCTCCTCGAGACTTATCTAAATAATAGATCAGTATTTGAGAGCTGTTTGATATGGTGCTCTGAATGTGTACTGGTGAATGGTGAATGAATGGACACCCCTTGCCTGTACTGCATCCGTCCTGAAGACACCGGGAAGGAGAAGATACCAAAGATACATACTGGTGACATGGAAGCTGTCGCTGAAGAAGGATGTGTTACTCAGTGGCAAAGCGGCACGTGTTGGGAAGCATAACATGGTAAGACCACAATGGACTGTTCCATAGGAGCTGTTTCTGCACACGTTGTAAAAATACAACACGTTAAGACATTTAAAGGACTGTTCTATGGATACTGGTTTGGAAACGCATGTCAGGGACACGTTGTAAAAATACAACACGTTAAGACGTTTAAAGGACTGTTCTATGGATACTGGTTTGGAAACGCATGTCAGGGACAAAACAGTTATGGACTGTTCAATAGGAGCCGTGTCTGAAGAAGGGTTTTTATGCGATTTTCAGTCGCAAAGCGGCATATGTTGGATTCAATATGAACTCATGTAATATTACATCGATTCATTCCCAATATCTTTGAGGACAGAAGGCATTCCCCCGGATTGGAATGTAGCCAGGTTGGAAAACACACCAGTAATGGCTGGGCCCACCTGCGGTGAAGACGGCTCCAGGCTAGAGGCACAGCCCCTGAGTGGAAAGTGCAGTTTACTTCCTGGATCACCTTTTGCTGGTGTTCATTGGGTGCGAAGCAAGGGGGGGGAGTTTTGAATGAGTGAGCTTGGTAAAAGGAATTCGCAGAGAGCTCTTCGCTCTGTTTTTCTGGGAATCCCTGACATGAGAGGATGTTTCTGGTCACCTCATGGTCTGGCGGCCATTTTCCAAGGCCACAAGGAGGGCCCTGTGATAAGTATCTGTGATATTCTTATATTATATGATTTGATTGTAAGCCTTGTGATATTGTAATGTCTTTTATTACTTTATGTTAGCATTCCTGATTCTTGGGAAATAAATAAGATAGTGTGTTATTAGCAGCAGTTTGTGTTTGGTTTCATAGCTAACCTCGTATTATTGTGATACTAACAGTAGCATGCGCTCATAGGTTTAACAGACTGACTAATCTACAGAGACTAAACAAAGTTAATGCATAGAGATGAGATAATATCTAGATTGTAGTAGTATATCGTTTTCTACAATTATTATCAAATCCCACACAAGTGCTTTGTGAGATGTATAATACTATATATATATATATAATTCTGAAATAGAGCACTGATCAGGCTTGAACTGGGGCTGGATATTGCTTTGGAGCAAGAAAGTGGCTGCTTGGAGTGGCTCTTATTTCAATAGATCTGAATTTAAATATTTTAGGTGACAATGTGAAATGTGTATCTATATATAGTAATACCGCTAATAAATGAACCGGCATGAGTTAGAAATAGAAATATTGACAGTTCAGTAAACAAAATCCAGGCGCTGCAACAAAATAAGCTGCACTTACAATTAAATAAAAAAAACATATTATTCAACTCTTATTATTTTTAGATTAACACAATAAGTGTTTTTTTTTTATTTCCAGTTCATATTCAGACAAACTGTATACAGGGTATGTAAGTTGTATGCTGTGTGAAAATTTTCAATTTCTTAAACTGTTTTCTTAATATTAAGTGCCAGATGTTTCAGTCTTTACTAACTGCAGCTCAGAAGGGTACAAGAAATAATGAAGAAAAATTACAAAAGAAGATTAAATTCTGATGGTTTTGCTGAAATGTCAGTCATCAGTGTTGTGCCCCATATGCTCATGTTCTCTTAGAACTACTAACTATGTAATATGGCCACAGAAGTTATTAAGACATTCTAATGCTTATGTTTTCTATGAAGGTTGCATTCAGTAATAGGTGTATTCAATTAGAAAAGGATTTAGAAAACTGTGTTAATTTTTTTGTTATACAGAATTACCAGTAGGTGTGATAGACAAGTCCCTAGAAAAGCAAGCAGTAGACACAATTGATGCTTTCTTTTTACCTTGATTAACAACCTAGCTAACTGTAAAGGAAATTTTTAAGTTCTGTATATAATTGTATTGTATTTTGTATGTATTGCATTCTGCCCTCACTGTGCACACGGCACTAATAATGTTTTCATTACATGTTGCATTATTTTGAGTCCTGATTAGAATTAGCCTGCCTATGTTACGGCCCTTAGTTACCATAAAATTACAATTGTAATATTAATGTGTTACCTACGTAATCATGCATAAAAACCTTCAATTGCATCATAATAAAGCACAACAGTTATTTGGAAAGATGCTGAGTGTATCTTTTGTGTCTGTTCCCTACTGCAGTAGTTATTATTAATTTGGAACCAATAATCAGTATGAGGATAGCAGTTGCCAATCTATAAAATTCCATGTCATTAACAATAAAAAATATGGACAGATACAGATATTAATAAATTGGATATAACATTTAAACGACTAAAAACACTGAGTCTGTTCAAGAGCCTTTTCTATTTCAATCATGTTGTATGTTTTTTTGCCAAAATAGGAAACTACAACACTTTCTGGTAGTGTAGAGGTGTACAAAGTAACAATGAAATAGGTATAAAACATTCAAAGAAATGCCTAAGAGCAAAGGGTACATCAATACACAGGAAAATCAAGCATAATTCTCTTGAAATTCAGATCTATTCTTAGTTGTTATTCACAGATATAACCCTGTGCGGGGTCAATTAAACAAGGGAGGGCTTATATCAAATCGAATGGATATGTAACAATATAACTAAAGTCAAATACAGCACCTAATCACTCCTCCATTTGGGAAGGAGGAGAGAAATGACCCAAGGCAGGACATTTAGGATGTAATGGAGGTAAGAGTATATGACCCTACTGTGACATACCCAACTGGGACAGGGGCTTTTGGAGAGGACTGCAGGGTAGCCTCTTGCCTACTGACTATGGGCCCTTGCATTTGAAGGAGCTACAAGCATTCAGGAAGATGTCCTGTAACATAATGGAAGTTGACATTACCACATTTAACAGTCATAGAAGCCATAATGGTCTCTGCTAACTGGAAACTCAGTTAGAAGATGGATGTGAAAGAAAGCTGGTTAATGAGATCTGGACAGCCCTGGGACTTCTTGAATACTGGTGCCGAACTGTCTGGGTAGGCACTAACCTCAGTCACCTAGGCTTCTTTGATCACTGTTAGATGTTAGTTGCTAGCTGTTGATTTGCTTACTGTTTGTTAGCTGTTCATTAGATGTACTGTTAGATGTATAGATGATATCACTGTTTAAACTGTTTAATGTTTGCCTTGTTTAGGATAATGTGCCAAAGCTTGTATCTGCTTTTGTGTGGTATATGGTATAGTCTGTGTGAGTTTCTAATAAAGTTCCAGTTTGCACCTAAGCTAGTGTTGTCTAGTTCTTGGGTGCAATGCTCAGCTTTAATACCGTGTTACTTGTTCCATAGTGGAGGAAGCCATATCTTGGCAGGAGCACCCATACGGGGTGCCAGGCAGTCAGTAACACTTACTAAAAGAACAATACTTATATAAGCAGCATGTCAAACAATAAGAAACTGATAAAGGAAAAAGGTTACTGAGTACAAAAATACAAATATAGGGGTAGAAAAGAGTACAGGAAGAAACTGGGGGAAGAGAAAAAAGGAGAAGGGCATCCTCCCAGTGGCCAGTCTGCAGATGTTAGCTGTAGATAAGACATCCAAGGGTTCCAAACTTCATTGAAAACAGTGATAGTTTATCTTGTAGTGTACTAACAATTTTTTCATTCAGCATAATCCAAGTACGTCTGCGCTTCAACTAAGAAAAGTTGATCACAGGGCTCTTCCAAGGCATGGTAATCGCTATCTTAGCCACCAGGAATATGAAAAAAAATGTATGTTTGTGTGTGTTTAGGGTATTTTCTTGGCTGGCTCATTAAGAAGGGTGACCATAGCAATCTTTGTAATATTTACCACAGTTTTGGGGTATACCAGGGAGTGAACTTGTACCCAGAAATTCTAACTTTGGGATATGTCCACCACACGTGTAGGACTGTTCCAACCTGGCCACACTACTGGCATAGGGAAGAGGATCCATGGTACATTTTTGACAATCTCTCTGGAACGACGTGCCATCTAGAGTACACTTTATATTCAGCCTCAACCATGACAACATTAATAATGCCTTTATGGAAATGTAGGGTCCAGGCCCTCTAAGACTCCTCATCTATTTCCTCTTCTAAATCCTCTTCACATGCCAGTTGGTAGGGCACAATGGATAGTGTGCCAAGGAATACCTGATACAGCTTTGAGATGCCCCCCTCGTTCAACTGTATCTTGAAAGCATCCATGTTCAAACAGCTTTCTCAATGTGATAACAGGGGTATATCTGGGGGTGTGGTTTCCGCATGGCACTGGTCAGACATATCTAAGCCGAGCTCCGTCCTAACCTAGGCCTAATACCTCTGGCATTTCCTGCAAAAGCTGCTAAATCCCGAACGAACATGGGCCAAAAGACTGGGAGAGGACCCGCAACCTCAATCGCTTCCTCAGGCTCCATAAAGAGGTTTCTAGCCACGGGGAAACACAGCCCCGGCGCGGCCTTCACAGGCCACAGCCTTGAGGTCCTGTGGATCTCGCTCCGAGCACACAGCGTCACCGCGTGAGAGCTCCCCTGCATCCTCCTATGGATCGGAGCTCATGGAGGACCCTGGCTCCCCCGCTGTCTCCGAGATGTCAATGCTGGTAAGTGGACTAAAAAGGGAGATGGCTGGGATGTTCCGAAGCCTTGAGAAATCTCTCAAGAATGACATAGCAGCAGTGCACTCCGATGTGTCACACCTGCTAGAGAGGGTTGAGGAAACTAAGAGGCGGCAGGACTCACAAGCAGCCGCCATTAAGGAGCTGCAGATTGCTGTAAAGAGGCTCCCAATAGCTCATCGATCTTCTCTCTATAAATTAGAGGATTTAGAAAACAGGAATTGCAGAAACAATCTGCGTATTCGAGGACTGCCTGAAGCAACTAGAGACTCTGATCTCGAACCCACGATTCGTGGCATCCTGAATACTATTTTGGGAAGATAAGTCACTGACCCCCTATGCTTTGATCGAGTCCACAGAGCACTACGCCCACGCAACTTGGCCATGGACCTGCCCAGAGACATGGTCTGTCGCCTACATTACTTTGAAGAAAAGAATGCCATTATGCTTAAACTTCGTGGTACTCCAAGCATTGATTTTGATGGCGCCACCCTCAGTATATTTCCAGATTTCTCTAAAGAGACACTTGAATGACGCAGAGCCCTCAAACCACTCCTGGATCAATTACGAGTGAATGGAGTGAGGCGCATGCGCGGCGTGCGGGATGGCGGACGTGTAAAGGCAGAGCTCCGGTCCCCGTCTCCCGACCCGCAGCTCCTACACAGCTAAACGAGCATCCCTAACCACAGGAGCGACATTGCTGACTGCCAGAATCCCCCAGGCACCGTATGGGGAAGATTGGCTTCCAAAAAAGCATCTACAGAGGATTTGTCCCACCACCGCCATCGCGGCCTACTCCAGGTATGGAGCGCTTTCTATATAGGCCGCAATCCCCGGCCTCGAGTGAACTACTAGGCCCGACGCACTCCTCCAGACCACACGTCGCGCCGCACAACCCGACCGCGGAGGACAACAACTCCCAGCCACTCCAGCAATCCCAGCAGCCCCAACATCCACACACATCTGAAACACCCACAGATGTAGTGACAGTAGCAGTGCTGGACATAAGACTGAACTCACTTTTACATGACCTGACCTACAGCATTGCTAGGGAAGTGGGTAAAATAGCACATGAGCTACGTGGATAAATTGATCAATTGGGGGAACGCACTGACACCCTTGAAAACAAATTCAACAAATTAACCCAATATGTTCATGTACTTGAAGAAGATAATGCCAACATGAAGCACACTGTCTCCGAACTTCAGCTACAACAAGAAGATTTGGAGAACCGTGAAAGACGCCAAAACCTACGAATCAGAGGGATCCCTGAAACGGTCAGTGACAAAGAACTTCGCCCCTACCTCCTAGCACTATTCATCACTTTAGCCCCTCACATTCCAGACATAGATTGGCATCTGGATAGGGCACACAGGGTTCTGGCTCCAAAACCACCTCCTAACGCAAATGCCAGGGACGTCATAGTCCGCTTCCACTTTTACGAAAGTAAAGAAGCACTGACAAATGCTACTCGCAATAAGTTACGCATTGAATTTAAGCAATCCAGAATCCAGATTTTCAGTGACTTATCACCAATTACCTTGGCTAAAAGGCACAACTTCCATCCTATTACCACTCACCTGCAAAACCATCAAATTCCTTTCACTTGTCTGCAACCAAATATGGCGTCCAATACTCCTTGAGAGATCTCTACGAAGGAGAAACTTTTATCCACAACCTGGGCCTCCCACCAATACCTGAAGAAGAATTTCAAGCTCAAGCTCCAAACCCTAAACCACTCACCACCCCAGCCAAAATTTGGAACCTGGTGCAACGACGATCACAGAAGAACTTCTCTACACCGCAACGAGCTAACTCCCACAGATTCCCGACCTGAGGGGAGGGCCTCTCCTCAAGGATCAATATTTTTCACTTTCCACACCAAGACCGGAGAATGTACCCTCTGGCCTTGAATGTGGCCTTATTGAGTGGTGACCAACTTCCCCTTGAAAAATTTGGGAACACGCCTCTCCTCTGAGAGATGAACTCTATCACCTACCGCCTGCTGGAAGACTCATCTCCCTTTGTTCCTCTGGTTTTTTTTTCTTTAATTTTTATACATGCCTACATTTTTACTGCTACTTACCTACCTGAATTCGTACTGTCCTACTTGTTTTCTACACTGAGACGGTGACAAACTCCCCCCCACCTGGTGACTCCTGCAGGTCGCCATGCGTTCCACTATAACCCATGGCTTTTGCCTGGGTAGCCTGAATTTTTTTTACTTTCAGGCTCTTCAAACGAAATGTTTTGACTTTTTTGTTTTTTTCATGTTTTTCTTTTTTTCTCCCCGTGTTTTTTTCTATTTTTTTCCCATGTTTTTTTAATTTTTTTTCTTTTTTGTGGTTCCTCAACTACTTATATGTATTTTTTGACAATACAAGTTATAGGTCTCCTTTTTTTTGACCAAAACAAGGTTACTACTGTTAAATGTGATCTTTTACATCAACTTCGGTATACTTTTATTCAGAAATGTTATTACTTATGGTTGTTCACACACCCAAAGTTATTGTGTAGAATGTTTCACATAGCATTATCTAAACCTGCTAGAATATGGCTCTCAAGATATACTTATGTAATGTTAAGGGTCTAAACTCCATCAAGAAACGGTGGCAAGCTCTGAAGGAGTTTAGAACCTCTAATGCACAGGTGATTATGATTCAGGAGACACACTTTAAATCTGAAGGATCTTTTAAATTTGCTTCCAAACATTTCCCAACGGCCTATATAGCCTCTGATCCCTCCGGAAAGGCAGGGGTAGCAATCCTAATTAAACGTTCATGCCTGATTCGGGTCCTTTCATCTTACTTAGACCCTCATGGGCGTTTTATACTCCTGAATTGTAGTCACCTGAACACACATTTTTCCTTAGCAAATATATACGCCCCCAACGTGGGACAAATTGGCTTTCTTACCTCAGATTTTGAAAAATTGCAACCCTTTTCCCAACCTTTTATGATACTAGGAGGCGATTTTAATGTGTGCATGTCCCCGACCAGGGATAGACAAACCCCCTTTTCGAGACCCCCCACAATCCGCTTCCCAGAAACTGTCTGCTTCCTTTCGCAAACTAACGAGGTCACATAACCTTTTTGATACATGGAGAGTTAAACATTCCACTCAAAAAAGCTATACTTTCTACTCTCATGCTCATAAACTATATTCTAGATTGGATCACTTTCTAGTCACTGCCCCCCTCCTCCCTTATGTAATTACATCAGGGATAAATCCTATCACCTGGTCGGACCATGCACCCATTGAACTCGATATAGTATTGACGTCTACCACCACAAAATCCTGTCACTGGCGCCTTAACGAATCCGTGCTTAAGAATCCAATATCTCAATCCCATCTTGAATAAAAACTGATTGAATTTTTCCAAATGAATGAGGGATCAGTCTCAGGAAATTTCCACTTTGTGGGAAGCTCACAAGGCCTTTTTTAGAGGCGAGTGTATATCCACAGGCTCCCGCTTAAAGCGAGACTCTGCAAAACTAAGAACTGACCTACTTACTCAACTTCTATCTGCAGAAAAAAGACTCCTAGCTTCCCCCACAGTGGAAAAATTGCGAACTGTCACTTCATTCCGAAATAGAATCAAATCACTTGACATGAACAAAATCTCTAAATCCATGTTATAAGCCAAACAAAAATGTTATGAATTTGCTAATAAACCTCACACTATGCTGGTTAACAGACTAAAACCCTGACCCTTCCTATCAATACCAGACTACTTAATGCAACCGGATGGCACACCCACATACTGTCCCATGACTATGACTAAAACATTTGGAAGCTTCTATAATAAATTATACAACTGTTTAAGCTCAGACCCGAATACCCAATTTTCACAACCCAAATTTGAAGAATTCATGTCCTCCCTAATACTACCTAAACTATCCACCGAACAAATATCCATACTTAACTCCCCAATCGATACCAAAGAAATAGCCGAAGTGATCAAAAACCTCCCAACTCACAAATCCCCAGGACCGGACGGTCTCCCTTACACCTACTACAAGACCTTTCTACCAATTCTTAACCCTCATCTACAAACCCTATACACATCCCTCCTTAAAGGTACCATCCCACACCCACAATTTATGCATGCCAATATAACAGTATTTCCCAAGCTGGGTAAAGACCCAGCAATACCCGACAACTACCGCCCCATAGCTTTATTAAACTCAGACTACAACATTTTCACCAAAATATTAGCCAATAGACTATCCCCCATGCTAACGACCTTACTCCACAAAGACCAAGTAGGATTTGTCCCAACGAGACATGCTGGAGACAATACAAGAAGAACTATTGATCTAATTGACTGAGTAACCAAAACCAAACAACCCACCATAGTCTTAAGCTTAGATGCACAAAAAGCCTTTGACCGTTTAAAGTGGGGGGACCCCCTAAAAAAAAAGCATTAATATTCTGGAAAAAAAAATGAAAAAAAAAAATTTTTTTTACCTGATCCGAAATCCCTGTTGCTAGGCAGTCTTCTTAATCTGCCTCCTTCCTACGCCGCGGTGATCTTGGTTCTTCTGTCCTCCGCCGCGTTGTCTTCTGGGTAATGGGGCGCGCTGTGTTATGGGAACTGTGTGTTCCCTAACACAGCGCGTTCCATTCAGAAAGCGCAGCGCGACTCGCGCATGCGCAGTAGGAAACGGGCAGTGAAGCCGTAGTCTTCACTGCCTGTTTCCCTTACTGAGGATGGCGGCGCTGGGACCGGAGCGCCGAGGGACATCTCGGCCTCCACGACCGACATTGCAGGTGCCCTGGGAGGGTAAGTGTACTTATTAAAAGTCAGCAGCTACTTTTTTTTTTAAAACACCCCTTTAAGCTGGCCATTTATGTTTGCGGTCTTGAAGAAATGTGGATTCTCTGGTCCCTTCATACAAGCCTTATATGCCCTATACTCCTCTTCCACTTCCCAAGTCCAGATGTCCTCCTACACATCACAGAGATTCACCCTTAGTAACGGCACCAGACAGGGCTGCCCCCTATCACCCCTTCTGTTTATATTAAGCCTTGAGCCACTTGCAGCAGCCATCAGAACCCATTCTGAAATATGGGGAGTTCCATTACGGGGACAAGACTATAAATTGTCACGCTTTGCTGATGATATCCTACTGACTATTACCCACCCTGACACCTCCCTACCCCTCCTCCATAACATCCCATCTTCCTTTGGCACTATTTCAGGCTTTAAAATTAACCAGTCCAAAACAGAAGCTCTCCCCATTAACGTCTCTCCAGACTCACTCACCTCTTTACAGGCTAAATTTAAATATAGATGGTGTACATCTTTGTTAAAATATTTAGGCATCCATCTAACCCCCTCATACACCTCTCTTTACCATGCCAACTTCTCCCCCATGTTCGCAGAAATAACAAGACTCTTAAATCTTTGGTCCTCCATTCCTATATCTCTCCTTGGCAGAATCAATATTCTCAAAATGGTAATTTTGCCTAAACTGCTATACTTGTTTGAAACACTTCCAATCTCAGTCCCAATGTTGCAGCTGAAGAATCTCCAGAGAAAGTGTCTGCAGTTTATCTGGAACAACGCATCCCATAGGATCGCTCAATCAGTGGTATTTGCCCTCAGGTCCAAAGGTGGTCTAGCTGCTCCAGATCTCATCAAGTACTATTGCGCCTCGCACCTTAGGGCAATGACCACTTGGACCTCTAGAAAAGCTCCAAGCAGGTGGGCCGAAATAGAAATGAGCATTGCTGCTCCGGTACACCTGTGCTATATGCTATGGCCAACTTCCAACAAATTCATGCCCCAATTGAGATCCCTTTGCCTAGCTCCGATGCTTTTTTCCCTATCTATTTGGAAGAAATGTGCAGATCACTTTGTCCTTTCCTCCACATGCTCCCCACTCCGGAATGTCCTCTTTAATCTGGACATTTCGGATGGGTTGTCATATACACGCACACTTCCATGGACACAGGCTGGCATTTTTCAGCTGTGACATCTAGTACACCCGATATCACGTAAACTTTGTACCTTTAGTGAATTGAAGAAAAAACATGACCTCCCTGCATCTAGGAATACTCATACCTACAATTTAAACATTATTTTCTTTCTAACTCCCCCTCTCTAACTTTAGAGAAACCCACAGATTTTGAAATATTATGTGCTGAGGGCCCATATGAACCTAAACTAATCTCATCTATATATAAGTTGTTACATGAAACCCATCTCCTGACAGATTCTACGCATAATTATATGAAGAAATGGTCCCGAGTATTAAATCGCCCGATTTCGCTACTAGACTGGGGTAAAATATGGGAGTCTACCTCAAAAATCTCACGTTGTGTAACTCAAAAAGAAACTGCCATCAAGATATAATTTTTTTGGTACAGAACCCCAGACATACTCCATGCTCAAAACCCATCTGTCTCCAACCTGGAGATGTGGAGAGTCTGTAGGCACTCATCTCCATATTTTTTGGGAATGTTCTGTTCTTGATTCTTATTGGTCTGAGGTCCATAAGCTATTACAGTCATTACTCTCCAGCACAATACAAAGAACTCCCATTCACTTCCTTCTCGGCCTCCCCTTCCTAGGAATTCCCAAATCATTACAGAAACTCTGGTCTTTTATACTACTGGCAGCAAAAAGAGCCAATTCAAGGCAATGGTTATCCCCCCACACCTTCCATCATCTCCTTACTATACTCACAGAAATACGTAGAATGGAACATATGACCGCAAAGATTGAAGGCAACTTATCCCTATTTGATAAAATTTGGAAAAATTGGGACGACTCAATATACCCCCTTGAATCCGATACCTCTTAAACCACTCCTTAACTCCCGTTGGTATCATCCTCTGAACAAATTTTTATTTCGTTTTCACCTAGATATAATGTTATTAAACTCATCCTGTTTGTTTACCCTGACCTGATTTGATAATGGTCATTGTATGGAAACCCTATTTAAATGACCCACTTATGGAAGCAGCTGACGACATACCATACATGTACCATTGCTGATTTCCACCTGTTTATTATGTCAACTATTTTTGTACCACCCGAAGTTAAACTGTCATACTTTTTGTGAATTGTGACATGATATCTTGTACCTGTTATGTTATAAATAAACAATAAAAAAAAAAAAGAGGGGATGGAGCCACATACAGATGGGGCTTTCCTGCCTGCCTTATCGCAACCAAAAATGGCCGCTCCTTTACATTGAGATTCCCGGAGGATCTTCAAGCCTTCTCTCGAGAAATTGGAATCCCTCCAGTCGACCTCCCTGGTTGGCATGACACGCTACCGGATTTTTCGACTTCACTGGATCCTGCTTGGAAAAGCACACCTCTTAAAAAGAAGCGTACCAACACCCCGGGCTCCTCTTAAAAAATGGGTGAGATCTACTGCATTTCTCGATTAACATACAAGCTCTGCATTTAGGAAAAGGCAGTAACTTTGTTGTCTGTCCTATTATTGTGTGATTTCCAACACAATGATGCCAAGACTTAAATGTAGCAATCCTACTATTCATGGATTGCAGACAACCTTCTAAGTCCTCATTCCATGCACTGACTTTATATTCTTTTTAGTTATCTGCACTACATATCTGATGCCAGAGGTTCATACGTTTATGTTTTAATTGTGTCATTGTTAGGCCAGGCCTGGACGAGTTCCCCAGTTTTCCCAGGCTCCCCAATCATGAGTGGTATATACTCATATTGCAACCAACCAACGTCTCCCCCTTATTTTGGGGGTGGTGGAGGAGAATGACCCTTGTGATATCACAAGTGGCCTCCTTATCAGGGCCACTTGGGTTACTTCACGTGACCCTAAAAGGTTTCCCATTGGTCTGAATACCTTACTATCAGTGTTTTACTTACGTGTCTCCATTTCTCCCTCCTTGCTTCCCCTTTTCTTTTCCCCCCTTTTTCTCTTTTCTTTTAACTTTTGCTGGTATAGATGGAACCGCAGGCTAGAAACGCACATTCCAATCTCCCAATGGCTACTCTAAACATTATATCTTACAATGTTAGGGGCTTAAACCACGCAACCAAATGACACCAAGTGTTAAGTGAATTGAAACAAGCCTCCGGATCTATTGTGTTTCTCCAAAAAACGCATCTTACACAAAATACTTCGGTCAGGCTTTCCTCTCCTCACTTCCCAAAATGGTATTACAGTCTTTCGGACATGAATAAAGCTAAAGGTGTGGCCATTGGGTTTAGTGGAAATGTGTCCTTTTAGCTTGAGGAGATGATATCGGATATCCATGGTAGGTTTTTGTTCTTGAGGGATTCTATAGGCAACACCCAGTGCACACTGGCAAATATCTATTGTCCGAATTATAACCAACCATATTTTATGTCTCAAGTCCTATCCAAACTGGTAACTTTCGCAAAGGAAATTACTATCCTAACAGGCGACATTAACATGCCACTAGACCACATCTTAGACACGTCTCAAGGTCGTTCCAACATACCATATAAACGCTTAGCTTTCATTAAGAAAAGATTAGATGAACTTCAACTAATTGATTCTTGGCGTACACTCCACCCCAAAGATAGGGATTACTCCCTATTGTCACGTTCCGGGTACAGCGGGGAACAGGAGGTGGATCCCCTATGCCAATGGGGCGATAGCACGGGTTGTATTGGAGGACCGGTTCTAATGTTGCTACTGGTTTTCACCAGAGCCCGCCGCAAGGCGGGATGGACTTGTAGCGGCGGTAGCAACCAGGTCGTGTCTTCCAATAGCAACTCGACCCCACTGACAGCTGAGACAGGCGCGGTACACAAGGATTAGGCAGAGGCAAGGTCAGACGTAGCAAAGGGTCAAGGCAGGTGGCAAAGGTTCGTAGTCGGGGGCAACAGCAAAGGTCTGGATACACAGTAGGAGCAAAACACACTAACGCTTTCACTGGGCACTAAGGCAACACAAGATCCGGCCAGGACAGGAAGGGGAAGTGGGTTTTTATTGGTTTTGGGGTGGAAAACTGTAATTGGGCCAGGCACCAATTGATTGTGCGCTGGCCCTTTAACTGGAGGAAGACTCGCGCGCGCGCGCCTGGGGAGCGGGGGCGCGCGCACGCCGGAAGACTGCAGGGGACAGGTGAGAGGAGCGGGATGCGATCCCCGGGCAGACCGAGGATCGCATCCCGGAAACAAAGCAGCGCCTGCGGTCAGGGGAGCCGACCGAGGCGCTGCAGGGAAGAGAACGCCGTGAGCGCTCCGGGGTGGAGGAGGTACCCGGAGCGCTTAGCGTTACAGTACCCCCCCCCTTGGGTCTCCCCCTCTTCTTGGGCCTCCCCTCCTCCTGGAACCCAAGAACCTGCGGATGAGATCCTTGTCAATGATGTTACCCTCCGGTTCCCAAGACCTCTCCTCAGGCCCACAGTTCTCCCAGTCAACAAGATAGAAACGTTTACCTCGGACGGTTCTAGAGGCAAGGATCTCTTTAACGGAGAAGATGTCGGAGGAGCCGGTGACCAGAGCAGGAGCGGTGACCTTGGGGGAAAAGCGATTAAGAACAAAGGGTTTGAGGAGAGAAACATGGAAGGAGTTGGGAATGCGAAGGGAAGGAGGAAGATGCAGTTTGTAGAACACGGAATTGATCCGAGTCTTGATCTTGAATGGGCCGAGGTAGCGGGGACCCAACTTGTAACTGGGGATGCGGAACCTAATGTACTTGGAGGAGAGCCACACCCTATCGCCAGGGGAGAATACCGGAGGAGGTCTTCTTTTGCTGTCAGCATGTTTCTTCATGCGAGAAGAGGCCAGGGCAAGCGACCTTTGGGTCTCCTTCCAGATGGACGACAGCTCCTGGGTGACTTTGTCTACAGCGGGGACTCCGAAAGAAGTGGGGATGGGTAGGGGGGGAAGAGGATGACGGCCGTAAACCACAAAGAAGGGTGAAGAAGACCAGCCGGCTTCTGGTGAGGGGTCTTGTTACGAGCACATATGGCACAGGCCTGTACGAAGGCCGTCACATCCTTTTTTAAGGAGGGCCACCAGTAATACCTGGAAATCAGTTGGGAGGATTTCTTGATTCCAGGATGAATGAGAGGAGTGACCCCATTTGAGGACCTGAAGCCGAAGACGTGGGGGGACCAAGGTTTTCCCAGGGGGAACTTGCACCAAAGAGGCAGGGGCAGAAGAAATCAGACACTCAGGGGGTATAATGTGTTGTACCGGAGAGTCGGATTCAGAAGTATCGGTGGAACGTGATAGGGCGTCAGCCCTGACATTTTTGTCCACGGGACGGAAATGGATCTCAAAATTGAAGCGAGCAAAAAACAAGGACCACCTAGCTTGACGTGGGTTTAATCGCTGGGCAGACTGGAGATAAGAGAGATTTTTGTGATCCGTGAAGATCGTGATGGGGTGAACGGATCCCTCAAGGAGATGTCTCCATTCCTCAAGTGCCAGCTTAATGGCCAATAATTCATGGTCTCCGATGGCGTAGTTCTTCTCGGGGGGAGAAAAGGTCTTAGAGAAAAACCCACAGGTTATGTTCTTGCCCTTAAAACCCTTCTGAAGAAGCACAGCTCCAGCTCCCACAGAGGAGGCATCGACTTCCAGGAGAAACGGTTTGAGAGGGTCAGGCCTGGATAAAACGGGTGCAGAGGCAAAGGCTGACTTAAGGCGGTTAAATGCCTCATCAGCTTGAGGAGGCCAGGACCTAGGATTTGCAGCCTTTTTGGTTAGCACCATAATAGGCGCAACAATGGTGGAGAAGTGAGGAATAAACTGGCTATAATAATTGGCGAATCCGAGGAACCGCTGGATAGCCCGCAGTCCAGTAGGACGTGGCCAGTTTAGGACGGCGGAAAGCTTCTCAGGGTCCATTTGGAGACCTTGTCCAGAGACTACGTAACCCAGGAAGGGAAGACTGCAGAGTTCAAAGAGACATTTCTCTAGTTTGGCGTAAAGGTGATGGTCCCGGAGCCATTGGAGTACTTGACGGACATGAAGACGATGCACCTCCAAGCTAGAGGACAAAATCAGGATATCGTCCAGATAGACAACAACACAAGAGTACAGCAAATCCCTGAAAATCTCATTAACAAAGTCTTGGAAAACTGCAGGAGCATTACATAAACCGAAAGGCATGACGAGATATTCAAAGTGTCCGTCACGGGTGTTAAAGGCGGTTTTCCATTCATCGCCTTTACGGACCCGGATGAGATTATATGCGCCCCAGAGGTCCAGCTTGGTAAAAATTCTTGCTCCGCGCAAACGGTCAAAAAGTTCAGAGATAAGGGGCAGCGGGTAACGATTTTTTACCGTGATTTTATTAAGACTACGATAGTCAATGCAGGGACGTAAGGACCCGTCCTTTTTGGCGACAAAGAAGAATCCTGCACCAGCAGGGGAAGAAGACTTGCGGATGAAACCTCTTTTGAGGTTTTCCTGGATGTAGTCTGTCATGGCTTGTGTCTCAGGGATGGAGAGAGGGTAGATCCTGCCCCGGGGCGGAGTGGTATCAGGAAGAAGATCAATAGGGCAATCAAAGGGTCTATGTGGCGGCAGGACCTCAGCTTGTCTCTTGCAAAATACATCGGCAAAATCCCGGTAGGGTTGGGGGAGACTAGGCAGAGAGGTAGCGACGAGAACTTGTTTAGTGGGCACCGCTTTGAGGCAATGCCTGTGGCAGGAGGGACCCCAACTTTTGATGTCCCCCGAGGCCCAGTCGAGGGTAGGAGAATGTAGCTGGAGCCAGGGTAGGCCCAAAAGGATCTCAGAGGTACAGTTGGGTAACACAAAGAAGCTAATCTTTTCGTGATGGAGAACTCCAATCTTCATGAGGAGAGGTTCAGTGCAATAACGCACGACACAGTTCAGGTTTTGACCATTTACAGAGGCGATGAAAAAAGGCTTGATGAGACGGGTAACTGGAACATTAAACCTGTTGATGAGTGAAGCTTCAATGAAGTCTCCTGCCGAACCAGAGTCCAGAAAGGCCACAGCAGAGAAAGAGGATCTCTTGGTCAGAGAAATCCTCACCGGAATGGTCAGACGTGGAGAGGAAGAATCCACACCTAGCAGCGCCTCTCCCATGTTAGCTAGGTGCGAGCGTTTCCCTGACGCTGAGGGCGGATAGAGCAGTCCTTTAAGAAATGGTCGGGACTGTCGCAATACAGGCACAGATTGATATTTCGGCGGCGAGTCCTCTCTTGTGTGGTCAAGCGTGACCGATCCACTTGCATAGCCTCCTCAGCAGGAGGAGCAGGAACGGGTTGAAGAGGATTCTGGAAGAGAGGTGCCAGGCGAGGAAACCGCCTGACGCGACCAAAGTCCTTTTCCTGGCGTAGCTCTAGGCGTCTTTCGATATAACACATGTCAATGCGGGTGGCTAGCTGCATGAGTTCAGACAGGGTAGCAGGAATCTCACGTGAGGCCAGGACATCTTTGACATGATTGGATAGACCTTTTTTGAAGGTCGCGCAGAGGGCCTCATTGTTCCAGGAGAGTTCAGATGCCAGGGTGCGGAACTGGATGGCGTAATCGCCCACTGAAGAATTCCCCTGGACGAGGTTCAGGAGAGCCGTCTCGGCAGAGGAGGCCCAGGCTGGTTCTTCGAAGACACTGCGGACTTCAGAGAAGAAGGCTGGAATAGAAGCTGTGGCAGGATCGCCACGGTCCCAAAGTGGTGTAGCCCAGACTAGGGCCTTATCAGATAGTAAGCTGACCACGAACGCCACCTTTGACCGTTCTGTGGGGAACTGGTCCGACAACATCTCCAGATGGAGGGAACACTGGGATAGGAACCCTCGGCACAGCTTGGGATCCCCATTGAATTTGTCAGGAAGGGACAGGCGGACTCTAGCAGCAGCAACTCGTGGCGGAGGAGATGCAGGAGGTGGTGGTGGAGATGGCAGAAGCTGCTGTAGCATAGCAGTCAACTGCGCCAATTGCTGTCCTTGTTGAGCGACCACCGTAGTCAGATCCGAGAGGCTTGGCAGCGGGACCTCAGCGGGATCCATGGCCGGATCTACTGTCACGTTCCGGGTACAGCGGGGAACAGGAGGTGGATCTCCTATGCCAATGGGGCGATAGCACGGGTTGTATTGGAGGACCGGTTCTAATGTTGCTACTGGTTTTCACCAGAGCCCGCCACAAGGCGGGATGGACTTGTAGCGGCGGTAGCAACCAGGTCGTGTCTTCCAATAGCAACTCGACCCCACTGACAGCTGAGACAGGCGCGGTACACAAGGATTAGGCAGAGGCAAGGTCAGACGTAGCAAAGGGTCAAGGCAGGTGGCAAAGGTTCGTAGTCGGGGGCAACAGCAAAGGTCTGGATACACAGTAGGAGCAAAACACACTAACGCTTTCACTGGGCACTAAGGCAACACAAGATCCGGCCAGGACAGGAAGGGGAAGTGGGTTTTTATTGGTTTTGGGGTGGAAAACTGTAATTGGGCCAGGCACCAATTGATTGTGCGCTGGCCCTTTAACTGGAGGAAGACTCGCGCGCGCGCGCGCCTGGGGAGCGGGGGCGCGCGCACACCGGAAGACTGCAGGGGACAGGTGAGAGGAACGGGATGCGATCCCCGGGCAGACCGAGGATCGCATCCCGGAAACAAAGCAGCGCCTGCGGTCAGGGGAGCCAACCGAGGCGCTGCAGGGAAGAGAACGCCGTGAGCGCTCCGGGGTGGAGGAGGTACCCGGAGCGCTCGGCGTTACACCTATACTCTAAAACACACCACTCCTACTCTAGAATTGACAACTGTAATTTTTACTGTGCAAAAGAAATTCTCCTAGACACATGTCTGCTCTCCGTCAATGGGGTATCATCGTAAATCCTCCCCTAGACCCCACCCAAGTCGACAGAGCTCCACACACACAAGCAGAATGGCAGGATGTGTCCTACAAGCATTCTTCACAGGAGAAAAATTCTAAAGGAGCCTCCTAAACAAGCACCTTCTGAAGTTCTATAACCTCTCCCCGGTTAAAGTCAAACATGGATATCTATCCAATACCCTCCAGTTCTTTTTAACATTACGTAATGTTCACGAATCCCCCTAAGGATTCTCTTTTTACCAGTTCTTTATGTTTGTTTCTTTTTCAGTTTGTTATATCTTGTTTTCTTTTATGCTTTTCTGGTACACTAACCACCACCAGAGGAAACTTCAAGCTTTCTGATACTGAAATACCTCCAGCCTACGAAAAACCTGACCGCACCTTCATCCATCTCCAAGAACTCGCCTCTCCCCTATGGAGGAGAAGACACCCAAACTCATATCCAATACTCCACATTTTTCACATCATATCTATCGCAGCAAGTATTGCAATATACAAATCATATTAACTATACATCAGACTTGATTCACTGATTGCCTATGTGGTAGAAAACCAACTTGGTCTATGTGGATATAATGGGCTATGAAGTCGTTCAGTGTGGTGGTGTATTTTTTGTCAGCAATTTCAGGTCACTATTGATTAATAAAATGGGCCTATACTTAGCAACATCACTGGGATCCTTATAGATATAAGCCCCTTTTAGAATCCCATCTATCTGATACCCCATTGGTAGAACATTAAAGTAATATACTAAGTAGGGGACTAGCAGCATTGCAATTTTTTTTATAATATAGAGCTGTGAACCCATCAGGTCCTGGAGCTTTGTCAGACAGAGCCTGCTTTATAGGCACAAGAACTTCTTCTATGGTGATCTAGAACAATTATCAATCATAGATCTATGGTTAGGGACAGGTAGTTGGGAGGTGAAGTTGTCAAAGGCCTGTTGGGTCAAGGTCTAGACATATGTACAAAGTTTGTTAAAATTAGTGAAACTCCTTTAAAACCAATTGTGGGCTCTACTTAAAAGAGCCATATTATTTCCTAATTTTAGGGATGGAAAACATAGGCTGTGTGGGGGTAATTTTTTTAGCCAGCAATTTATTATGTTTGATGATTAAATCTAGCTTGTGCCTACTGAAGGTGTTTTTCTACGTTTGTGGTTAGGCAAACATTAAGTTCTAACCTGGCTGTTTTGTTCAAAAGTGTTTTAAAGACTACTAAACTCTATTGTGGGTCCCCAGAGCAATTGCCATAATGTGCAAGTATGCACAACATAGTTTCTCACTATAGTAGATGCATCCCCAAGTTAGACCTTCTCCAGCGAAAACAGGCCTGCGTTCCTCCTCATTACTCTGTCCATTGCTTCTGCCATCTTTTCCTGTTCTTCTTCTGAAACCCATATCTTTTCTTTTCAGGCATTGGACTGCTACTGATGGTTTATCTCCTGAGCATGCCAGTATCCCCATTAATTAGGTGTAAAAAGTTGGTAGGCTAGATCATTTAGATTTCCGTCATCCTCCACCATTGGTGATCAATGGATTTGTTAGTAAGGAAAGCCACTGATCACTATGTCAATGGGGACACGGTTATCCCAAGTTTAAAGGTAGTATTAGAGTTATGGTTAGCACTAGGGTTGGATTTATTAAAAAAAAAAAAACTCAATAGTATTATTTTCTCAACAAAATCTTAGCTAAGAAATTTTCATAGAGAAAACATTTTGGTGAAATCTTTTTTTTGTAGTGAAACCAACTTTGATGAACTCACTCTAGCTATCCCTTCAGAGCATTTTTAAGCATCTGAAGCTCTGTTTAATGTACCTTTACACAGGTCTAATAATTACCTTAGAGTCTCAGTTAAGTTGCTTCACTTGTTACTGAGTTGTGCCTGAGCCCATCTGTCTAAAATAGGTGGCTGTAAGTTGAGAGTGTAATAAATAAATAATTACTGATTTAATTTTATAGATGTATGCTGAGAGAAAAAAACTCCCTGGTAAAAAGTTGAGTGGTAGAATATGTTGGCTAACGCATATATAAAAAGAAGATTATTTGAATAAAATGATAATTATACAAAACACTTTTGCTGAAACTTATGATTATAGGCATTAATTACAAAACTTCTAATTAGGATGAAATGGGAAATCATTAACACAAGACTGGTGTAATGTTAGTTTATACCAAATGAAGATGAGTGAAGCATTTCTCAGCAACAAGAATCCAGCTGAGATCACGCTGGTTCATTTGAATACTCATATTTCCATTATTTTTCCTAGTGATAATCAGTAATTTCTTCCACAAAGTCTTAAATGGCCTACCACTCTCCCCTGTGTCTTTCTATCTTTTTTATAGCCAGTCCATAGCCATTCATGAGAGTGCATGTTATCATTTTTTTTTCAGTTTCTAAAACAAAATGATAGCATTATTCTGTATTTCCCCAAAAAAAAGTATATTGTGACTATTGTGATTGTGACACATGTTTTAAATTTGTAAACTGTTGTCGTTCACACAAAACAGAAATTATATATTAACATTTATACTATATATATATATATATATATATATATATATATATATATATATATATATATATATATTTATATATATATATATATTGTAACATGGGGGTGTTTAACTCAAGTGAAAAGATGCATTTTTTTAATGCAGTGAGTCCTCATCAGACAGGCGTGTAGAGTTAAGGGCCTGGTAGCCCACGTTTATTGAAGAAAGGAAAAACACAAAAGTCCATCCAGAAGTCCCACGCAGGGGTTTAACTTCATTAAGCATTCATCAATGAAAAACATACCAAGCCACCTGGCTCTCTCTTGTCAGCAGTTCCTCTGCTTGCTCTCAACAGAGTTGATTCCTTCCAGTCCCCTGGACTCACTGGCTTCCTTAGTCTTCCCGACTCTCAAGGCTGTCCCTCCTTTCCCAGTCTCTGGGCAAAGAATCCCCCTTACACAGGGATGACCCCTCCACAGGTCTGTCTTCATACAGCAGCAGCAAGCTGCTCACACTCCACCATCCTCCACTCATTAGCCCCTCATTATATGGTCTGTGTGCAGCTGGGCACACACCTTGTTTGCCATCCTCAAGACCCGGACACAGTTGGAGATCCCATCCAGGACTAGCAAAACCTGGAGAAAACTGACAGAGCAGTTTTCTCCATTTAAATTCTATAGTCTGCAGATATGCAAACTCTGGATCTCCTTTACCTCCAATTTCAAAGGGACAGAGCTTCGCTCTGCCACATATCCCCCCCCTTTGTTTCGATCCGGAGGGAGGAACACCAGCACCCGTCATGGTTGGGACACCTCTGTGCTGGCTGTCAGCCACGTAGGCCCAACCTTTTTTCCGGGTGCGCTTCCAGGCACGTCCCACCCTGGATCTTAACAGGGTCCTATATTTTCCCATCCTCAGCCTTCTTCTTCTTGGGTCCCTGGGCTTAATCATTTTTTTGGGGGAAACTCTGCTTTCCCTGATCCTACCTTTAAACTCACTGACATCAGCTTTAACCTTCAATATACACCAGTACAACCTCCTCACTTTGGCATGACCATGCAAGCTGCCACCCACATGGGCCAAATCTTGTCCCATCAGGTGAATTTCTCCACGTCCCCTTGCTGCATCTACTTGGGCTTTACAAAGACACTCCCATGCTTTTTTACGAGTGCCCTTCCAAAAGCGAAGTTTTCCCACTTCTCTTGGGCCTACACTAGTCCTTTTACCAATCTTGGTACCTTTTTGCACATGAGGTTGATTTCTGAATTTTACGGATCCAGTACCATTAAGGTTATAAAGTGCTCCCTCAATTTCCACTAGACCACCCCTTTGCTCTTTACTTAATTTAGAAGGAACCACATTTTTAAACCCTGGTTTAATGATAAGTGGGGGCTCTTTTATTAGGGTGACAAGGGTCCCTCTCTGTACTCCAAGTACGGGCACCCTCTTACTGTCCAAACTTAGCGTCACTTGTTTCCTCATGTACACTGCATGCTTATTTTTGTCAGTTTCATCACTAACATCCTCATATGACTGCAGCCTCATCCTAGTCTCCCTCTGAAGGACATACTGACTGTCTTGCGACTTTAAACTTTTAAAGTCATGCGACACCTTGCTGAGCTTTGGGCCATTTTCCTGCAACCATTGTTTATCACGATCCTTCTCAGACCTTAGAAATTTCTCAGACCTCAGGAAACCTTCCCCAGAAATACCCTCCTGAACCTGTAGGGGGCCTAATTCTGCTGTATCTTTTACTTCTCCTGTGTCAATCATACCATTCCCTATCTCATTACAATTTTCAGGGTTTGCTACAACCAGATCAACTTGACCAAGATCTTCAGGTCTACCATTATTTTTGTGGTCACCCATGGTAACCAAACCCTTACAAATTGACAATGAGCTGCATTTTTCATCACGGTCAGAAATATCAATGCATTTGTCATATTTCATTTCACTCATGTTCGGCAGGGCAGTGTCTGAAGAGGAACTGCATCCAGCGGAGTGGTTGTCCACGGCAGCTTCACTATCCACCAACTCCACTGGCCTGAGATCCTCTGCCAACAACTGTCCTGACTCCTGACCATCTTCCCATAAAGCATTTGGACCTGTGACTACAATCACTTCATTTATTGCTGTGCCATCTGGCACTTCCACCAACACATTTGGCACGGCATTATCCATTATCACATCATTGGGCCCTTTGTGGATCACAGACATGACCTCTTCTGTGCGTTCGCCCTTACTTGGCGTTTCCATCTCATGAGCACCATCATCTGCAGTAGCAAGTGCATCCTTGCATACAAGTTGCTCTGCAGGTCCTTCATCTGGCACTGCAGAAGTCATGTCTGCTTCACTTTTACCAACAGAGGCCTTTTCCAACAAAGCCAACAGGCTTTTTGTCCACCTGTCCCAGTCTGTTATCTCTGTGCTCCCAGAGGTACCACGCAGTACCGCTCCTACTGCACAAGGAGACCCAGAGGGACAGAGTGGATCAGCAACAGACACATTGCACATATCACTTTGGTTCAAATAAGATTTTGGCACTACATTTTTAACCATAGCAGACAGCAATACCACACCTTCACCACCTTGCTCTGGTGGCGCTTCATAAAACGCATTAGAGCTTTGATACCGGTCGTTGCTAGACTGCATTAACCCATTTCCACCATGAGTGTTTTCAAACATTTCAGTTTTAACATTTAACATCCTGTCATCACTATGTTCAGGTACCCTCTTATCCCTCAGAGCAGCACCAAAGTTGTCCCAGGCAACCTCCGGCTCCAAAACGCAGAGCTCCCTGGGGGTTTCTAGGGGCACCTCTATGGCCTTCTTCACAGTTGCTAGGGGAGATAGCACATCTTTAACCGCATTCACAGCAGGGTTATCTCTAGTGAGCTGCACTAGCCCATTAGCAACTGGACCATTCACTTTAGCCAACACAATATTAGCAGTTTTACCCATCATATTGTCACATTCAAGTTTACCACTTGCCTCCCCACTGGACAGGGCACTGCAGTGAGGCAAGTCCTTTTCCAAACCGACAGTGGATCTCCCATTTGGGGTCACTTCCACTCCAGTGTGCACAGTCACATATTCAGTCTCTTCTATACATTTACCAGCACCAGTCTTTTTCAACATCAACCCAGCGGTTCCAGCCATTATTTCATTAAAGACAGTCTTACCCACCGCAGTAGTAGGGGTCACCATCTTCATTTGAGTACGTTGTCTCACAAACCAGTCCTCTGCTGCGCTTTTACTGGCCCACTCTCCCTGGTGGCCACCGGATGAAATTACAGCAGGCATCTCCAACTGTTTAGCACCCCCTGCCGACACAACAGGAAAATCCTCATTGCCAGGGGTGACTGCAAACATATTTGCACAGGAATCTGGGCCTGGAGATAACGACCTTTGCTCCTGGTAATTTTGAAATGCATACGCATCTTTAGGTGGATGCTTAGCTACATATGCCCTGTAGCTCCTCCTTTCCTTTGGCAATCTTTCTCCCGTTGCCATGGGAAACCGCACTCTCCCAGCAGAGCTTTGCTGATTCTCCCAAACTCTTTGATGCATTGTGGCTTTCAACTTGCCACCACTCTCTGCAGGCAATACTTTTCTCATATGGTCTGCAGACTTGACATCACCACCGTTGCTATGGGCAACCACATACCTCTCCAACTTCCAGTCAGGCTTTCGGTCCATGATGCGATGGAACTCTCCTCTAAAAAGGATTTCCTCTTTAAACTTGCGGTAGTCATCCTGGTCCCCGTCCATCAAATGGTAAACCGACCGGAACTCTATCCGTAATAAGGTTTGCAACCGTTTTGGCCACCAGTCCCTAGGCCATTTTCTCTTTACAGCAACTTTTTCAAATCTTACAAGGAAGTCCCCAACCTCCTCTGTAGGCAGCATGGGTTGCATATAGTCAGAGGCCAAGATCTGAGCCCCTTGCACTGCGCCACACTCTTTGCGATTCTGCTTGAACCATTCATTCACTGTCTCACACATCACTGGCCCCTTTTGACTGGCCCTCCAAGGTGGAGACATCTTCTCAGGCCACGCTGAGCTCACTTCACCTTTAACTTGATTTAACATGAACTTCTTGTGTTTTGACTGCCTCATCCTTGCAGTCACATGCACAGCAGCTTGTTACACAGTTCACAGCATAGAAAAAAAAAATTCTCACAAGTGCACTACCTGCACACAATGCAACACAGTCAATTGAACTCCTGCGCAATGCAGTTTGCCTGGCTGCCACACACAGCTAGCAGCAATTCTTGATGCGACTCACCATGGAGCAAGGACCCGGTTTCCACCGTCTACATGCCCGCATTCGAGCACCACTTGTAACATGGGGGTGTTTAACTCAAGTGAAAAGATGCATTTTTTTAATGCAGTGAGTCCTCATCAGACAGGCGTGTAGAGTTAAGGGCCTGGTAGCCCACGTTTATTGAAGAAAGGAAAAACACAAAAGTCCATCCAGAAGTCCCACGCAGGGGTTTAACTTCATTAAGCATTCATCAATGAAAAACATACCAAGCCACCTGGCTCTCTCTTGTCAGCAGTTCCTCTGCTTGCTCTCAACAGAGTTGATTCCTTCCAGTCCCCTGGACTCACTGGCTTCCTTAGTCTTCCCTACTCTCAAGGCTGTCCCTCCTTTCCCAGTCTCTGGGCAAAGAATCCCCCTTACACAGGGATGACCCCTCCACAGGTCTGTCTTCATACAGCAGCAGCAAGCTGCTCACACTCCACCATCCTCCACTCATTAGCCCCTCATTATATGGTCTGTGTGCAGCTGGGCACACACCTTGTTTGCCATCCTCAAGACCCGGACACAGTTGGAGATCCCATCCAGGACTAGCAAAACCTGGAGAAAACTGACAGAGCAGTTTTCTCCATTTAAATTCTATAGTCTGCAGATATGCAAACTCTGGATCTCCTTTACCTCCAATTTCAAAGGGACAGAGCTTCGCTCTGCCACAATATATATATATATATATATATATATATATATGGTTAAGGTGGGGGGCTGTATGCTCACATCCCCCTTTTCTGGCCAGCCAGGCTGCATGTTCAGATTGAGTGTCTGGTATGGATTTTCAGGGGGAACTCGTGCATTTTTTTTGTGTGGAAATCCCCTTTAAAATTCATGCCTGACCTGAAGGATCTGATAATGTATTTCCTGGTGGACTTCATGCTTTTTTTTTTTCTCTCATTCAGTGTTATTTCTGTCCAGTTGGTAGTATGACATAGCAGTATATATACTATAAACTAAGCTGTACCATACAAATTCCCAGCTGCTGCTGAATACAACACTCCCTAGTGTTTGATAGGTGAGCTTGAGGAAGCAGAGCATAAGTTAAAAATTCCAATGTACTGCTTTTAGAGCAGCATGAAAGATAATGGGAAGGTTTAATTCTGTGCAGAGCTGCAGATAGACATATCCCTCCCAATGCTTTTCAAAGCCAACCCTCCTTTTATTACACTTTTAAGACAATGCAGTGTCATACTGTGAAAAATAAGTCTCACCAAACTGTCACTGGCCAGGCTTCCATCATTCAATACAGGCATATTACTTCTGAACAACAACAACAAAAAAAATACCTTTTTTCGTGTTATAATGAATCAGATTGGGTGTTGTTGCTGCATTTAAGCCAAGCTAAAAGTAAAGTTAAAAAATCAATTACACAACTGAAATATGTGATGGCAGAATATGGTTTCACTGATGCTGTTCTGAAAATTGCTCTTTTCCTATAATGCCCCATACAGGCTAAAGGCATCTACCATTTTCTTCTTATGTCATCCTCAAAGTCACATAAAAAGAGACAAACCTTTACGCCCACGTTATTTTATTTATTTATTTTTTATTACCATTTAACATTGATATATGTCCCCCATGGAGGCGCCTAGCTATTCATGTTATGTTTTTTTTTTTTTATTATATGTTTATTGGAATATTTAAAGTACAAAAACCTGTCACGCAGTTCATACAGAGGAAGCGAAAGAAGAAACAACAAAGATATACTGATGCCTCGCAGGCAAAATAGTATACACAGTTACATTATTAAACTATACAGGAATAAAACAGAACCTAGAGTTGTTGCAATCATCAGTTCTTTTTTTTTTTTTGAACCATTGCATCAACGGTAACCACGCCTTCTCAAAGGCCTTTAAGGAGTTATTTCTCACAGCTAATAATTTCTCAAAAGTATAAAGCAAGTGTACATATGGCAGAACTTCTGATTTGGCGCCATCTCTCCCTTCCAATGCCTAATGACACGTCTGGTGGCCAATAATATGCTAGAAATCGCCCTACCAAAGTTAGGAGGATAGTCATCTATGCCTAAATTTAGAATAGCCAGGGCTGGCTTGGGGTGAGTTTAGATTCCTGAGAAGATGGAACACACGCCTCCAGAAGCTCCATAGGCTTTTACACATCCAAAAAATAAGTTGTGTCAACTCTCAATGATTAACACAATATGATAGATTGTATGAGTATCGGCATGCACTGCACCATTGATTGGATGTAAAGGTCTCCTGTCAGTCTTTATCCAATGCTAAAATAGGTGCTGTTTTGGAAAAGGTCATTCTGTCATGGAACAGGTTATAGAAGAACAATATACCCTTATAAGCACTAGATGTGTCATGGTAAAGATGCCAGACTCCAGAGTGAATGCAGTTTATGTTCTGTTTTTGACAATATCTTGCTTAATAGCCTTGGAAATGGGAATCAATGTGCACCCAACAACACTTCAGTTGGGTTTGTTTTTAAGTTCAGATTTCAAATCCCCAGCAAAATAAACCTGGAAAGATTAGTTCATCACTAATACTATGCCTGGCTAACACTACTTCTCATGTGCAAACATGCCAAAACCAATACATTATTTTCATAGAAAGGTAAGGCATTTCAGGGTTCCTACAGGTTTTTTAGACACCCCAGATTGTATCCCAATTTTTTAGTTTGTTGCCCCATCCTCTCATCAGTCTCAAGACTGCCAGGAGCTACCTAATTTTGCATCATCCTTTAGTTTGTAAAACACACTTTTAGTAGCCTGGTTCCATTTCCTATTGACTTTGTTGGGGCTTCTAGCGTGCGGAAACTGCACTTTGGAGGCTAGTGAATTTTTCTAATCAAACTTTCAGAAATGTACTAATTTTTAGTTGTAACATTGTACAATGATGACCATCAAAATCAGAATGTAGAGGTATAAAATGAAATAGGATCTACTATATTTTTATTATGTTATTATCTATTTTATTATTATGTTTCTTAACAATCATGTCTTTGGAGGAAGTGCTCCTCTTTTTTAGGTTTTCCTGATAACAGGTATATTGCAGAAGATGGTTAAACTTTTGAATGACAATAAGTTGAATTTGAAGTTTACATTTGAACTTCAAAATACATCCATTCATTTTTTATTTTACTGGGAAATTCTTGGCATCCCCTGCATGCTGTTAAAAGTGTAACCTGTGGTCATTTTGCTCAGCTTGGAAGAATGTGCTCTTCAGTCAAGAAATTCAAAAAGCAATCTAATGTTATTTTCCTGCAATTTAGAGATAGGAAAAGAGTTTGAAATTACTCACATTTGCACCTGTTGTAAGTAGATTCTTTCCCTCTCATGGTAAAGTACCAGTGTCAAAAGGATCAACATTTTGATAGATTTGCTACTCTGTGGTGTGGTCTGGCTAATAACAAGTATGAAGAGATTTGGCATTCTCTATGGAAATTATTTAATTACATGTATGTGTATTCTTTACCTCTTTTCTATATTTTTATTCCCCATAGTCAGTGCATTAGCCTTAAACAAACTCCATTTACATTCAAAAAGGAATTTAAAAATAAATGTATAACTCTTTTTGAGCATGATATCCTTTGAATTTGATATAGGAAAGTTTTAAAGTCTTTGCAAGATTTGTATTGCTGATTTTCAATGTGTGACATTTTAAGAAAGAAAAGAATGCACAGAAGGTGTGCAAAATCTATCTATTGGGGACAGACAGCAATACAAACTTTTGTTTCAAAGAAGAGTGAAAACGAGTGGGGATGGTTCTCTGGGTTTTCTTACTGCACATGTTTGCATAGTAACTGTATATATGCATTTGGAAAGAAGAGAAAACATGCCATATAATTTTTTTTTAAATCATGTTCAAAGACAGCAGGTACATTTGTAACCTCTCCTGGCTAGGTTGTAAAAGGCACATATCTTCTTAAAGTGATTTAAAATATTACATTTTTTTTCTTAAATAGCAAACATGTTACACATATCTTCTCCATGCAATTATTTTGCACAGAACAGCCCTGATCCTTCTCTTCCAGGGTCCCCTGTTAGTGCTACTGGCTCCTCCCAAATTCCGAAGATTTCCCTCATACCAAATGGCTTGCTGGGGGGGTAACTTGTTCAGGCTCGCTCCTGAGTCTCGCTGCCTGCATCTAAAGACAAGGACAGCTCGGCTATGCCCTGCTCCCTCATCGTAGGATTTGATTGACTATCAATCTGCCCAGTGCAAAAGGAAAGAGAAGAGAGAGCCACTGCTCTTGTTCACAGTGCTGAATCAGAATCGGGATCAGGTAAGTATAATGGGGAGGCTGGGATGAATCATATCCACAACAGGTTTTTACCTTAATGCAGATAATGCATTCAGATAAAAAAAACTTTAAGGCTTTAGTACAGCTTTGCAAAATATAAATAAAGTGATCTTGCGCAAAAATAAAAAATCACTGTAAAACACTATGGATAAAAATCAATAAAATAATCTATCTATATCTCCTTGTAAAGTATAATAGCAAGTAAATATGTGTAAAAATCACAGAACGATACAAATAAAGGAAAGTAATAGAGGAGTATTCAACATAACTCTGAAAACACGTGAATTTAGCAAAAAATATATGTGAAACAAAATAGTCCTCTAAATATATAAATGTGAATAAGATAGTCCTCTAGTTAAATCTTCTATTAAGTTTTCAAAGTGATGGATCCAATATATATGATGTTGTACAGGCTTAGATACACAGCATATTCATAGGTAATCCCCAAATTGCCTTTTGATGTTAAAGTCTGCCAGAACTCTCACCTTAATTACAGAGGTAAATCGCATTCAAAGAGCCGTTACAGGGTCTCCACTATCTTCTTTTGGCCCCTCTTTAGCCTTCTATAAGCGGCAGATGGACTCAGGTATTTCTCCAATGGGACTGATAATCCACTGTACTGTCTCAGTTTATTTCAATAATAAAGTGCCTCAACATGGGAGAGCGTAAACAAAACAAGGAGCCTCCGATAGTGTAGTAAGTTAAAACTCAAAATGTTCAATTTTTATTAAACACCCAGGTGGACTCTCACATTTAAAACGTGCAATAGGAGACAGAGAACAAAATCGGCATTGTTCAGCGCCTTCTTCAGCGGCATCCCTTCCGGTGGGCGTCTATGCCGGCAAGTACAGTGGTGTGAAAAAGTGTTTGCCCCCTTCCTCATTTCCTGTTCCTTTGCATGTTTGTCACACTTAAGTGTTTCGGAACATCAAACCAATTTAAACAATAGTCAAGGACAACACAAGTAAACACAAAATGCAATTTGTAAATGAAGGTGTTTATTATTAAAGGTGAAAAAAAATCCAAACCATCATGGCCCTGTGTGAAAAAGTGATTGCCCCCCTTGTTAAAACATACTATAACTGTGGTTGTCCACACCTGAGTTCAATTTCTCTAGCCACACCCAGGCCTGATTATTGCCACACCTGTTCACAATCAAGGCATCACTTAAATAGGAGCTGCTTGACACAGTAAGGTCCACCAGAAGATCCTTAAAAGCTACACATCATGCCGAGACCCAAAGAAATTCAGGAACAATTGAGAAAGAAAGTAATTGAGATCTATCAGTCTGGAAAGGGTTATAAAGCCATTTCCAAAGCTTTGGGAATCCAGCGAACCACAGTGAGAGCCATTATCCACAAATGGCGAAGACATGGAACAGTGGTGAACCTTCCCAGGAGTGGCCGGCCGCCCAAAATTACCCCAAGAGCGCAGCGACGACTCATCCAAGAGTTCACAAAAGACCCCACAACAACGTCCAAGGAACTGCAGGCCTCACTTGCCTCAGTTAAGGTCAGCGTTCATGCCTCCACCATCAGGAAAAGACTGGGCAAAAATGGCCTGCATGGCAGAGTTCCAAGGAGAAAACCACTGCTGAGCAAAAAGAACATCAAAGCTCGTCTCAATTTCTCCACAACACATCTTGATGATCCCCAAGACTTTTGGGACATCATTCTGTGGACCGATGAGACAAAAGTGGAACTCTTTGGAAGGTGTGTGTCCAAGTATATCTGGCGTAGAAGGAACACTGCATTTCAGAAAAAGAACATTATACCAACAGTAAAATATGGTGGTGGTAGTGTGATGGTCTGGGGCTGTTTTGCTGCTTCAGGACCTGGAAGACTTGCCGTGATAAAAGGAACTATGAATTCTGCTGTCTACCAAGAGATCCTGAAGGAGAATGTCCGACTATCTGTTCGTGTACTCAAGCTGAAACGAACTTGGGTTCTGCAGCAGGACAATGATCCTAAACACACCAGCAAGTCCACCACCGAATGGCTGAAGAAAAACAAAATGAAGACTTTGGAGTGGCCTAGCCAAAGTCCTGACCTGAATCCTATTGAGATGTTGTGGTATGACCTTAAAAAGGCCGTTCATGCTCGAAAACCCTCTAATGTAACTGAATTAGGACAATTCTGCAAAGATGAGTGGGCCAAAATTCCTCCAGGACGCTGTAAAAGCCTCATTGCACGTTATCGCAAACGCTTGGTTGCAGTTGTTGCTGCTAAGGGTGGCCCAACCAGTTATTAGGTTTAGGGGGCAATCACTTTTTCACACAGGGCCATGATGGTTTGGATTTTTTTTCACCTTTAATAATAAACACCTTCATTTACAAATTGCATTTTGTGTTTACTTGTGTTGTCCTTGAATATTGTTTAAATTGGTTTGATGTTCCGAAACACTTAAGTGTGACAAACATGCAAAGGAACAGGAAATGAGGAAGGGGGCAAACACTTTTTCACACCACTGTACAGCTTTAATTATTTGCTAAAACTCAAATTAAAGGTTTTAAAGAGATAGACAGCTGATTTTAAAATGTTTATTAAACATAAACACATATTGCTTACCCCTGCTCCCATTAACCATTTTATTGATGAACTGATAAAAATGAATCCACGGTGATCTTCTTGCTTCTTCATCCTTCTCTATTTAAAAACAAATTCAAACCTGAATTCTGTGTGAGGAAGAATGTCCATATTTCATATAGTGCAGTAGCTGCCAAGTGATATATTAGGCTAAAAAGTTTATTTTATAGCAATATGCTACTGTAGGACATATAGAGATGTTTGCTTCCAGGTTCAGTTGGTGCAGAGGAACTGCCTTTTAACCTGATGGAACAGAGGAACTGCTTTTTATCATGTGAGCTGCAGTTGCCCCAAGCTCACAGGAGAGCAAAATGAGGACAGAGCAGTGGTGGTTGTCATAGGGAAAAGTTTTGATTGTAAATACTGCAGGAATAATCAAATCAGAACTACATTAAAGCGAAACTAAAGTTCTGCTGTAATAGGCAGGCTTCTTATTGATAATATATACGAAGTAGCGCTGTTATAAAACTAAATAAAAAAGATAAAATAGGATGCTAGCTGACACTCAAGGTTAATTCAGAATACCTCATAAGAACATTAAAAATAGAATAGTGCAGCGCAAGAAATAACAATATAACATGTAGCTAAATAAAATCACTAAAAATCGCAAACAGTCCCAGAAAGCTAAGTCAATTCAAAGTTCCAAGAAAGTGCATGTGCAGACAGAAACACTAAAAAACCTTCTAGTGGGGTGATTGCAAATCCAGGTAACACAGTAATCAGTGCCAGTGGTCCCTTCACCATGAATAGGATGGCCTCTCACCTCCCTGCTTCGACCTACAATAGGTCACAAAACAGTATGCAGCAATGATGACAATGGTAATCTACAGTCCAGCAGTCAAGGTCTCATCTCAGCGCAGGAAAAACCATGTCCACAAATAGCCAGCATATAAAAGATAAAAGAGACTTTCTAGTGCTCTCTGCTTCAAATATAAATTTATTTGCACAAAATAAACAGAAGTGGTCACTCACATTTAAAAGCACTCAGTCCCGAGTGCTGGCGCTGTGAGTGTATCCAGATCCAAGATGGCCGCGGGTGACGTCAATCGTGCTCCCTGACTCCCGTGCGCATTACGTCCAAGGCGGGACTTCTTCAGCTTAGGGCTCCACGCTGCCCCACGCTGAAGAAGTCCCGCCTTGGACGTAACCCCATCCTATTCATGGTGAAGGGACCACTGGCACTGATTACTGTGTTACCTGGATTTGCAATCACCCCACTGGAAGGATTTTTTGTGTTTCTGTCTGCACATGCACTTTCTTGGAACTTTGAATTGACTTAGCTTTCTGGGACTGTTTGCGATTTTTAGTGATTTTATTTATCTACGTTATATTGTTATTTCTTGTGCTGCACTATTCTATTTTTAAGGCTTTTTATTGAAAAAGTAAAATGCAATGTCTCTTCTGCAATAAACGACACCTACCTGCCTAATTACAGCAATCCCCAGAATGTAAGCTGAGCTGTGCATTCTGGGGATCCTGTGTGCTTGGATGACTAGCTCCTGCACATGTCCAAGAATGATGTCATTTTGTACCAGCCAAGGAAGAGGCCTGAAAACCGGCAAACAGGAGAAGATGCTGGCACCAGAGAAACCACTGGACAGGTGAGTATCACTGCCATTGGTTCCTCTTTCAGCCCAGCTGGTAAAATGTAAAAGTAACTGCTTCTGTGGTCCTGTGGTTTTTGTATACTCTGTGATAACCCATTATACATTATGTCCTTCATAGTTAGGGTTTAAGAAGTAAACATATTGCACAATGTTAATCCAAGGTTGCATGATGCACATTACAAATAATATTTGCTTTTGTCCCAAAAAATAACAACTTTTTAATTTTAAATCACAGTTTTATTTTTCTTAAATACACACGAAAAAGAACAGAGCAACTGTCTGTTATGCCGCATAAACACAATTGGAAATTCTGCCAGCAAAGTCAAATGACAGCTTTTGGTCAGAAAATGCGACTGTGTGTATGCTCCATCGGACTTTTGCTGGCAGAATTCCAGCCAGCAAAAGATTGAGAGCAGGTGCTCAATTTTTCAGTCGGAAAAGGTTTTGATTGGAAATTCTGATCGCCTGTACCAATTCCGATGCGCAAAATTCCTACGCATGCTCGGAAACAATTCGACGCATGCTCGAAAGCATTGAACTTCATTATCTCAGGTTGGTAGCGGTGTTGTACGTCACCACGTTCTTGACAGTCGAAATCAATTGCAGCTTCCAAAAATTCAGAAAACATTTATCCAGGGTAATTTTAAAGCTCATACAGCATATTGTAAGGGAGAATTTCACACTTCAGTTCCACAAAACTAATACTGTGATAACAGTATTGTGATATGTGATAACAGATATGGAGATCATTTGGCTGTTTTAGCTATTCTCAGTATAGAATTTGCCACTTAAATGCCTAGGGTATGTTCGTTTGTTTGACTTTGTAACTACTTCTCTTCTTATTGACTTCTTTATTGACATATCATGATAAATACTGTAGATGATTGTTAGTGGGACTTTAATAGGATTTATTGTTTTGACTTTGATATAAATCTTCTTAAATAGCAAGGTGTGGAAGTTAGAGGCAGTTACCCTTGCTTACATTACTAAAGCTGATTATCCATATTCTTTTTTTACATAACCTTATCTTAAAATGCATGTTGTTTACCTTTAATCTTTTGTGCATAGACATTTTACAGGGGATCTCAAATGGCAGCATTTACAGATATACTTCTCCTGAGCTAAGGATTCGTAAAAAGGCTAATATTTAAATAGTAGATACATTGAAACATATTTGATTGGATTTAAAGCTGAGATAACTCTAAAAATATCCCATTCATTTCACTTATCATGGGTTGCAATAACATAGCCTCAGAGGGCATCTATTTTATCCTTGTTTTATTAAATGTCAAAAGGGGTAATGATAAAGGCTTGTGTCGAGGTTCATGTAGTGAAGCTTAGCTAACACATCTAACCTTCAAAAAAATCTTCAAAAGTATTTTGTTAAATGATTTACAGTCTCATGAAATTTTAAGCCAGGGAGTGCACTAATGGGTTTTTCTGATGAATCCCAGAGGAGCTATTCTATTTGGGAAAAAAAAAAGAGTACAGAGAAGCACTTAAGCCCAATAGCTTGGTGTTGAAATGCATATAACTTATAAGACAAACTAAAATGTTCAATTCTTACATTTACTCCTGTATTCTGAAATCTGTTAACACATTGAATATATGTTTTAAAGAAACAGGGAGTACAGTATAGGAGGGATATAAAAATGTAAATACATAAATATTATTTTAGATATTGCATATATTATATATATATATATATATATTGGAAGGACCAGAACCAAGTCCAGTATTCTTATATCTGCCCCTGGTCTAATTATTAAAAATGAAGCGTGCACGCTCTGAAGTAATCACTCTGAGTCTGTGTCCAGTGTGAAATTACTTTCGCTCTTTATTTCCTCTTTTTCTTTGAAGTTTATATAAGAATAAAATGGGAGGACTTTCAAACAAGCAAGGCGAGACATATGCAAAGAGAATTGCGACATATTACTGTAACAAGTGTATGTGTTTTAGTTAATTAAGCTGAGGTTGCAATTAATCCTAACTATGTTAGATAATATTAGATATTTTGGTAACTTCTTCTTCCTTCGAGACGTTGGATGTTGATGTGACATCATGTCTGTCTGTCTGTCTCGGGTCCAGTTCTCGGAAGGAGAGGCACAATCTTTTTATAATTTTTGCGGTTCGGCTTCAGGATGGGGGGGGGGAGAGCTAGCAGCTATCTGAGTTAGCATTAAGGTCAAAACAATCAAACACAGCAATGACTTAATATTACACATTGAAATATACATTTTAGCCTTAGCAGTCTACCTAATACCTTATAGATGATAATACTTCATTCTAATATTACCTTAACCACATCCATTACAGTTCCCCCCTTGAAATGTATATTTTAAACCTGTCCCTTACACTAAGATGACCTTACATCACCTGGTCCATTCTCTTGCTCCAACTCTTTTCGGACTGCATATAGAGAAAGGTAGTGACTAGCTCACCACCCCCCTCGATACAGTCTAGAGAAGGACAGTCAGGTGCTGTCTATCCCTACCCTATACCCCTATGGTGTTACAGTTTGGGGGAGGGGATGTCTGTAATGGAGTGCATCTCATAGCCTTCATCTGGTATTTCCTGGTTCACAAATGTGGGAGTGGCTTGGTCAACAACTTTTTCTACACACCTCTTAAGACAGGGAAGAATACAGCAAATCATGACAGCCAGAGTTACTAAAATGATTAGGATGGTTATTCCAATCTGTGTTAACAATCCCTGCCACCCCCCTCTAATCCAGGTGAAGTATTGATCCCAGGGGTTGGTGAGCCCTGAATTCTGTTTTAATTCCTCTGACAAATTTTCAAGTTTCCTGATGGCTAAGGTCACTTTACCATTCGGACCGGTGTTATCTGGGATATAAGTACAGCATGTACTTGTTTCAGGTATCATTCTACACACACCCCCCTTTTCAGCTAGGACCATATCTAAGGCCATGCGGTTTTGGAAGGTCATATGTGAAGCGGCTTCTAGTTGTTCAGCTAAGCCTCGGAGTGCATCTCTGGTGTAATTGACAAACCTTTGTTGGTTGTAGTAAATGTAATTTATCCAATCTACATTCTTGTTTACACCGATGATGGGGATTAGAGACTCAAATCCTGCTGCGACCTGGTCTCTTGCTTTGAACTCATCTGGGACACCCCTGGGGACCCCTATGGCATCTATGTATACATGAGGGTCAAAGCTTCCTGCTGGGGTGTTCCTACGCATCCTAGGCCTGGGTGTCTTATCTGTGTCCGGTTCTATCTGTGGAGTGGCCTGTGAGAAAATATGCAGAGGCATTATGGCCTTGGCCAGTGCACATTCTCCTGTCCATTTTCCTGTCAATCTGCTTCTGATTTTCATGTCTCCGCAGATCCAGTACACGTCCCCCAAAGACTGGACTTGATCTTGCACTAGATCTATAGAGACCTCACTATAGGATTCACAGTAACCCTTAGTGAAATTCCCAAGAAATTTCCCCACTCCCTGATATCGTCCATAGCATGTGTAACTGCCAGGATATATGGTGATACCTTCTTCTGGCTTGGGGGTCTTGGTGACTATGGGATACTCCCTTTTCCAATGTTCACACAGGGAGTGGTTAGTGCTTGTATTGGTAAACAGACTAAGGAAACATGTCTCACGTTCTGGGGGAATGTTTAGGGGCACTGTTCCCAAATGAGGCCTAGCCCCCCCGCATACATAACAATTGGTTTTGTTATGTTTCTCTGCATTGTATCTCATCCACTCTAGCCACAGGTTAACATCTGAGAACCCGGTTTCTGCTGCCATAGTATCCTCAAAGGTAGGATCTGCTATGGCCACCATATCTTTTAATGTTTGTTTGTGGGGTCTCAGGGGATTGGAGCTGGATGTAGATTGGGGAACTCCCCACTCTGGATTATTGAACATATCTTTCAGCTGGAAAGGTTTTCTCAAACTGGAATACCCACTTCCCCACCATAGGCCCAGAATATAGGTCCCGCTGTCTCCTGGGCTAGGATTTTCAATCGTCAGCCTGAACTCCTTAGTAAAATACTGATCTGTGTGCTTGTTGATTGTCATTCTATCTAAGAGGGACTTTCCGTTACTATCCTTTCTATTTTGGGCGCTTTCTGGTTTGTACCCCCAATCTGTACCCCCAGTGTTCCAACCCACTGCTCCCCAGGAATCACAGTTGTCACCCCAATAGGTGTCAGTGACGCATACATACACAGTCATGGGTCCTATTACTTCATCCCAGGTCCGAATCTTGTAAATAGTACCTGGAATTATCTGCTCATAAGAAGATATGAAAGTGGCAACATGTGTATTAGATGAGTTATACCAGAATTGGGTTATACCATCTTTTTGTTTTATGGCTACCTCTTGTGCCTGAGCAATAATTATAATGAAAAGGATATATAGAATCATTTGGTCCCCTTGGCCTCTTCCTCAGGTACAGGGACTTTCTTGCAGTGGGAGGCGTGTATCCACGAGCTCTTTCCGGCAACTTTGACTGATGTGGTGGTTGTTAGGAGAACCTGGAAAGGACCATCATATCGGGGTTCAAGGGTGTGTTTTCTCACAAACTTCTTCACCAGGACCCAGTCACCAGGGATTAACTTGTGTGACCCTGTATCTAGCTCAGGATCTGGAATGGAGGAAAACACTTGCGAATGGATACGGGTTAATTCTCGAGATAAGGCAGTCACATAATCAGTCAATACATCAGATTGGAGCTGTAATTGCTGTGGAAAGTAACAACCCAGTCTGGGGGCTGAACCAAACAATATCTCATAGGGTGACAAGCCATGGTTTCCCCTTGGAGTGTACCTAACGCTGAATAAGGCTATGGGCAGGCTTTCTGGCCAGCTCATTCCCGTTTCCTGAGACATTTTCAGCATTCTAGACTTTATTGTGCCATTTAATCTTTCCACCTTCCCACTGCTCTGAGGATGGTATGGGGTGTGGAAAGCTAGTGTGACCCCTAAGGCTGTCCATATTTCTTTGGTCACTGAGGCTGTAAAAGCCGGGCCCTGGTCACTCTCTATAACCTCTGGGACGCCATATCTGCACACTATTTCCGTTAAAAGTCTTTTTGCCGTGGTTTTTGCTGTCATGTTGGTAACAGGATAGCCTTCTGGCCACGAAGAGAACATGTCTATGACA
The DNA here is from genome assembly GCA_028564925.1 of Lithobates sylvaticus. NCBI lineage: Eukaryota > Metazoa > Chordata > Amphibia > Anura > Ranidae > Lithobates > Lithobates sylvaticus. The sequence continues at coordinate 458,949,189 of CM053027.1, read as the reverse complement.
ATCAATGCATATTCATATCGGCCACTCTTCGGCATCTGGATGTGATCAATCTGTATCCTTTGAAAGGGGTATTGGGCCTTCGCTAGATGCTTCAAAGGTACCTTCTCTGTTCTTCCTGGGTTACATTTAGCGCAGATGGTGCATGACTTACAAAAGTTGTTGGTGAGTGGAGTAATCCCCGGAGCTAAGTAGTACTTGTTAATCAGGGCATTCATCAAAGTTTTTGACAGATGAGAGGCCCCATGGGCCCACTGTACCACTGCAGGAAACATTGATCGTGGCAGGCACGGCCTCTTGTTTAATTCCATGATCCCTTCAGTTTCTGTAGCTCCTTTCTTAATCCACACTTCTTTTTCTTCTTTGTCAGCCGCTTCTTGTTGCTCCTTGAGATGGGTCCTGCTCACAGGAGGGTTCTGTAGAATCATGGTGGTCTCTCCAGTTTCTTCAGGGGTATCCACCGTATCATCCAGAATGGGCGCATTCACTTCACCGGCCACTTCTTGCGTCCTGTTTGCAGCTTGTTTCGCAGCTGTATCTGCCAGGTGATTGCCTCGTGCTTCTTGGGAATTCAGCTTGCTGTGCGCCTTTATCTTAAGTATAGCCACTTGTGTTGGTAGGAGTAGGGCATCCATTAAGTCCTTGATAGCTGCACTGTGTTTTACAGGTGTACCTGCTGCCGTTAGGAACCCTCTGATTTTCCAGATGACCCCAAAATCACAGGCGACGCCGAGGGCGTATCTTGAGTCTGTATAAATATTAGCTCTTTTTCCTTCTGCTAATTTGCATGCCATTGTTAGGGCCCGGAGTTCTGCTTCCTGGGCAGACATGGAGGAAGGTAATGCTGAAGCCTGAAGAACTGTATCTTCGGTGGTGACTGCGTACCCCGTGTGGTACCGTCCAGCGCTGTCTGCATACCTGGAACCATCCACAAAGATTGTCAAGTCAGGATTTTCAAGGGCCATTTCACTAACTGTCGGTAGGTGTGAAGTCTCCATTTTCATCACCTCAAAGCAGTCATGAGGGGTGAGGTGGGGATCATACTCCAAAGAGCCCCCCCCTCAAGAAGTGGAAGTAAAGTGGATGGGTTGAGGGTGTCACATCGGATGAGAGTGATGTTATCAGGAAGAAGCAAGGCACACTGGAGCCTGAGGTGTCTTGCTGAAGACAGATGTTTGGGCTGCACTTGGTTTAGTATGGCAGTTATATCATGAGGGGCAAGGAGGATTAAAGGATGGCCCCACCTGAGGGGGCGTGGCCTGCGGCGGAGCGGAATGGCAGCGTGAGACCAGAGCTCCGGATCACCCAGGGACAAAGCGGCTCATAACGGCACCTTAGGACCCCATCCACCGGATCATTTCCCGGCGCAACTACCTGCCAACACCAGGAGGACATGGCGACCAAACGGAAAGGGACCAACAAACCACAGCGCCTGACGGACTACTTCCACCAGCCGGGATCTGGAGGTAGGCAATATGGCGCCGGCCCCGCACACGCGGAGGCCCACAAAAACAGGCCCAAACCCTGCACATCCACCCCATCTCCCACAAATGACGACCCGATCGTCGACCAGACAACCCCCTTGCCTCACTCACCGACAGGGAGCCCGGCTAAGGCAAAACTGAGATTAGATGGGAACGGATACAATTCTGCCCCAGGCCCAGCATCAGATTCAGGGGATGACACCAGGGAGCTCCCGGACTCAATCACCTCCTTCCCCACAACTAATCAACCTGTCCTGGACACTGTCCTCAAGGACATGCTGGTGTCCCTGAGAAGCACCCTCCAAAACGACATGATCAATTGCATGCACAGATTCAGTGGGGAACTCTCTGCAGTAGAAACAAGAGTAGAGCACATTGAGAGCAAGATGGGGGAGTATGCCTCCACCATCAACGACTTGATAGATGCCAATGAGGAAAAAGATGATGAAAACGCATGGATCAAGAACAAAATCGCAGATATTGAGGACCGTTCCAGAAGGAACAACCTCAAGATTAGGGGGGTCCCCGAAGCAATACTGCCTCCAGACCTGAGGTCATACGCCAAAGATTTATTTTCCTCCCTTTTACCCGATCTATCCCTGGTAGAACTCACCATAGACAGAATTCACAGGCTACCAAAGCCGTCCCATCTTCCAGATGCAGTCCCCAGAGATGTTATCCTTCGCATGCATTTCTTTCATGTGAAGGAGCAGCTTATGCAAGTTATGCGCAAACAAGATAACATCCCTGCACAATTTCAAAACCTGCAATTCTATGCAGACTTGTCCCAACATACTCTGCAGAAAAGGAGAAACCTGAATACCATCACAAAAGTGCTCAGGAATCACAACATTCCTTACAGATGGGGTTACCCTACAAAGATCACCATTACAAAGCAAGACAAGTCTTTTACAGTGGATAACCTAGAGAGAGGCATCTCTCTGCTCAGAGAATGGAAGATACTCCCAGAAAATGACGAGATAGACGCGCACAAAACCAACCGTCGCCCCCTGAATCCTGAGTGGACACCTGTAACACATAGGAACACTAAGTCGCATCTTTGAATGGACCTCCTAACATGGGGTCCCTAAAATCCCTGACAAGAGATCCGGAGTACCCACCCACTCCCTAGGCCGGAACTTTTACCCCAACTTATTGGAGCAAAGTTAGCTCCACGTAAAATTTGCTCTTTAGTTCCCTGACGGGGACCTACACTCTCTGTCAATTATGACATTGACAGAAGGAAAAGTTGAGCTACCTCACGTGCTCGAACACGTTCACTTGACTGTTCTTTTTTTGGCTATATCGTTTTACTTTTTTGCTTTTCTTGCTTTCTTTTTCTTTTTCTTTTTTTTTGATTTCAAAGTGCACAGCTCTCCATCAAGCGGTAAGGATCTGCCCCTGAGACCATCTCTGCATAGAAAATCCAGAACCTCAACCATCCAAATTCTGAAAACCATCGCATCAGACAACAGTGATTATGAACCCAATGTGAGTACAGATATTTTTTTCCGAACACCACACACTCTGTATCACCTAGAGGGGGAAACCCTCCCTCTATGCACATCCACCAGCTCATACTACCTAGCTATCACCAGATATCACCACTATGGCCGTACGTTTTCTCTCTATTAATACCAAGGGGCTGAACCACCCCGTAAAAAGGAAGTCCCTATGGAATGAAGCACTAACCAACAAAACTGATATTGTTTGCGCACAAGAGACACACTTTTGCAAAACGTCAGCCCCTAAATGCGCCCACAAGAATTTCCCTCATGTTTTTTTTGCAAACGCGGATAAGAAAGCAAATGGGACAATGATAGCTATCAGAGACACGGTGGCGTTCACGCTCCACACCAAACTCATAGACCCCCTAGGTCGATACATCATTTTAATCTGTGATATCAATCAAACTACGTATACTGTCGTCAATATCTATGCCCCCAACAAGCATCAGTTACGCTTTTTCAACAAGATTATGAAAAAAATCAATAACGTCAAGAAGGGGATGCTTATTATCTGTGGGGACTTCAATATTGTTCCTGACCCCTACATAGACTCAACCACTAAAGCGAGGCGCCAAGTTCAATCCCTTCAGGACACCATTCATAGAGAGGACCTATATGACGTGTGGAGATGTCATCACCCAGGAGAAAGGGACTTTTCTTTTTTTTCTGCCCCTCACCACACGTACACAAGAATAGACCTGTTCCTCACTGACCAACGTACACTATCTAAGGCAATCACCTCAACCATCAACTCTATCACCTGGTCGGACCACGCGTCCATCACTCTCCATATTAAGGACTCTTCCATGGTGGACACAATCCCACTCTGGAGAATGAACTCCTTTCTTTTACAGCAACCGGACACAAAAAAAGTCATTGAAGATCACCTCTCTGAATTTTTTACATTTAATGGTCCATCTATGCAAAACAAATTTACTCTATGGAATGCCCATAAAGCATTCATAAGGGGGATCTTTATTCAGTTGGGGGCAAGGGCGAAGAGGCGAAGGCAAAACAAATTGAAAGAGATCACTGAAAACATAAAAAAACTAGAAGCTGACAATAAAACACTAACCTCCAATACACTTTCAAAACAACTGAGCCAATTGCGACATGATCTCAAACTCCTACTGATGGAGGACTTTGAGAGAACCTCCAAAAAGCTCAAAATGACATACTACTCTCACGGGAACAGAGCTGGCAAGCTCCTAGCCCACCAAATAAAAGGACATAGAGGGAAAACCAAAATCCCCTATATCCTACATTCCACAAAACACACGAAAATGCATCATCCACAGGATATAGCGGATGCCTTTAGTAACTACTACGGCACCCTCTATAACCTTAAAGATGATAGAGAAACGCCCCAACCCACCCCCAAATTAATAGAGGACTTCCTACAGCAGATCTCGCTACCAAAACTCTCCCCTCATCAATTAGAATGCTTGAACGCCCCGTTCACAGCAGAGGAAATCCACGATGTTATAGGCTCTATTCCAATCAACAAATCCCCAGGCCCTGATGGCTTCATAGGGGAATACTACCAGACATTTAAAAACATTCTTACCCCCCACCTATCTGATATCTTCAATGCAGCTGCCGCCTCTTCCTCCTTCCCCCCTGAGATGTTGAAAGCTATTATTGTCACCATACCCAAGCCAGGGAAAGCTCCAGACAGCCCCGCTAATTTCCGTCCCATCTCGCTGTTAAACGCAGACTTAAAAATATATGCGAAACTACTGGCCAAACGAATGATTGACTTAATGCCCCAACTGATCCATCCTGACCAAACAGGTTTCACTAAAGGCCGCCAAACCTCTGACGCCACCAGGAGATTGACCAACATCATCCATTTGACTGAGTCCCGTCGGAGGCCTTCTCTGCTACTAGCTTTGGATGCGGAGAAGGCCTTCGACAGGGTCCACTGGGGATACCTCCTTGGGGTGTTGGAGAAATTTGGGTTCTCAGGACCCATTCTGGCATCAATTATGGCTCTGTACTCAGAACCCTCAGCCCAAGTCTACACAGCAGGTGTACTATCAACCCCCTTTAAAATTACTAATGGCACCCGACAAGGTTGTCCATTGTCCCCCCTGATTTTTAACTTAATTTTGGAACCATTAGCAACCCTCATTAGAACACACCAGCACATTACAGGGATCTCATCCCATGGCTCTGAACACGTCATCAGCTTATTTGCAGATGACATCATTATGATGCTCACTAACCCCGAGAAATCCCTGGCTTCGGTGTATGACGTACTACAAAGGTTTAATAGAGTCTCTTATTACAAGGTCAATGAAAGTAAATCTCATATACTCGGTATAGGTATAAACACCCAACTACAGAACTCTCTCAGTTCACGGTTTCCATTTGTATGGAGTAAAGAAGGTATTAAATACCTAGGTATCACACTAACGGCATCCACAAGTAAACTATACCAGGCTAATTACATATCTTTCCTAAATGCCCTCCCGATGAAATTACAAACCATTGCAAAAACAGAGCTCCTATGGTCAGGGCGCTTAGCAGCATTCAAAATGACAATCTTGCCCCAACTAATCTATATATTTAGGACCCTCCCCATTCCGGTTCCTAACATTTTCTTCTCCAAACTTCAATCGCAGATCAATAAGTTTTTGTGGTTGGGGAAAAAAGCAAGATGGGCCTTCCAAAATTCAATAGCAGCTAGAACGGCGGGTGGAGTAGGCAATATACTGGTTAAAGACTATTACACGGCTTCTATACTGTCTCAACTCCGCATATGGTTCCCCAATTCTCCTACCCCTAGATGGAAGGAACTAGAAGAAGGTCAAATTACCAACACCAACCTCTTTAATCAATTAATGGCATCCTCGTTCGGCCACAGAGTCACTACCCCTTTAGCACCCACAATTAGGGCATCCCTGCAAGCCTGGGAAACCTTGCTGAAGCAGCCACTCACAACATCCCCTGCTTCTTCACTCCCAATTCCTATCACAAGCCTATCAGGGATTATCCCTGACCTACACATAACACACTGGAACGACCAGGGAATACATAACATATCAGACCTTATGATCGGCCCAGCAGTGAAAACATTCAGATCCCTACAACTAGAGTTTGGTCTGAGCGACTCAGAACAGTACAAATACATCCAAATAAAACACTTCCTCCGATATAATACTAGAACCTCCATCCAGTTACCTTGGAAGGTGGTATTGTTCTTCACCAAACCCGCACCTAACACTAAAGGGATCTCATTATTTTATAATACCCTCAACAACAAACTAATATTTGTTAAGAACCCCAACATTATAGCTTGGGAGCGGGACCTACACACATCCTACACTATCGAACAATGGCAGGCCGCCTTAAAAGCAACCTTCTCTGCTACCAAATCTATAAACTTATGGGAACTACACCAAAAGCTCTTACTACGCTGGTACCTAACTCCACATAAAACTTCTAAATTTAATAACCAAACCTCACCACTATGCTGGAGGAACTGCAAATGTTTAGGCACCCTTCTCCACACTTTCTGGGACTGCCCCAAGCTCCTCCATTTATGGGATGAGATTTTTAAACTACTCAGACTCATATTACAATGCCCTATCCCTAAAACCCCAGGCTTAGCTGTTCTATCCTTAGGCGTAGAAGCACTACCTAAAACTACTAGGAACATAGTCTCCCACGTCCTACTCAGCACCAGATTGGTGATAGCCAGACACTGGAGGACCCCTGACCCACCCCTACTGAAAGAAATAATAATGACCACAAACACGCACGCCACATACGAAACTATGTTTGCCTCTTCCCTGGGTAAACTCCAGGACGCACAAGCTCTTTGGAAACCGTGGACTGATTGGATATCCAAGAACGGATCTCAATATTACTAACTTAGTCTCTTATGTAATGAGATACTATGCACTAGTTAGTTTTCCTTACTTTCTTCCTATTTAAGCTCTCTGTTTCCTTTTTTTTTTTTTTTTTTTTCCTTTTCTTTTCTCCCCTTCTCCTTCTCTGTCTGCCTTTTATTTGCCTTCTTGTTCATGCCTCAGTAAAAGAGAATATACCTGCATCACTCCTGCTGCTTGCGGTAGATGAGTGCTGGGTCTCCCCTCCTATAGTACAGTTTGATCCCACTTGGGGTACTTGAGGGGAGACACACCTTCTCTGCGGTAGGCCTCAAAGACAACTTGCTCAAACCACTTGCGACTACACCAAAGCACACTGCTTGTCATGACTTTTAGCATATATGTTTCCTCTAGCCTTGGAACGCCAGCAAACTAGCAGCTACATATAGGCATGTAACTCTCATGTTCAAAGGTATTCTCATGTTCTGTTACGTATTGTACCCTGTTATGGTACCTCTGTATTTCATATGAAAAATTTAATAAAAACTATTGAAACAAAAGGATGGCCCAATACCAGATCAGCGGTTTTGTCCAAAAGGGCTTGGGCCGCAAAGACGGCTCTAAGACAGGAGGGTCCCCCCCTGGCCACTGGGTCCAGTTGGCAGGAGTAATAACCAACGGGCCTGAGCCTATTGCCATGGGCCTGAGCCAAAACTCCTGTGGCATGTCCCTGTCTCTCCGAGACAAACAGTTTGAAAGTCTTTTCATAGTTTGGGAGGCCCAAAGCAGGGGCTGTGGAGAGGATTTCCTTCAGAACTTCAAAATTGTTCATAGCCTCTGGGGAGAGCAGGAATGGATCAGATTTCAGGGCATCGTAGAGAGGCTGCATCAAGAGGGAGGCTCCCGGGATCCAAGAGCGGCAATAGGAGATTAATCCTAGGAAAGCATGTAGGGGCTTCTGACCTCGGGGCAAAGGGATGGCTTTGATTGTAGCAACTCTTTCTTCAGTGAGATGCCGAGTGCCTTGGGAGATGCAGTGACCTAGGAAAACTACCTTCTCTTTGCGCCACTGGACCTTTTGTTTTGAGGCCTTGCATCCTTGCTCAGCCAGGTGGTGGAGGAGACTTTCGGAGAAGATGGTGGCGTCTTCAAGGGTGTCTGAACAGAGCAGGAGGTCATCTACATATGGGAGGAGCACAACGTCAGGGTGTAATTTCATCCAGGTGTCCAGGATGAGGGCCATTGCTTTGGCGAACTGAGAGGGGGAGTTCTGTGCGCCTTGAGGGATAACAGTCCAGGTATAGCCGATCCCGCCATTACTGAACGCAAAAAGAAACTGACAACGGGGGTCAAGGGGTACACTGAAGTAAGCGTTCGCTAAGTCCACTACCGTAAAGTATTTTGCTGTAGGTGGTATTCCTGCAAGCAAGGTGTGTGGGTTGGCCACGATAGGCGTCTCCAATACAGTAGCTTCGTTTACGGCCCTGAGGTCTTGTACCATTCTGTATTTTTCTGGCTCTCCTTTTGCTGTCCGTTTCTTCACTGGGAACAGTGGTGTGTTGCACGGAGATGTGCAGGGTATCAAAGCTCCATTTGACAGAAAGGTCTCAATTTGCTTTGAAATAGATGCAGCTTGGGCTGGTTTCAAGGGGTACTGTGGCCTTCTGGGCAAGGGGGCCCCAGGTTTCAGCCGCACCATGACTGGTGGCACTTTTAGATGTCCTACATCTTCAGGCCCTGTGGACCATAGGCATGCTGGGACTCGATCCAAGACTTCCTTTGGGATTCCAACTTCACATTGTGCATCCAAAGATAACAAAAGAGGAACGGAGCACAGTGCTGAGGCATCATCGACGGTTAGCGGTGAGGAGACCAGAACACCACCATCGGGTTGGAAGGAAATGGAAGCCTGGAGTCTGGACAAGACATCAGCCCCTAACAGATTTAAGGGGCATGTGGAAGAGACCACGAATCTTGCTAGCAGATCAGGAAAATTGCCAACTTGCAGAGGACGGGTAAGGGGATTCTTCCTGGGTATTCCATCCACCCCTATGCATGTTACATCGATGTCTGATAGGAACGAGGTATCAGATAGTTCTTCTGCCCTAATCACGGACCTGGCAGCACCTGTGTCACATAAGAAAACGGTAGGATGCCCTTCGATGGGTAGGGTTATCTTCGCCAGAGGGCCTCCTGAATCTCCAGAGGACACCATTGTAGGGGTAAGTGACACAGGCTTGCCGGAATCCTAGCGGAGAAGGTCTATGTGGTCTGGTGGGGGTGGGGGAGGAAGAGGAAGATTGTCATGTCTCTGATGTTGGGCGTCTTCGCGTGGGTTACAGTTGGGGCCTGGTTGCCTGTGGGTGAACCTCCGAGGACTCCGGCATTCCCTCCTGTAATGGCCGAATTTTCCGCAGTTGTAGCAAACACGTGGATTTTGTGTTGGTGGGAGAGGATATGGCGTGTCAGAGGCTACCATGAGAGGAGCTATCAGTTTTTTGCTGCCCTGTGCAGATTCTAGGCCTTTTGCCACTAATAACAACGTCTCAAGGTCCATTACTCTGTACTCCGGGCGTGATAAGATCAGACCCTTTCGGATTGACTCTTTAAGACCTGAGACAAATGCAGCAGCCAGCATGTGTTTATGTGCTTTAGTCAGTGTGCTAAAACCCAAATCAATAAACACTTGCGTTATCCTATTGTGATATTTCTCAACGGATTCACCTTTATCCTGTGTAATCTCTTGTATACTCGTCGCTTGGTCTGCCAAGCGGTCTTGAGCCCATCTCTTCAATTGCATCACAAAATCACAACCTGAGTCATAAGTACTGTCAACATGATATTCATCAAAGCATTTCTCCATTACTGGCCAATAAGCATCCCCTGCTTTTATCTCGCACAGGCTCACCAAATCCCGCCATGCTGCCGAATATGTCTTTTGGATCTGGGCGATCCTTCTGTAAAATGGCATGGGATGCCTTTCAGGATCTGGCAGGCTCGTGACAAGAGTAGCAACCTGAGTGGGGTTGAAATTTATGTACATCAAGGGAGATCCTGGTGCTGCAGGCATTCCCCTCAGGGATGACATAGATTGTCTTTGGTGGCGTGAGGGTCCAGAGGGGGCACCGGGAGGCTGCTGTGGGGGACGTGACTGTGTGTCACTATGAAATGGCCAGAGTGGGTCCAGGGTAAGTGGGTTGTGGGGTGACAGGCTGTCAAATGGATTATTAGACAGTAGCTCTCCAGCTTCTGAGTCATATAAGGGAATGGATCCAATGCGGGGTGTGCCTTGAAATTTAACGGTCGGTTGTCTTAGGATTGTATCTGTCCTGGCAGCCTCAGCCACCCTGGCAACAGGGCTAGCGCGACTTTGGTCAGGACTTTGGTGGCTGGGACCGGGCTGAGTAAGATCAGGACTGGCTGCCTCATCTTCCTGGTCAGAGAAAGAGCCCATCATTAATGGGGTAGGTTGGGCTTTATAATATGTTCCAGAAGATTGGTCTATTACTGGATATATGTGGGTGGGTTTTGGTGCAGGGGTTTCAGATGGTGTCAAGTGTGTGTGGTGGCAACCAGATGGAGTAAACACAGACAAATGTGTCCCGACCACATCCAAGCATGGTGGAGGTGTGGGGGGATGAGGTGGAGGTGTCAGAGGAGAGGCGTCACTGTGCACAGGGGAAAGGACAGTGCCAGAGGGGCGATGCCCTCTTCCTAAGGACCGGACACCATCATAGGGCGGTGGCTGGCTGGCTGTTTTGAATTTTGACCCATTTACTGGCCTTTTATACACATAGACAATACAACCATTTTGATACACTTCCTCCTCTGTCCACCCTTCTTCATGAATAGCTTTTGCAACTTTAAACCAAGCATCTGCAGTTCGCAACAGCCCATTGTCTGACAGCAAACCCCTTTTCCCTTTCAAAAGCGCACGCCATTCATTTGGCTGCAACCGACCTCCCAAATGCATAGTGACCCCACACACTTTTGCCAATTTCTTCCCCTTCTTGATAGCATCTACTCCTTCTCGCTCTAACACCAAATCACAAGCCAAACTACCTTCTTTAGGTCTCTCCAATTTCTGCCCCATCGTTAGCTATTGGGAAGTTTATGTGTCCAGGCTCAGGTTTTGTATGGCAGTTTTACGAAGCTGTCTGGACTCAGAAGGGTCCGACAATCCTCTGACTGCCACCTGTCCTCGATCGGACCACCCTCCAATATATAACGCTACTTTGCTATATTCTGTCTTGAGGACTGAGATATTTATGCGTGTCTGCTCAGGAATTTAGACGGGTCACGAGGCTGTCTTGGACTCAAAAGGGTCCGACAATCCTCTATCCGTCACCTGGTACCGGTTCAGACTATATCACAGTCTCAAGTTAACGAGGACAAAAGTATAGAGAGAGAGAGAGAGAGAGAGAGAGAGAGAGAGAGAAAGGAACGTCTACAGTGCTCGACTGCCACACAGGACTCCTGCGTGCGTCTTCCCAAAACGTAGACTGGTCACAGGCCCGAGGGGTGGCCACAGGTTGGGTTCGAGTAATATGCGACCAATTATTACTCTCATCAAGACAGAACAGACAAAACACATGAAAATTCAATAATGCATCACTTCAAATTTCATTTACATTTCCCAAACCCATGCCTAGATTCCTCACTCTATCCTTTTCTTCCTCTTCAAACTGTTCTGGTTGTTGAGATTGTAACGGACACCTTTCTGCTGCGTGTCCCCTCCTTCTAACCTCACTTTCTATAGCCTGTGGCGACTTGCCAACCTCAAATTTAACTGGATAATGTACGTTTAGTCTGAATACCAACACATCCGGGATCCTTGCCAGCAGGGGTTTGTAACCAAGAGCTTCTTTCTCATATCCTGGCTCTACCACTTTAACCAACCCCCAGCCTCCTTCGTGTATCCCGAACAACAGTCCACAAACACACTTAGGACATGACATAACCACCAGTAAACAACAAGACGTGACCAACAACCAACTATACAACAATATGTATGACAACAGCAGCCGTAATGAAATACAGGATTGTTCAGATCTCACGGGATCCCCACGCCACCGATGGGCGTATTCCTGACGCCCCCTCCTGGTTACCCGTGCTTCACTGCACCCGTGCTTCACTGCACAATTATTTGTTCCCCAGGAGGAGTTTAAACCACGTCAACTAATTCATCCGTGACTATATAATCAATCCCTCATTCCCAACAGCTGCCACAAAAACACAAGATCAATCAATAAACAGGACAAAACAAATATAGAACAAAAACAGGCTGCAGATATAATTAGTACAGGTTCGATAGGCTATGGGCAAGAAGTACCTGTCTCTTTGCTGACCGTGGAGAGCCGATATAGACAGAGACTAGCCAATCACGGGTACAGGATAAACAGTAGACTAGATATACAAGATATCAAATGAGCCTTACCGTTCTCAGAGCTGATCAGTTCTCCTCCAGTCTCCGTGAGTTGGCCTGTCTCAGTCCCTCCTCGATCGGCTCCCCCGGTACAGAACCCAAATAGCCCCACGTTGGGCGCCAACTGTTTTGGAAGGACCAGAACCAAGTCCAGTATTCTTATATCTGCCCCTGGTCTAATTATTAAAAATGAAGCGTGCACGCTCTGAAGTAATCACTCTGAGTCTGTGTCCAGTGTGAAATTACTTTCGCTCTTTATTTCCTCTTTTTCTTTGAAGTTTATATAAGAATAAAATGGGAGGACTTTCAAACAAGCAAGGCGAGACATATGCAAAGAGAATTGCGACATATTACTGTAACAAGTGTATGTGTTTTAGTTAATTAAGCTGAGGTTGCAATTAATCCTAACTATGTTAGATAATATTAGATATTTTGGTAACTTCTTCTTCCTTCGAGACGTTGGATGTTGATGTGACATCATGTCTGTCTGTCTGTCTCGGGTCCAGTTCTCGGAAGGAGAGGCACTATCTGAGTTAGCATTAAGGTCAAAACAATCAAACACAGCAATGACTTAATGTTACACATTGAAATATACATTTTAGCCTTAGCAGTCTACCTAATACCTTATAGATGATAATACTTCATTCTAATATTACCTTAACCACATCCATTACATATATATATATATATATATATATATATATATATATATATATAGCACATTATACTGAATATTAATACTGTTGTGCTCAAGGAATAGTTGGGTGGAATCACTATATTCTGAGCTACTGCTTTCTAATTGCACAAACACGACTCAAATATGACTTTTTTTTTCCCTAAATGAAGGCAAGACAGTTTTTGTCAGGAAACTGGCACTGCAATCAGCTAACAAGTGAAAAAACTGTTTCATAATACATGATTTTAATTGTGATACCTGTAACTTCTTCCTACAGTTGTGCCCACAATCTTATTCCTGTTTAAAGTGTACTGTATCTAAGCCCAAAAGCAAAAATGTAATATATTGCAGGTTACGAGTTCTTATGATGGTTGCAGTCTCTTTTGCAACCATCTTTTCCTTGTTTTTCACCTGATGATCCTGCACATAACACATTTCTCCTAGAGTGAAGACTCTGTCAATAACACACCTTATACATTTAGAAAGGAAATTTAATCAGACCAATAAAATTCTAAAAAAACATAAAGAGCAGCTGAACACAGGGTCAAATGATCAAATCCCAATAAAAAACATGATTTAAGGTAGTGCAGCGCTAAAACATATAAACAAAAGTAAAACAAATAAAATAAAGTTCATAGGCAGCAGAACACATGAGCACCAAGAGAAAGTGTCCAAAAAGAGCTTCTATGTATGATTATAAAGGTGAATCTGTGCCATGCCTCCACCACTAAAGATGCTAGCAGCTCACCTCAATGAGTGGACCCCAGAATGAACATATGGGTCACAAGCTCTTTTCCCTCTTAAGGGTATTTGATACTGTGTCAGTTGATACAATTTCCACTGGGTAAATATGTTCACTGAACTGAGCTGACAGGAAGGATCCCTCGCTTGGCACTCTGCACTCTACAATCTTGTTGTAATGAACAGGAACTCGGGTTTACAAGGTACATGAAATAAAAAGGAGTATATAGTGCTCTCTGCAAGTAAGACTGTTTATTTTGATAAAGAATAAAACTTACAAGTACGACACTGCAACCCAGTGCCTGATATATGAACATGTATAAACAACTCCACATGGATCAGCGATGGCCGAGGGTGACGTCACGTCATTCCCTTCCGTACACATTATGTCCCAGGGGCGGGACTTTGTCAGCGGATACGGAATGACGTAAGGCACCCACTTAATATAGTTTCGGCCAGTAACTGTGGGAACAAGAAGCCTTATCACATGGTGTATCACCAAGGCAACTCTGCGCTCTCCTGGAACCTGCTAGGAAGTGTCCATAGACATTAACATCATATAGTAAAAAGTCCACAGCAAGCTAGCCTAATGGGACTTTGTAATGCAAACACAAACTCGTGTATTGACATCTAAATCTGTATATTGGCTTATGGCATTAATCCTGTCCCTGATAAAGTACCTAATCGAGGAGTTGTTGACTTTCCATTACCAACCCCTAGAGGAAATCCCATTCATGTTTACAAATACCCTGATCAAGAGGGAAATTTCACTCCTCAGAGAGATAACCAATATCAAGTATTTAGAGGAAATAATCAGAGGGAAAAAAAAAACATGAATGCCAACATATACTGTGACATACTGAAGCAGAGCATAATCCCCTCCCTTCAACGACTGGGCCACAGGGCAGTATTCCAACATGATAACAAACCCAAATACACCTCCAAGACAACAACCACCTTGCTAAAAAAGCTGAGGGTAAAGATGATGAACTGGCCAAGCATGTCTTTAGACCTAAACCCAATTGAGCATCTGTGGGTCCTCCTCAAACTGAAGGTGCAAGAGCGCAAGGTCTCTAACATCCACCAGCTCCGTGATATCATCATGGAGGAGTGGAAGAGGACACCAGTGGCAGCCTGTAATGCTCTGGTAAACTCCATGCCCAAGAGGGTTAAGGCAGTGCTGGAAAATAATGGTGGCTACATAAAAGTTTACACTTTGTGCCCAATTTGGACATTTTCATTTAGGGGTGTACTCACTTTTGTTGATAGCGGTTTAGACATTATTGGCTGTGTGTTGAGCTTTCTTGAGGGGGCAGCACATTTACACTGTTATACAAGCTGTGCACTCACTACTTTACATTGTAGCAAAGTGCAATTTCTTCAGTGTTGTCACATAAAAAGATATAATAAAATATTTACAAAAAATGTGAGGGGTGTACTCACTTTTGTGAGATACCATATATATGTAAATATATATATATATATATATATATATATATATATATATATATATATATATATATATATATATATATATATATATATAGTATTTCAGGGTAGTAAGGGGGAATGGGAATAGGGTTATTTGGTGTAATTTTAAAGGAAATAGGGGGTAGTGGGGGAAAAGGGTCTCAGTCCCTCCCCCCTCTTATCAAAGGGGAAGGATAAGGAAGGGAAAAGGGAAAGAGATAGAGACTCACTATACACTAATATTAAGTAATTTTGGTTGTTCGTGGTTGGTAATGGGGAATGTTAATTTGTACAGAGGGTTTGGGGGTTGTGGGGGTTGTTTATAGGGAGGGAAATTGATTGATGGAATGAGTCAGGGAAATATGGGCCCGTTTCTGTCCCTATGAAGAACTTTGAAAGCTTTGAAGTGTATATATTCTAGGAGTGACCCATTTTTATGTTTTTGAATGATTTGTGTGTATATGTATATATGTGTTTTTTGAAATGTTTGTAAGATTTTATGTTTATATAAAAATTTATAAAAAATAATTAATCTGAAAATAGGTTGTTTTAATTTCTCACTGGTTTTTATGCTTGTGGGTGGTATACTGCCTGCAGGCATTCAAAAGTTAATACTAAAAAGCGTAAAGAGTTTTTGGCCTCAGTGACTTATACAGCAATTGATAACATGTTGGTGCACATGTTATCAATTGCTGTATAAGTCACTGAGGCCAAAAACTCTTTACGCTTTTTAGTTGGTGTAACAGTTGGTGTTGAACATGTGCTTGAATGTGATTGCGGTCTGCAATATATTGGCAGGACCTCCAGACAACTGCATGTTCATATAGGAGAACATGTAAAGAATATTAAAAAAGGATTGAAAACCCATAATATCTTTAGACACTTTCGATTAGTTCATAATCGAGACCCTAGGGGTCTCAAATGTTGGGGTCAAGAGACGTTGGAGAGGAGGTAATTTTATTTGTCATTTAAGCCCAGGGAATCTTATTGGATACATGAGACTAAGGTTTTAGTACCAGCAGGCTTAAACATAGATTTTGATATTAATTGTTTCATTTCTGTTCGTTAATAGGTAATTATCATTTAATGTGGATGGATTTTGTTTAAGATCAATGATGACCGTGGATTTAATATGCACAGGCGTTTAACACACACCTTCATTTTAGGTGGGAAGTTTCAGGAAAAAAGCTTACATTTTAAATAGAACTTTGAAGCAAAATAAGGGTCAGTGCACACCGATGCAGCCTCACCATTGCCCATCTGCAGCCTAATCAATGCCATCAGCAGCCTCACAATTGCCCACCAATGCAGCTTGATCAATGTCCATCTGCAGCCTCACAATTGCCCATCAATGTAGCTTGATCAATGCACATCTGCAGCCTCACAATTGCCCATCAGTGCAGCCTGATCAATGCCCATCTACAGTCTCAAAATTGCCCATCAATGCAGCTTAATTAATGCCCATCTGCAGCCTCACAATTGCCCATCAATGCAGCTTGATCAATGCCCATATGCAGCCTCACCATTGCCATGAATGCAGCCTAATCAGTGCCCATCTGTAGCCTCACCTTAGATTACTGCTGCTTCGGAGGGGACGGGGAGGGGGCGGAGCGTGCACCGTCAGATTACATACAGCGAGAATCTCCTGTTTACTCGGTGGCCTCTTTATTACAAAGTTCTATGATAGACAGAACACTGGTCCAATGCCAGCCCAGGAAACGGGTCTTCCTATTACAGAGCCCGCAAACAGGAGATTCTCATTGTATGTAATCTGACGGATCTTGTCCCATTCCCTCCTGGGCAGCCCAAATTGCAGTATCAGCATACAACACACACACACACTATTTTCACCCATTTTCAGGGTTAAAAAGTGAGTGTTATATGCCAATAAATACAGTATTTAAATATCAGCTTTAAAACTAATCTCTAGGCTGTTTGTGCATCAATGGCTACTGTCAGTCCTGCTAGTACCATTTTAAAAAAGTATAATATATTATACTGGATTTATATAGCGCCAGTGGTTTACGCAGCGCTTTACAATGTAGAGCGGGAACAGTACAATTACAATACAGTTCAA
Source organism: Lithobates sylvaticus (assembly GCA_028564925.1). NCBI lineage: Eukaryota > Metazoa > Chordata > Amphibia > Anura > Ranidae > Lithobates > Lithobates sylvaticus. The sequence continues at coordinate 458,931,975 of CM053027.1, read as the reverse complement.
TACAGAAGGAATAGGAGGGCCATGCTCATGGAGCTTATAGTCTAAAGGGAGGGGGTGGTGGTACAAAAGGTAATCGCTGTGGAGGTTGATCTGATAGAGGTTATTCAGGTACAGTTCTTAAGTGGATGCGGGGAAGGCTTCCCTAAATAAGCATGTTTTCAGGGAAGGCCTAAAGTTGGACAGCGTAGGGGCTGACCAGACATACAGTACTAGGGCTAGGCCATAGGCTAGTTCAGGCTTCTAATTTTACTTTGCTTTATACACTAAAATGTGATGGTGTTCAGTGCAGAAATGTATAGATATAGATACCCAGTATGTAATGAAACAAAAGTGATGTGTAAACAATGCTACCTTCTGGAAACATGCCATTTAGATGATTGCTAAATGTACTTGTAGCACAATAGCTTAGAAAAGTTGTATTTATATATTTTTTGAAAGGACTACGTACTAAACAAACAAAAAATATTTTCTACAAATGTATTTAGGTGGAGGGTTTTGAATTCAACCCAAATACAGGGGATCTGTAATTATAGTAAAAGTAGATCTGTGTTTTGAAGAAATGAAAAATCCCTATTTGTTGTTCAGTGAGAACTAAAACAAAAGTTAAATAACATAGTTTAAAATTGTCCTTTCCTTGTTGTCTTTATTGAGAAATGGTGTTATTATTTTTACCCAGCAGGAGACTACAAAATTTGACTCTGCCATAGCTTGAAACCATTTTTAGATTATTTGTTTAGTAAAGATGATACAATTTGCAAACTACAAAAACTAAACACATATGCATTAGCTGTTTATTTTATTCTCCTATATTTTATAGATACATGGCAGTGGGTCTGATTTACTGAAGAGAAATGAACAAGAAGAGATATAAATTCAAATGGCATGCTTGCATTACAGGATTGGATGTGCATGCAGATTACACAGGAGGTTTGATGAACCCAGGGAAAATCCGCTAAATCTGAATATTGCACTGACATTGTCATCTTTAGTTGCTGGATCTTGTTTTTTTTTTTTTTTTTTTTTTTTTCAAGGCAAATGTGCCAGCTTTTTTTTTTTCTTGCTGGTTTTTATGCTTGTGGGTGGTATACTGCCTGCAGGCATTCAAAAGTTAATACTAAAAAGCGTAAAGAGTTTTTGGCCTCAGTGACTTATACAGCAATTGATAACATGTGCTACAGTTGGTGTTGAACATGTGCTTGAATGTGATTGCGGTCTGCAATATATTGGCAGGACCTCCAGACAACTGCATGTTCATATAGGAGAACATGTAAAGAATATTAAAAAAGGATTGAAAACCCATAATATCTTTAGACACTTTCGATTAGTTCATAATCGAGACCCTAGGGGTCTCAAATGTTGGGGTCAAGAGACGTTGGAGAGGAGGTAATTTTATTTGTCATTTAAGCCCAGGGAATCTTATTGGATACATGAGACTAAGGTTTTAGTACCAGCAGGCTTAAACATAGATTTTGATATTAATTGTTTCATTTCTGTTCGTTAATAGGTAATTATCATTTAATGTGGATGGATTTTGTTTAAGATCAATGATGGCCGTGGATTTAATGCATTTAAAAAAAACGATGTCCCCGATGTAAATCCATCATCAATTATGCAGCCCTCCACACCTGAAAAAAAAAAATGCTCCCGCAGTCCATGAAGGCTGGTCGCCTACTGCAGGCTCTTCCACTTGACAGTTTCTTATATAGGTAAGGGTGGAGCCACCTGGCAATGTCACCTGGTGGCACCGCCCCCTTGGGACATCACGGACCAATGCATAATGGTTTGGCAATGTCATCATGGGACTCCGCCCCTTGCCTATATAAAAATTGTCAAACGGCAGAGCCTGCAGTAGGCGACCAGCCTTCAGAGACGGTGTGAGAGTTTTTATTTTTTTTATTTTGCGGGTGCGGCATACGGTGTGATTGACAATGGATCTACATCGGGGGGACACAGTTTTTTTCTTTTTTAATAAAGTCAAAAACTGTCTCTGTGTTTTTATTACTTTTTCACACTTTTTTGTGAATGAGTAGGGGTAGTACCCCTACTCATTCACATGGGGGGGCTGGGATCTGGGGGCCCCCTTCTTATAGGCAACAAATGTTTGGGTACATGCCTATGGCCCCTTTCACACATGAAACATGTACATTAGATCAGTTCAGTCACGTTTTTTTATCATCAGTTGTTGTCAGTAAACATCAGTTTTTATCCATTTTCATTTCCGTCTTACATCCGTTGTCATCCGTTTTACATCCGTTTTTCATCCGTTTATGTCCGTTTTCATCCGTTTGTGTCCAGTTTTATTCGTTTATGTCCGTTTTTATCCGTTTTTATCCGTTTATGTCCATTTTTTATCTGTTTTTATCCGTTTATGTCAGTTTTTTATCAGTTTTTAAAAAAAAAAAAATTAAAACTGTATTTAATCCGTTTTTCATGAATTATGGGAATTTTCCCATGATTCCTTGTTTTTGGGTCATAGGTTATTTGTAATGTATGCATATTAAATTACATATTTTGATGAAAAACGTATGTCAGCAGATCGGATATGAACGGATCGTCCGCTAACATCCGTTTTTTCGTCCGTTCCGTTTTTTTACGGAAGTACTCCTTTCTTTTTTTGTTTACAAACTATTTTTATTATTGTAGAAGTTCATAGTTTAGTACAAATGTGTAAAAGAAACATATGTACATCCAATATATCAAGTATGTACTTAATATAAGGTGAATAGTACATAAAAGCACTTTAGACTCCCTTCAAAGAGAAAGAACACAGCATTACAACAGAAGAACAATAAGGATGAGATCTAAGTATGAAGTTTTCCTATAAGGTTGTATAATTTAAAACACATCTTTGTTCTATAATGATATGTATCATTAGGCTGTATAAGGTGATGTTTAAGGGAAATGTGCATGGTATCAAAGAGTGTATGGTGGATACCATCTGAGAGTTTTATTTGTTCCATTCTACTCAATACCTGGGACCAAGGAACCGTTGATGAATGCCAATTAAAAGCTATCATGCAGTAAATTGAGTTAAACAGTGGGTGTATTAGTCTAATATTCTGTGTGGGTACATTAGGTATAGATGCAAACAATAAACACACCTGAGGAGTGAGGGGAATTTTGTTGCCTATAACATATTCAATCTTAGCAGCTGCTTGTAGCCATATGGGTTTCAAAATGTTGCAGTTACAGAAGGTATGTTGCTCTGGGCATCCCCTGAAACATGTGGGAGATACCGATGGATAAAATTTGTTTATTTTATATGGGGTTAGATACCATCTGGTGAGTAACTTGATGGCTGTTTCTCTTGCCGAAATTGAGCGAGTACATTTCAGTAGGTTTTGGATCATAGTGGTCCATTCCGGTAGTGCAAAAGATTGGTCCAAGTCAATTTCCCATTAAAGCATTGGTTTTGACTTTTCTGAGAGGGAAAACTAATTGAAAGCAGCAATATATCCTAGAGATTAATCCCTTATCCCATGGTGAGGAGAAGCAGATTTGTTCAAAATGGAAATAGTGGGATTGTAATGTTAGAAAGAAGTATTTTTGGTAGAATTATTCAATTTGAGTATAATGTGGTAATTATGATACTGAGAGATTGTATGGTTCACATAGATCTGAAAAAGGGTGAAATTTAGGGATAGGGATTTCAAAGTAGTGTGGTTGCATACTTTCCATGTATAGAAAGTGCTGCTTTTTCTAAAATCCGGGGAGAAGCGGGGGTCTCCTATAAAGGATGCTGGGGGGGGGGGGGGGTCATAGAAATCAAGTCAAATTTATCTTTTTTTATCTGTGCCATAATTGATATGAGTGAGCCACCACCATATTTAAGGGAAGGATCTCTGGGTTGAATCGACTTGGGCCATAATGATGGATTGAAGATGGAATGGTATAAGTAATTATTCTTCAAAATGTAACTAAGAAACTTGATTTGAAGGAGCAAACCATTGAGATAACTGTGTAAGTGTAAATATTGCTTCTAGGTAATAAGACCATAAGTTAGGAAAGCTTAAACCACCATTTTATTGAGATCTATGCATGAGAGCGTAATCAAACCTAGTTTTTTTGTTGAGCCATATAAAGTTGTTAATTTCTCTTTGAAGGGAGTCTAAGGTGCTTTTAGGGATCAGTATGGGTAAAGCTCTAAAATGAAAAAGTAGCTTAGGTAAAATCACCATTTTGGTAGCATTTATTCTCCCCAAATAGGAGATGCGATAATTAGACCATAATTTTAGTAGTGTTTTAATATTTGTGAATAGTGTGAATAGTTTGTGGGTACATTAGGTATAGATGCAAACAAGAAAAACACCTGAGGGGTGAGGGTTTTTTTTTTGCCTATGACATGTTCAATCTTAGCATAATTGGTTTAAAAAAGCGTTATAAAAGATGGGGTAAGGAGGATGCCCAAATATTTAAATAAGTGTGAAGTCCAGGTGAAAGAAAATGTCTCCTGCAAAGATGTTGTTAACAATGGTGGAATATTTATAGGTATTGCAGTACATTTGGATAAGTTAACCCCTAGTCCGGTGAGATCTTGGAATGTTTCTAGTTCCTAAGGTTTGGAAGGGATAGTAAGGGGTCTGAAAGGAACAACAAAACCTCATCAGTGTATAGGCTCACTTTGAAGTCTTTTGGGCCTTTGGTATAGCCTTTAATATTAACTTTATTTCAAATGGCACAAGCAAGGGGTTCAATGGCCAGTGCAAAAAGGAGAGGGGAAAGGGGGCACTCCTGTCTAGTTCCTCTACCTAATGCAAAGAACTCTGAGTTTCCACCTGGAAGTCTAATTCTAGTTTGAGGATTTTGATAAAAAGCTCTAAAACCATGCATGATATCATTGCAAAGACCGTATTTGGGGAGTAATAGTTACAGGTATGACCAACCGACGCTATCAAAGGCCTTGTGGATATCAAGGCTAAGTATAACTACTGGGTTTGCATGTAGGTTAGTATCCTGTATTATACTTGTGACAAGCCTTAAATTGTCTGTAATCTGTCTGCCTGGAATAAAACCTGCTTGGTCTGGGTGGATTAATGAGGTGATGACCATCGCCATTCTGTCTGCCAGCAAACTACCAAAATTTGGAGGTCATTATTTATAACTGATATTGGGCAGTAGTTCTGTGGTGAGGTGTAATCTTTATGGGGCTTAGGCAATAGACACATATTGGCTAGAAGCACTTCCTATGGGAATTTATTGCCTTGTGAAATATAATTGTATAGTTTGGATAAATGAGGGGCCAAAATATGGTAACATTTTTTATAATATAAAGTAGAATACCCATCTGGACCAGGTGCTATGAAAGTTTTTAAGGACTAGATAATCTCACTTATTTCAATAGCGGTACATGGGGCGTTCAGTTTTTCAATTTGCTGGACAGAGTGGGAAGCAAAACGTCCCCAAGCTAATCCAAAGAAGAATGCCTTGGTGAAGAAGGAGGAGCTGAGAGCAAATTCTTGTAGAAATCAGAGAAAATATCCATAACTTCTTTAGGGTGAGAGACTACATATCCGTTAGAATTTATAGACATGTGGGGGGTTTGTAGATTGTTTTAGCTTTCTAACAAACATTGTAGAGGCAGAGTTGCTATATAATAGGAATTTCGCTTTGGACCATCTCAAGGCATTTTTTGTGTCAGTAGACAACAATGTGTCAAGGGCTCTTCTTTTATTTTGGGTTTGATTATATAAATTTGGAGATGGGGATTGGAAATGTCTGTAATATATTTTCTCGGATTCTTTAATTGGGGTATTAATATCCATCAATGTTGATTAAATTTATTTTTGGCTGATTATTTTTGGCTGAGGCAGTATTAATTAGGTGACCTCTCATAGCTGCCTTATGTGCTGTCTATAAAGTGATAGAAGGTATAATAGTAAGAGTAATATTATGAGTAAAGTAATCTGCTAATTATGTTGTAAGTTGTTGGGTGATTGTGGAGTCTGTCAATAGAGAGCCATTAATACGCCATTTATATGGAGTATGGGCCAGGCCTATGTGAGAGGAAGTGAACAAAACAATTGATGGTCAGACCATGGGCCTGTATGGATGTCAGTATTAGAAAGTTAGATAAAAAGATTGGGGTCTCAAAAATATAGTCTAATCTAGCATAGCTTTCATGTGAATGAGAATAATAAGTATACGTCCTTATGCCAACATTGTGAGCTCTCCAGGTATCTATTAAGTGAAGGTTGTGTAGGGAACCAGAAAGAGATTTTGGGAATGGCTTTGACGAAGGGACAACTCTGCTTCTATAAAGTACTGAGTTTGCTGCCAAATTACAGTATCCCCCCACTATTAGATGGGGGAGTGATATCTGTCAAGGATATCAAAAACATTTTTGAAAAATGTAGAATGTGCCTTGTTTGGGGCCTAAATTGAGGCGATAGTTATTTGTCAACCTTTAAGGGTGCCTTTCAGAATCAGGAATCTACTCTCTGGGTTCTTGTATATGTTGAGTATTTCCATGACTAGTGATCTCCTTATGAAGATGACAGTAACACAAGTCTTGGAAATATAGTCTGTACAGTAATGTTGGCTATAAGATTTGTCAAAATATTGCAGGTGATTATTGGTAGCGAAGTGGGTTTCCTGCAGTGAAATAATATCCGCTCCTAATCTTTTATAATTCCGGAATGCTTTTTTATGTTTACTGGGTGAATTAAAAACTTGAACATTAAGTGCAAACTACAAGTGCAGAGTGCACTTGAAATTGCACTGCAAGTGCACTTGGAAGTGCAGTCACTGTAGATCCGAGGGGGACATGCAAGGAAAATAAAAAACAGCATTTTAGCTTGCACATGATTGGATGATAAAATCAGCAGAGCTTCCCCTCGTTTCATATCTACCTCTCAGATTTACAGAGACTGCCCTTCCAAGTGTACTTTTAGTGCAATTTCAAGTGCACTTGTAAAAAAACGATGAAGGAAAGGGGATGGGGAACGGGGGTTGGAAGGGAGAATTGGCGGGGTGGAGTCAAATTGGCAGATTAAAAAAGTGTATTACTGCCATTGATCAAAAACCATTTGGTGGTTTGTTAGTTGCCGTAGCCATATCATATAAGGAATAATGGGGAGGGGTACTGGGTCCTACTGGGTCCTACGTCAGGAAGAAGCAATAGCAATTACGCCCTTTGCGAAACACGTCACGTCACGCATCACCTGATGGGCAGTTGATGAGCACTAAACAGAGCAGAGGCACGAAGATTGTGAGCTGCGCTGCGCTGACCAAATCCCGAGTGTCCGTCGGAAGCCAGGAACAGCCACAAACAGAGCGCCCTATACGGCCAGTTGGCCTCCTTGGAACTTGGTGTTTATCCACCCAAAGGACGCAAAGTGGCCATTACTACCTTGGTCCGTAAACATCCAGACGGCATTGGCAACCATCACTCTGGCTGAAGAGATTGGAATCCCTGTCATCCCATCCACATAAGAATGACGTCAGTCTGGTAACGTAATAAGCTTACAAGCCTATCTCACCATTCATTCATTTTTTTGACTGCTGAGGATTTAAAAAGTCCGTTTCCACTAACGTTGATGTCTCTAAGAATAATCAGCTAATTGCCATATGTTAAAGAACTCTGTCCAGGTACTTTGGAATATGGACACATGAGTTTTATTTGAACCAGGATGTTTCACCATGTTTGAACTGTCAGCACCTGCTTTATAGCGGGGCAGCGTTCCACCAAACCAGTTCTAAGAAACGGCAATTTTCATTTAAAGGCTTTATTCGGGTGCTTAGCAGTTACACATGGACAGCTGAAATTAACACTCGGCCAGTGGTTCAGCTCATTTAAACTGAACCTAACAAGGACTTCTTTTCTACATGGAAATCTAAATGTCTCCTAGCCAGGTTGTTTAACTTCAGTCTATTCTAAATAGAACCCGTCTCCATGACTTTGGTGTCAGCAGTTATATTGTGCTGACCTGCCACAATTAACAAATTAGCGCAGCCTTTCCAATTCAAATTGCCTCCAACAATAGCTCTATTAGTGCCCAAATATTCATGATCGGAACATATATAGGCCACCTGATTACATTTGGCATTTTTTCAATACTTATATCAAGAATTATCTGTTGTTCCTTTTGTTTGATCATTTTTCACTGCTCATCATTACGTGATGCTTTATATGTTGTCTATATGGTGTCCAGTATATGTCTTGTATAGTGTTGTACTTATGTGTCGGTTCTAGATATCCAGGTGACTGGAATCTTATTATATGGGAAATACACAAGTGTTTATAAATACATTTATCTTTTGACTCAAAGAATACTTTGTTTTCGATCAATGTTTGTTTCCACATAGTAGCCCCTTTTTTCTGGGCCCGCCTCTATAGGACCCAGTACCCCTCCCCATTATTCCTACTTTGCACTTGTAGTTTGCACTTGTAGTGCAAAGTGGATTTGCCTTTCGTAAATAACCCCTATTGTGTGATAATACTTTAAGTCCCATTGTAGCAACCATAGAAATAGATTGATCTGTTATGATTGTAAGCAATATTCATCATATTAGGGACTACTAAAAATAGAATTATATAGCTAGAATATTTACTTATATTATTCTTAAGCTCGTGAAAAATGGAGAAAGAGTATCTGTCAAATAAAACAACAGAATTGAAACCTTAGAGACTATACCAACATTGCATTGCATAAGGTTATGCATATATAACACCTTGAGGAAAAAAATAAGTTTTTTGTTAGACCTTTTAAAAAACTTGTAAAAATAGAGTAACTTAGTAAAACTATGAGAAACACTATATATAGATTGGGAGTCAGGGTGTAGAACACCACCTGACCAATAACCATTTTGGTGTGGACAATATTGTTTAAAACTCACATAAGGAGCCCTATCTATTAAAACAAATGGATAATGTGGTCAGCAGCATAAGAATTGCAGCAAACTGAATCATGTTTTGGGATCCCATTGTGAGTTGGGGGACAAACTAACAGAGCCAGAGCAAATTAGCCTCAGCGAAGATTCTATAAAACAAAAAAGTATGTGCATGCCGTATATCATATATTGAAAAAGGGGAAACATTTTAATATATAAATTCGTATAACAGGTAATATGATATACCAACTGTGTCCTTTTAAAGGAGTAGATCAGCTGTTTACTTTAAACAATCATTTAAACTTGCAAACTTTCAAAACTTTAATAACTTTTCTTTGAGCTTGATGGAAAAAGTGGAAATCTTTGTTCATTGTTTCCTTTTAATTCCTATCTTTTCCGTGCTGTTGTATTTTTGAAGAGGGAAAACCATCTTAGCTGAAAGAATGAGACATCTTCTTCTTCAGACATCCATATTTCTGAAATATTGTCGCCATCTTCTTTGATCCCAACGTGCGGCTGGAGTAGCTCAAATAGGTGAAGTGTGGGAAGTAGTATGAGGTCTTGCTTCTGCAACTAAATGCAAAAGTCCCAACTTCACCAGGAGATCCTTACCTTCTGAGACATTAAAGACTGTGTAGATAGTGCACTGTTTATTTAAATGGAAATCCCCACTGGTATTTTATGTGCGCAGATTGTAATACCAAAGTTATTTCCTTAATTTTGCATCTTTTTCAGGGTAGCTTGGGAGAATTCAGGAAAAATTCTGATTTTTGTGCCATCCAATTCAATGTTGTGCATGTTTCTGGATGCTCTTAATATGCTTTCTTTTGTGATAAAATCCTTCATGCACAGGATAATGTCACGTGGAGGTTTGTCTGGAGGTAGTTTAGGACGCAGGGCCCTATGGATTCTGTCACATGCAAATGAAGATGGTTTAGATAGTGCAGGTCAGAAATAGATTATGGGATACCACAAAACCCTAGGTTGTTCCTGCAGTTTCGATTGTCTAAATCTTCCACCTGTGATTGTAAATATGAGTAGTTTTCAGCTAGAAGTTCAAAGTATTTTCTAAGATTGTTATGTGCAAGTGATAGCTCATCATGCTTGGTTTCTAAAACATCTGTGCATCCCCCCCAGGGTTGCTATTTCTTGTTAGAGTGTGCTTGTTGTGTTTTGGAGTTCATATTGTATCTTATCAGTAAGGGTTTTATAAAGTTAGTTAAGCTGGTGTCTAAATCAGCTTTTGGGAGCTGAGAAGAGTACTCACTGTTTTTGTGTGGAAGAAAACTCCTGCAGAGGGTCGCACGCTGTTGTAGGAGACTGTACAGGCTGTGTAGAGCCAGCACCATTTTGAGTCATTTTCTTCTGCTCATTATTGCGCAGCAGATAAGTGGTCAAGGGGTGCTGTTGTGAATGGTGGCGGTGCGCCTTCTTGTCTGACGGCATATACTGGTGTGTCCTGCAGTGGTGGTGATGGAAATTGGGGTGATTTACGGTGGTTTCTCCCTGCGGTGTGCGTTATATCCCCGCTGATCTGACGGAGCTCCTACATAGAGCTGCTGATCTGTATCTTGCCTCACATGCATCTCCTCTTAGCTAGGAGTGTGGCCTTGGCTCATCTCATCTACTCCTTCACAGATTAAGTTGTAGACCTGCTGCCATACTATTGTGGGGTAACAAACTGTCAGGTGAGGGAGCTGTGGCTTCCTGATGGAGCAAGAGTAAGGCACAGAGCAATCAGGGAGGCCAAAAAGAAGTTGTTGTGGTGTAGTAAAATTACAGATACTCACAGGATTGGTGCTGGGAACTGCTCCTCATGCGGCTGTGGAAGCAGAGGAGTTCTCCTGATGTGGAAGTCTTACAGGCTAACCAGCTTTGGTGCAGGTAACGATTCAGGTGCAAGGGGTTAGGGAGACCCCAGTAACACTGTAGCAGGGTGGAGCAAGATGGCTGCCACATGTGGCTCAGGGGTCAGGACCGCTGTTGCTACATGCACCACAAATGGAGGAGGATACCCTCTTCAATCCCCGACTGGGCACGCGCTATGTCCGGCTGGGATGCTCTGGTGGTGGGATGGGGCCTGAATTGAGCACAGAAGAGATGGGGCGGCCTTGAGCATCTGCCAGGGTGCAGCAAGATAGCCACCACTTACTTGCTGGATCCCCGATTCTCCACCAAGATGGCACACAGAAGTGGCACCACGAGGACTGCAGGCAGCGGATATCCAGCTGGACAGCCCCGATGACCGCGTGAGGAGAGACCTGGGCACAGGAGAGCAGGAAGGCCAAAAGGGAGCAATGACACAGCAGCCAGGTGGAGCAAGATGGCTGCTACTTGCCGTGCACAGGCCAGAGCCGTGGACCATCCCTAAGGTGGCTGGAACCATGAGGAGCACCGCACTGACAGCCCCAGATGGTGAACCAACAGTCCGGTGTCTGTGGAGAGAGCAAGGAAGGACTGCTTGTGAGTGAGAAATCAAGATAATGCCTAAGGACGGCTGTAGCTCTTTATAGACATGTTTGCCCAGACCAACATCCGGCCACGTTCCCGAGTACTCAATTCTTAACAGGTGTATATATAATAGAGTATGCTCCCTTTCCATGTCATGATCACTGCAGTTGCACAAGCAAACAAATGCTTTAGTAAATTTGGCCTAATGCGTGTGGATGTCACCTGGGTATTGTAACTTCTGTTTAAATATTACATTAGTTTGGTTGTCATCAAACATTTAGCTTGCATTTCGTATTTTACATTTTTATCAGAATCAACATTTCAAAAAAATAAAGAGAAGATATGCAAACTTTGCACATCAGGGGACTTTGCACATGTGCTAAATAACAAAAATAGATGACAAAATGGTGGTGCAGGCACATGCAGTGGTCAGTAGTTCCTAGCCCTATGCTATGTGTTTGTGTGGGGGAGTGAAGCCTGGACTATCCTAGACAGGAAGTCTCTGCTGGATATTAGAAGTGGCTACTTAGGAATCTTTGTTGGAGTCAGGGTGGCTCTGGCTTTGTTTATCTTCCATTCACATATGCAGCTGTGTCCAGGGGGCACCTTAGACCTGCATGACTGGGTGCACAAGATGTTACATCATCAGCCTAGGAGTCCCAGGACCAGAAAACAGTGTAATAGAAGACGCTGGAAGCAGTGGAATAGCATGTCTGTGATGTGGTGTCACTGCTGGAGTTTGGGGAGTGAGAGGCACAAGAGAACTGTGGGACTGCTCACAGATATTGGGTGGGATACCATTGAAAGGTGGGTGTTGTGACAACAAGGGAAGGCTATATGGCAGTTAAGTGAGGCTGCGCAGTGGACATGAGAGGTATTGTAAGGGTATGGGGTGGTGGGTAACCAAGGAAGAGATGTGACAAAACCAGGAAGAGAGCTGGGAGTAAGGCTTTGGTATACCCCTTTCTAATTGTTTATCATCTAAATGTTTTTTTAAGTAAAGTAAAGTTTTAATCTTTAGAGACAAACTGCCAGGACACTGCTAACTCATTGCCAGCAAGTAGCTGTGCACCCAAAAAGGAAATCTAGTGTATATGAATGAAATCACTTAAATGTTGATTGTTGCTGACTGACATTTGCTGGTTTCTGATACCATTCTCCTTTCTCAAGATAAAATCTGATGGCATTGCTATATTAGTGCTTTCTATGTTACACAATGTGGGAGATTTACAAAAACGTAAACATTCAGAATATGGCACAGATGTGTGTGGTAGGCAATCAGCTTCTAACTTTAGCTTGTTCAGTTAAGCATTGACAATAAAACCTACAAGCTGATTGGTTTCTATGCAGAACTGCACCATATTGTTCACTCTCCAGTTTTAGTAAATACCCCAATTGTGTGCTGATGGTACTAAAGTTAAAAAGGGCCATATAATGTAATGTATACATTTATTTGGTGTTTGTGTGTATAGTACATAGTTTTGCCTCACATTGACATAAAAAATAATCACTTTAATAAAAATGTATTTAAAATTCATTTTTTGGTACACACATTTTGATCTGTGCTAAAGATACAAAGTTGCTCCTTTTACAATTTTCGACTTGTATCCAGTCAAGTTTCACAATTTCATTTTGAAATGTGCAAACCACAGTAGAGAATTTTTAGAACTGTAGGTACATTTCTCATCCAAATAATCATATTTTTGGGATATATAATAGAATGGGATAAGTGAATACCTTCTGTTCTAAGAAGGCTCTACTATGTTATGCATGTGTTCAGTTGGAGGGCTTTATGATAACCCACTCTTAGTAGGGTTAGATTATAGTCATTTTTAATTGAGCTTCTGAAAATGTATGCAGGAGAGTCTCATATGTTTGCATTAGCAGTACAACTAATAAAACAAGAGGATTGTTATATAATGTTTTTTTGCCATTTTTGTATATTTTTTTTATTTCTCCCAGTAAGCAGATATCACTGTATTCTGACTAATTGGTAAAATTAACTGATTTTGTATTATTATGATAAAATGCCTTACTACTGTATGCAGTACAGAATATAAATTGGAGGAAAAATAAGAGAAGATGAATTGTTAGTCTGGTAATGTGGATTCAGGAGTTTCACTGAATGCCTCCAGATTAAATAGCTATTTGCTAAACAAGATTATACACTCCGAGACCATCAGAAAATGTGTAGATTTTATACCCGTATCAGTGTGCGTGCGTGTGTTTAATGTACTGTATATTTATTCAGTGACTTTATTTCTAATGTCTATTGTCAGCTGAATATTTTATTATACAGTCAGCTATTTTACACCATTTAAAAATTTATTTTTTTAAACATATATATTTTTCTGTATTTTTATGTTTTTCTTTTTGTTTTAAGATTTTATGATGCTTTAACCCCTAAAGTCTATATCTTAGGCTGGGTTCACACGTATGTGAATTGGATGCGGGTTTCCCCATATCCAGTTTGTATGACAGGAGACTGTGATCGTCTCTCAATGGAGCCGGTTCACACATCTCCAGGGCAGCTGCGGAGCGAAGTGCGTCTTTGACTCCATTTCAGGTCCGAATTCAAGTGAAAATTCAGGCCTGATTCATCCCTGATACGGAGAATGGGGACACACCAGACCCCTACTGTCAGCTGCATCTGAATCAAGTGTGAACCCAGCCTAAAACAAAACCCCTCCCAAGGATATTCTCTAACCCCATGCATATCCTATAAATGTTGCGTCATCAATAATCTGGTACATAATAACTTTTCGCCACCAATATGGCATTGTATCTTCCTAAATGCCAGGTTGAAACTAAACTCTGTACCCATGAGGCCTGCTTACATTCCACACTGTTGGTACACTTATTGTGAACAATTGTTAAATTGCGTAACTGGCCCTGGGTAAAGTTAAGAACATTTTTACCCACCTACAACAATAAGTTTATGACAAGGGGAATGAAGCTCACACACTATTAGTGAATAAACTAAAATAAAAAATGCAACCCTTCAGGCAGTTAAGGAAAAGCAGGGTACTCTGCAAACACAACTTATTTTCTGGTTCTGGGAATCCGGTTTACCTTACAGCCTGTCAGGTTTTATTTGTTCAATCACTGCCAAAGACTATAACCACAAACAGTGATTTTGGAAGCATCATAATTATTGTATGACGAGGAGAATAAAGCTCACACGCTGTTAGAGAATAAATTAAATTCTAAATTCTATGCATTAGGATAAAAAGCCTTCTATATGCAGCAGCCCCCTTCAGCCTCCAATACTTACCTGAGCCCATCTCCATCCAGCGATGTTGTAGGAGTGTCTCGGCTGCTCAGGGATCCCCTCCTCATTGGCTGAGACAGCAGCGCAGTGCCATTGGCTTCCGCTGCTCTTAAAATCAGTCAGCCAATGAGGAGATAAAGGGGGCATGGACAGGCCATGGCTCTGTGTCTAAATGGAGCTGTGGCTCAGCTCAGGTGCCCCTATAGCAAGCTGCTTGCTGTGGGGGCACTCAACAGGATGGAGGGGCCCGGAGAGCTGAAAAGGGACCAGACAAGAGGAGGATCCAGACTGCTATGTGCAAATCCACTGCTTAGAGCAGGTAAGTCAAACATATTTGTTATTTTTAACAAAAAAAAGGAGACTTTAGTATCACTTTAAGGATAAGCGTGTTACTCTGCAAGCACACCTTATTTCCTGGTGCTGAGAATCCGGTTTACCTTACAGCCTGTCAGGTTTTTTCATTCATTCACTGCCAGAGGCTAGAGCTGCAAACAGTGATCATTGTATTCTGTGGGGAAACCTCCAGCTGCCAGAATACAATAGAGCAGCGGGAGGGATTCCCTCATCAACCACAGGTTGAAGGTAAGAACACTGCTTGATTCCTCCATCAATACAGTCAGTCAGGTTTTTTTTTCAACTCGTGGTTGAAGGAATGAAAATTGTATAATGTATGGTCTGCCTTACACAGTGGGACTTTTTTTTGATAACATGAGTGTCTTTATTTACTTTTTACATTTTATTGGGAATGAGTAACAAATTGTAGTAATTTTTTACACACTACTTATTTCACTGGGGGGTGGATATCTGGAGACCCCTATTCTAAAGGAGCATCAAGATTCTGATAGCTCCCCCTG
The DNA here is from genome assembly GCA_028564925.1 of Lithobates sylvaticus. Taxonomy (NCBI): domain Eukaryota; kingdom Metazoa; phylum Chordata; class Amphibia; order Anura; family Ranidae; genus Lithobates; species Lithobates sylvaticus. The sequence continues at coordinate 458,916,570 of CM053027.1, read as the reverse complement.
AAAACCCCAACATCATCTTGGAGACTGGATTTGGGGATAAATCCCTTCTCCTTATATGGTTATCAATATATTTAGTCAATGACATCACCCAAAAATCCCAGCTGTTTTTAGTAAACACCAGCCATCTGGGGACCTGTAATTTTGTGGCAGCAGTTTACAAGAATTTCACTTTGATAAAGAAAACAGTCTTCTGTTGATTTGGAACATCCAACATACAGAAAAAAAAAGTGAAAATGTTCTCTTTATTAACCACTTCAGCCCCAAACCATTTGGCTGGTCAAAGACCAGAGCACTTTTTGCGATTCGGCACTGTGTCGATTTAACTGACAATTGCACGGTCGTGCAACGTGTCTCCCAACCAAGATTGATGTCTTTTTTTCCTGCAAATAGAGCTTTCTTTTGGTGGTATTTGATCACCTCTGCGGTTTTTATTTTTTGCACTATAAACAAAAAAATAGCGACAATTTTGAAAAAAACACATTATTTTTTACTTTTTACTATAATAAATATCCCCCAAAAATATATAAAAAAATGTTTTCCTCAGTTTAGGCCGATACGTATTCTTCTACATATTTTTGGTAAAAAAAAATTGCAATAAGCGTTTATTGATTGGGTTGCACAAAAGTTATAGTGTCTACAAAATAGGAGATAGTTTTATGGCATTTTTATTGATGATTTTTTTACTAGTAATGGCGGCAATCAGCGATTTTTATCATGACTGCGACATTATGGTGGACACATCGGACAATTTTGATACATTTTTGGGACCATTGGCATTAATACAGCGATCAATGCTAAAAATTTGCATTGATTACTGTAAAAATTTCACTGGAAGTGAAGGGGTTAACCACTAGGTGGCGCTGTAGGGGTTAAGTGTGTCCTAGGGAGTGATTATAACTGTGGGGGGAGGGGCTGTATGTGACATGTCACTGATCACCGTTCCCGATTACAGGGAGCTGTGATCAGTGTCAGTGTCATTAGGCAGAACAGGGACATGCTTGTTTACATTAGCCCCGTTCTTCCTCACCGTGAAACAATCGCGGGTATCCCTACGGACATCGAGTCCACGGGATCTGCGATCACGGTCATGGAGCTCCCAGCGGGCGCGCGAGCCGCCTCTTAAAGGGCCACGTACAGGTACGTTATTCTGCCTGTACGTGCCCTTCTGCCGCAGTATATCTGCATGAGGCGGTCAGGAAGCGGTTAATATATAAATACACAGGGGTGAGCATCACTGCATGTGTTGTAGCCTGGGAAATAAGATTGCAAAAGTTAGTAGCTGCTGTTAAGTAGGGATGCAATTCACCATCAACACTATTATTACAGATTAGAAGGCATATCTTTTCTAAAAGCAGAGAACCTAGAGAATAAAAAAGTGGTAGTTCAATTTTTTTTGTAATGTTATACATTTTTTAACAAAACAGTACAAAGAATTAAAAAGGATATTGATGTATACACCCTGTTCCAAACTATTATGTAAATTCTATGTCAGTGTCACAAAGATTAAATATTTTGTTTTTCAGTTTAACTCATGGATGGCATTGTGTCTCAGGGCTCTTTTGATCACTGAAAAAATCTCGGACACCTGTGAAAATTAGATTGCCAGGTGACCCCAATTAAAGGAAAAACTTTACACCATTTTCAAGCAATATGGGGAAGAAAAAGGATCTCTCTGCTGCTGAAAAGAGTGAAATAGTTCAATTCCTTAGACGAGGTATGAAAACATTAGATATTTCACGAAAACTTAAGCGCGATCATCACACTATTAAGAGATTTGTGGCTGATTCAGAGTTTGATGGGTTTCGTGCAGATAAAGGCACATTGAGAAAGATTTCTATCAGATCCATGCATCAGATCAAGAGAGCAGCTGCTAAAACAACATTACATAGCAGCAAACAGATATTTGAAGCTGCTGGTGCCTCTGGAGTCCCACGGACATCAAGGTGTAGAGTTCTCCAGAGTCTTGCAACTGTGCATAAACCTTTCATTCGGCCACCACTAACCAATGCTCACAAGCAAAAATTACTGAATTGGGCAGAAAAATACATGAAGACTGATTTTCAAACAGTCCTGTTCACTGATGAGTGCTGAGCAACCCTGGATGGTTCAGATGGATAGAGTAGTGGATGGTTGGCCACCCTGTTCCAACAAGGCTGCAACGTCAGCAAGGCATGTTTTGGGCCGGAATCATGGGAAGAGAGCTGGTCGGCCCCTTTAGGGTCCCCGAAGGTGTAAAGATGACCTCTGCAAAGTATGTGGAGTTCCTGACTGACCATTTCCTTCCCTGGTACAGAAGGAAGAACTATTCTTTCCGTAATAAAATCATTTAAATGCATGACAATGCACTATCTCATGCTACAAAGAATACCTCTGCATCAATGGCTGCTATGGGGATAAAAGGAGAGAAAGTCATGGTGTGGCTTCCATCCTCCCCTGACCTCAATCCTATTGAGAACCTTTGGAGCATCCTCAAGCAAAAGATCTATGAGGGTGGGAGGCAGTTTACATCCAAACAGCAGCTCTGGGAGGCTAGTCTGACATCTTGCAAACAAATTCAAGCAGAAACTGTCCAAAAACTCAATGGATGCAAGACTTGTGAAGCTGCTATCAAATACGGGGTCCTATGTTAAAATGTAACGTGACCTGTTAAAATGTTTAAAAAGTTAAAATGTTGTTCAAAGTTTGATTGAAATAGCTTTTGGTTTCAGTAAATACGCTGCAAACACAACAAATGACAATTTTCAGTTCTTTACAACCTATAAAGTGTTTCGAAACTTACTGTGCATAATAATTTGGAACAGTGCATTGTAAGATTTTTATTTAGAAAAAAAAAAAACTGTTATCATTAGAGGTTTGTTCAATAAAATTTGAATTGTACTCTTAAAAGTTGATCAATTATTTAGGTAAATGAGAAAAAATATCATTGGCATAATAATTTGGAACAGGGTGTAATAGAAAAGGCTTGGGCATATCACAGTATGCAACATTACATTACAGAGTTTCAATAAAACATGAAAGCAAGACACAGCTGTAAATAATATATAGATGGCCGCCAGTAGAGCGGGCATTGAAAGCAGGGTCAAATCAACACAAAAAAATCTATTACAGCTCATTAGATAGGCCACTTAAAGGCTACTCGGTATAATAGCAGCAAAAGGAAAAAGGTAAACTGGGGGGGGGGGGGATCCAAAAGTGTGGAACGATAAAGAGTAGGGTAGTCGAATATTAAATATAAAGCAATACTTATTCAGAGGCTGGAGGTAACAATTCTGGGTTAAACTCAGAATTGTCCCACATATCCCATGTTTTCGAGAATTGGGGCATGGCTTCATGTACAACCACTGTAAGGTGTTCCATTCTACATATGTAAGCTATGGCCTGCACCATTTGGGAAAGTATAGGAGGGGAGCAGGACAGCCAGCTCAGAGGTATAACATGTCTAGCAGCTAGTAAGACAAATGCAACCAATTCCTCGGTGTATTTGAAGATGCCAAGGAAAGGCAGACCTAAAAGATAATGGACTGGATCCAATTGGAGACTGGTCCCAAGAAGGTTTTGTAGGAGGGACTGAACGGAGGACCAAAAAGGTTGGATCATAGGACAATCTCAAAAAATGTGATAATGTGAACCCACATGGCATCTTCAGCACAACTGAGAAACCTCTGGGCTATACCTGTGAAGGATATCCGAAGTTCTATACCAGAAAAGCAACACCTTATAGGCTGTCTCTTTCTGGAATCCCAGATTTTCTGCCATTGTGGGAGGGAGATGGGTTGTTGAATAATGTGAGACCATTTTTGCATATAAAGGTGGTAAAAGTTATCAAGCGGGATAGCCTTGTGAAGGATTTGATAAATAGATGATATAAGGTGAGGTTGATAAGGACCTTGGGCACATAAGAGTTGAAATGCGGTGGGTTTATCTAGGGTTAGGGATGAGGATTTAGAGGCAAAATAGTGTTTAAATTGTAGGTAGCAATACATAAGTTGCTTAGGGATCTTGTATTTGTGTTGGACCTCTGTGAATGAATAAAATTGGCGTGTTAGTGGGTGCACCATATGTCGAAGCTAAAAGATACCAGCCTACGACCAAGGGTACATTTGGCTGCAGGATAAACTATCTGAAACTATCCATTAATGCTGGTGGCCTCAACCTTTCGGCCAAGCGCCACTCTCCATGGCGGGAATTCATCTCTGCAAAGGCAGACATTTTCATAGCATAAGATACCCACTTTAAATGTTCTACTGCACCTAATTTTTATCATTTACGCAAACGGATTTTGTTATCAGAAAATTTGAGAACCAGATCTTGAAATTCTGATGGAAATTGTCCGATGGAGCCTACACAAGGTCGGAATTTCCGACAACAAGCTCCGATCGCACATTTGCCGTCAGAAAGTCCGACCATGTGTACGCGGCATTACTGTGAAGAAACTTTTTCGTATTTGGAGATGAAATCTTTTTTTCTCTAGACGTGCCTCCTTGTCCACTGTGATAACTTTAAAATGAAAAATGCAACACCAAGTTCACTATATGGACCACTTATGTTGATCATATCCCTACTAATCTCTTCTCAACAGAGAATAAATTCAGTTCATCTAATCTTTCCTCATACCTGAGCTCCTTTATGCCTCGTATCAGTTTGGTTGCCCCTCTCTGCACTTTTTCCACTTCCCCAATATCCTTTTCCCTATCATGGCTTTGAAGACACTGATCCATTCCACTGGTGAGGTGACAGACCAACCAGACATTAACTTTCTCATTTCAATACTGTCTCAACTAATTCCGCACTTACCCCCCCATGGACTGGGACCAGTATGGTATTCACTTGACAGATGACCCCTTTAACCAGGATTCACCAGGATCCCCTCAGACTCTCCTGAACAAATACAACTTACCCCAGCACTTCTATTTTACCCTCCTTAGGCTTTGTCACTTTCTATTGACCACTCTGACTCCTTCTATCCACCTTCACCCCCAAAGTCTGGCAATTTCTTTCCAGCCTGACAAAAGCCTTTAAGGGCATCTTACTATTCTACAATACCCTTCAACACAAGCATCTATTTAAAAAAAATAGCCCCTTGCTTAATGGAAAACAAAGCTCTAATGCCGCGTACACACGGTTGGAATTCTCGTCGGAAAAAGCTCTGATGGTTTTCCCGTCGGAATTCCGATGGAATTTCGCTCAAACTGTCTTGTCTACACACGGCCACACCAAATTCCGACAGTCAGTAACACAGCGCCATAAAACAAGTTCGACAGCACTATAAAAGGGAAGTTTAATGCTTCCGAGCATGCGTCGAATTGTTTCCGAGCACGCATCGGAATTTTGCGTGTTGAAATTGCCTACACACAATCCGATAGAAAGGTTTTCCGTCGGAAAAATTGAGAACAGGTTCTCAATCCAAAGTCCGTCGGAAATTCTGACAGAAAAAGACCATTGGGCATACACACGGTCTGAAAATCCGATGAAAAGCTCCCATCGGACTGTTTTCATCGGAAATTCCGACCGTGTGTACGCCGCATTAGTCTCTTTGTATCAATGCAAAAAAAAGTTTTAAAAATGGCCGTTTTTCAGGAGCAGTCATTTTAATAATGCTTAAAGTGAAACAATAAAAGTGTAATATTCCTTTAAATTTCATACCTGGGGGGTGTCTACAGTATGCCTGCAAAAGGGCGCATGTTTCCCGGGCTTAGAACTGTCCCTGCACAAAGTGTTTCTTCACATCCCCCGCCCCCCTCTGACGTCATAGGGAAAGCCATAGGGAAGTCCCCATGGCATCCCCGTGCATCAGAGGGGGGCAGGGTCACCAGGTGGCCCCGCCCTCCGTTATAAAAGAGCTGTCAGACGGAGCGAAGCCTCACACAGCGGGAGCCTCCCATTGCGTGGAGCGGCCCGACACAGAAGAAAAGACGCTGACGCCGTGGAAGAAGATGCCAGACGAGAAGACCAGAGCAAGAAGCGGATCAGAGGAAGAAGAAGAACAGGTTCTCAATCCAAAGTCCGTCGGAAATTCTGACAGAAAAAGACCATTGGGCATACACACGGTCGGAAAATCCGATGAAAAGCTCCCATCGGACTGTTTTCATCGGAAATTCCGACCGTGTGTACGCCGCATTAGTCTCTTTCTCTGACTCCCAATGGTTCAAAGCAATTAGGCTCAACCAGTCCATCACACATTGTGTTATTCTTTGGGAGTTAAAACCTAAAATATGGACAAGATGGTACTTGACTCCCTACAAGTTGGCAAAAATGTCTGATAAATCCTCCTCCCTTTGTTGGAGAGGTTGTGTTTCTGTGGGCACATGTTTACATATTTTATGGTCCTGCAATAATATTCACAGCTTCTTGAGGAAAATCTTCTAAATTATCTTAAATGTCACTAGCATTCTTACCCTCCCAACCCAGCTTTAGCCATCTTAGACCTGTGGATTAGGGATGAGCTTCGAGTTCGAGTCGGACTCATGTTCGACTAGTACATTGCCTGTTCGCCTGTTCAGCGAACAGCGAACTATTTGGGGTGTTCGCGGCAAATTCGAAAAGCCGCGAGCACCCTGTAAAAGTCTATGGGAGAAATCTCAAGTGCTAATTTTAAAAGCCTATATGCAAGTTATTGTCATAAAAAAGTGTTTGGGGACCTGGGTCCTGCCCCAGGGGACATGTATCAATGCAAAAAAAAGTTTTAAAAATGGCCGTTTTTCAGGAGCAGTCATTTTAATAATGCTTAAAGTGAAACAATAAAAGTGTAATATTCCTTTAAATTTCATACCTGGGGGGTGTCTACAGTATGCCTGTAAAAGGGCGCATGTTTCCCGTGCTTAGAACTGTCCCTGCACAAAGTGTTTCTTCACATCCCCCGCCCCCCTCTGACGTCATGGGGAAAGCCATAGGGAAGTCCCCATGGCGTCCCCGTGCATCAGAGGGGGGCAGGGTCACCAGGTGGCCCCGCCCTCCGTTATAAAAGAGCTGTCAGACGGAGCGAAGTCTCACACAGCGGGAGCCTCCCATTGCGCGGAGCGGCCTGACACAGAAGAAAAGACGCTGACGCCGTGGAAGAAGATGCCGGGCGAGAAGACCAGAGCAAGAAGCGGATCAGAGGAAGAAGAAGATGGAAGAAGATGAAGAAATCGAAGGATGAAGAAAGAAAAGGAAGAAAGAAGATGAAAGAAGATTTTAATAACGGAATTGTCAAAGACCGTCTCCTGTCATTTTTAAAATTCGTGTCACTTTTTTGGTGAAATGGTAGGGGTACTTTTGTACCCCCTTACCATTTCACACAAGGGGGGAGGCCGGGATCTGGGGTTCCCCTTGTTAAAGGGGGCTTCCAGATTCCGATAAGCCCCCCGCCCGCAGACCTCCACAACCAATGGCTAGGGTTGTGGGGAAGAGGCCCTTGTCCCCATCAACATGGGGACATGGTGCTTTGAGGGGTCACAGACCCCCAAAGCATCCTCCCAATGTTGAGGGCATGGAGGGGGGGCACAGGAGGGGGGGCACTCTCATCCCCCCTCTTTTCATGCGGCCTGCCAGGTTGTGTGCTTGGATAAGGGTCTGGTATGGATTTTGAGGGGGACCCCATGCCATTTTTTTTTTGGTGTGGGGTTCCCTTTAAAATCCATCCCAGACCTGAAGGGTCTGGGATGGATATTTAGGGGGAACCCCACGTCATTTTTTTTAAATTTGACGCAGGGTTCCCCTTAATATCCATACCAGACCTGAAGGGCCTAGTAATTGATTTTGGGGGAGCCCCCACGCTTTTTTTTTAATTTTTTTAATTTTTTTTTTATCAATGACTTTCAATGAATGACTGTTCTCTGTATTACGGGAGCTGGCAATTCATTATAGCCGCGAGTGATTTTAAATAGCTTTTTTTCCTGCAAAAATAACACTTTGTACAGGGACAGTTCTAAGCACGGGAAACATGTGCCTCTTTACATGCATACTATAGACACCCCCCAGGTACGAAATTTAAAGGAATATTACACTTTTATTGTTTCACTTTAAGCATTATTAAAATCACTGCTCCTGAAAAAACTGCAGTTTTTAAAACTTATTTTTGCATTGATACATGTCCCCTGGGGCAGGACCCAGGTCCCCAAACACTTTTTATGACAATAACTTGCATATTAGCCTTTAAAATTAGCACTTTTGATTTTAAACGTTCGAGTCCCATAGACTTTAACCGGTTCCCGACCGGCGCACGACGATATACGTCGGCAGAATGGCACGGACAGGCAGGAGGGCGTATATATAAGTCCCTCCTTAATGCTGTCCGTGCCATCGGGAGCGTGCCAGAGCGGCACGCTCCCGTGCCAGTCGGGACCCCCGTGAGGCCGGTCGCAGGTTCTGCGGACTCGATCGCCACGGGGACACCCGCGATCGTCTCACGGGAAGGCTGAACAGGGAGATGCGGAAATACACAGCATCTCCCCGTTCTGCCTAGCAACTAGTGACGCCGATCTCTGCTCCCTGTGATTGGAGCAGAGATCAGTATTCACTAGCTGACAGCCACGCCCCCCACAGTAAGAAACACACCCCTAGGCATACTTAACCCCTACACTTCCCCATTGTGGTTAACCCCTTCACTGCCAGTGTCCTTTATACAGGAATCAATGCATTTAAATAGCATTGATTGCTGTATAAATGACATTGGTCCCAAAAATGTGTCAAAAATGTCCGATGTGTCCGCCATAATGTCGCAGTCACAATAAAAATCGCTGATCGCCGCCATTACTAATAAAAAAAAAAATTATTAATAAAAATGCTATAAAACTATCCCCTATCTTGTAAACGCTATAACTTCTGCGCAAACCAATCAATAATCGCTTATTGCGTTTTTTTTTTACCAAAAATATGTAGAAGAATACGTATTGGCCTAAACTGAGAATAAAAAAGTTTTTTTATATATTTTTGGGGGATATTTATTATAGCAAAAAAATAAAAAAGAATGCGTTTTTTTTTTCAAAATTGTCGCTCTTTTTTTGTTTATAGCGCAAAAAATAAAAACCGCAATTTTGTTTGGGAGCCACGTCGCACGACCGTGCAATTGTCCATTAAAGTGACGCAGTGCCGAATCGCAAAAAGGGGCCTGGTCCTTTGGCTGCAAATTGGTCCGGTCTGAAAGTGGTTAATAGGGTTCTAAAGTTCACACAAGCTTTAGGTCTGTTCGAGCCGAACAGGGGGGTGTTCGGCTCACCCCTACTAGGGATTAAATGCTTCCCTGTGGCTTATCGAAAACATTTCTGCCAACATTTTTTGGCCACTAAATTAACAATTACGAGACATGGCCCCTAATCCATCAGAAGCTGTCAATATTATGCACCAAAGCTACCTATATGAAAGAGCACTACATTTAGATTCTTTCCAATCCTTTGAGCTGTCATGGAAACCATGGGTTGACTGGTACAACTCCACTCCTGACTAAATGCCTAATTCAACGTTTTATATACCGTCCCCATCACTGCTAACATACCCGCTTAAGTTAATAATGAAATTTCATCTCTAAATAATCCTTGATCAGTTTTTTGTACAGTCTAAAAAAGATACAGTAGGTGCCGCCGATATTGTGTCCATCTCGCTGCGGTTAGCGGCGAGATGGACACCTGCGAGCCCCGTCGCAGGAGCCAGCGCCAAGCTCTGTCGCTCCTCCTGCCAATGGATTCCTATGGATGTGCGGCATCTCGTGGGGGCGGCAAGCACGAGAAGCACAGCCTAGCAGCCTATTAGACATGTGCACACTGAAATATTTTGTTTCAGAATTTAGTTTTCGTACGAAAAATAAATGTTTTTAGTTACACCCGAAACTCATTTTTATATATTTCGTTTTTTGTTAAAAATTGCATTCGTCTGAAAATCCAAATGAATTAAGGTCGAAACTGTCATTGAAGGCTTATGGTGTCTGTCAAATGTTCAAAGAAGATTCGACGGAGCAGCTAAACTGTATGACTCTGTATAGTTTAGCTGCAATTCCACCCAATTCCAGCAGCAATCTTTTCTCTCTACGTTGAATCTGTTCTCTCTACGTCGAATCTTTCCTCTCTACGTTGAATCTTTCCTCTCCACGTCAAATCTTTTTGCTCTATGTAGAATAATCTTGGACTAATAGAGTTAAGGTTAGGCACATTCAACCACAGGTTCAATGGACACAGATTGTTATTGTCAGCGTTGAATCTCCTATCTATATCACACTGTTGTCACAACGAAAATGAAGATAAAGCATTTGTTTATGTCGGATCTTTAGATTTTCGGATTCTGCACTTTAGTTATCATTTGTTAAAACGATAACGAAAATACCTGAAATTCGGACAAAAATGCATTCAGACGATAACAAATGCACATGTCTACAGCCTATCACGCTGGAAAAACAATATAGCCAGCAGGTACTGTACTACACTTTTTTTGTTTGGTTTGCATGATGCTCCTATGTGAGTATGTACTTTACCTTTGAGATTGATTGCCTTGTATTTTATGCTTGTATTACACTTTTATCACAGTTTAATTGTATGTAGCTGTACCCGCAATTTTTTCTGTTTCTACTCTGTGTTTATCTTAAACTCAATAAAAATTACTGTGAAAAAAAACGAATTTTTATGTGAAATAATCCATGGATTTTTGTATGTGTTAGCTGAATATCCCCATAAATAAAATCCAAACAGTTGCGTCTATCAATACTGGTCAGTTTCCACTATATTCTTTCAGGACCATGTGCTGACACACTGCATTTAATTGTGTTGCTTTCTTTGGAAACGATCATTTTGTATTTCAAAAATGACTATGGCATTTATAAAGTTTAGTTTTTATAGTTTATATTTTTTTAATTTGTAGTTTTCAGGCTTATTTATTTATGTATTAATTTGTAGTTTTGATTTGTAGTTATTCTTCTGCATTGGGATGCCATTATTTTTGTGACAGGCAATATCCTCAATTTTCTGCTGGGGCATTCAAATTAAAAAGTTTTCAAAGTAAAAATACTCAATGAAGCCTGTGACGGATATGTGGGTGGAACAGAACACACGTGTAGATCAAGAGGGATTTTAGGGCCCCTGACCAAGGGGCTCTTTATTTTGGGAGGTTAAAAAACAAGGAGTCAGATACGGGGCAAGGCCACAGGACACTAATTCCAACACTGTAAGGGACATGCAGAAATATAACAGGGTGGCAATAGGGCACATATATACATATTCGGTCGGTGACCGAAAGCTCTCCCGCCTGGCGTCAGTGGACTCCAAGCAGCCAGTGCACAGAGAATAGCTGTGACAAGAGAAAGCGGGGGGGGGGGGAGTTTCAAACCCTTTTTGTAGTTTCCAACTGGGGTTTGTAGATATATGGTTCAAGCTATATACCAGGGATATGCAATTAGCGGACCTCCAGCTGTTGCAAAACTACACGTCCTATCATGCCTCTGCGTCTAGCAAGCGATTCTTGCTATGCCTCATGGGACTTGTAGTTCTGAAACAGCTGGAGGTCCGCTAATTGCATATCCCTGCTATATACACTGGATTTTATATGTACGTGAACCAAAATGACCAATGTTATGCTTTATTCCTGATTATAGCCCTTCCTGTTTTTTGTTTTTTGTGTCTGTGATGTTTTAGTTTATGCCAATGCTTTGGATTACACCAATATTGCTGCTATATAAAAAATCAGCATGTCGACAATATAAACAAATATCTAGTGTATGAGTTATTTGATATGACATTATACAGACTTTAGGACTTTAGGACCTATATTAGGTTTAATCATAATAAATAATGGCATTTGAGCAAACAATTCTTTCTTTGAGACTGCTCTTCATATCCGGTTGACATGTGGGGCATGCTGCACTGCCTTGGCTTATGGATTTTCACCAACCATATCACTCCATAGATACCATGCCAACCACTCGGTGTCTCATTAGCCAATTGCATTGACAGCCTTGTTCACTTTATTTATTTTTAGTTTTTTTTATTTATTCCATTATTATACTAAATTTATTTTATGTGACTCTCGCCACGTGCAGAGGAATATGCTCATAGCCACAATCAATACGAGGGGCTTTACATAGCTCCTCTGGGATACCCTCAGTGTGGTGGACGTGCTTTGTGTGTGTGTGTGTGTGTGTGAGGGGGGCAGACTGGACACAACTTTAGCTATGGTAAGATTTAGCAGCTATATGGATTTAGACACTTTTAGAGTCATTCAGATGGTGCCTTTGATAGTCACAGTATGCTGTTATCCTTTTCTCTTCCTTTTTTCTCTTTTCAAATGGCTATGCATGTTACTCGGATATGTGGATGTTTCATAGTTTCATTATTATTATTATTATTATTATACAGGATTTATATAGCGCCAACAGTTTGCGCAGCGCTTAACAAAATAAAGGCAGACATTACAATTACATAACAATTTGGTACAAGAGGAATCAGAGGGCCCTGCTCGCTAGAGCTTACAATCTAAAAAGAAAGGGTCAATTGATACAAGAGGTAATAGCTGTGGGGGATGAGTTGATGGAAAAAGTAAGACAGTGTTAGTTAGAAGCAGGATAGGCTTCTTTAAAGAGAAAGGTTTTCAGGGATCGTCTAAAGATGGATAGATTAGGGGACAGTCGGACAGATTGGGGTAGAGCGTTCCAAAGGATGGGAGAAACTCTGGAGAAATCCTGGAGGCGAGCATGGGAGGAGGTGACAAGGGAGCTAGAGAGCAGGAGGTCTTGGGAGGACCGAAGAGAGCGGCTTGGTTGGTATTTTGGTACTAGGTTAGTGATGTAGCTGGGGGCAGAGCTATGGATGGCTTTGTAAACTATTGTTAGTACTTTGAATTTTATTCGTTGGGTGAGTGGGAGCCAGTGGAGGGATTGGCAGAGAGGGGTGGCGGACGCTGAATGGTTGGTAAGGTGGATAAGTCTTGCAGCAGCATTCATTATGGACTGAAGGGGGGATAGTCTATGTAAAGGTAGTCCAATGAGGAGGGAATTGCAGTAGTCGAGGCGAGAGATAACCAGGGAGTGAGTTAGAAGCTTGGTGGTGTCATTCGTTAAAAAGGGGCGTATTCTGGAAATGTTGCGGAGGCTAAGGCGGCATGATTTGGACAGGGATTGTATGTGGGTCCGAAAGGACAGTTCAGAGTCTAGGATTACCCCTAGCACCCTGGCATGTGGGGACGGACTGATAGATGTGCCATTGATCTTGACTGAGAAGTCAGGGGAAGGGGCACGTGGGGGAGGAAATATTAAGAGCTCAGTTTTAGACAGATTAAGTTTGAGAAAGTGGTTTGACATCCAGACTGATATGTCTGCTAGTAAATCAGTGATGCGTGAGGAGATTGATGGGGTGAGTTGAGGAGCAGAGAGATAGATCTGGGTGTCATCAGCATATAAATGGTAGTGGAAGCCATGTGAGGCTATCAGCTGACCCAGGGAGGATGTGTAGATTGAGAATAGTAGAGGTCCAAGGACAGAACCTTGGGGGACCCCAACAGTAAGAGGAGTTGGAGAGGAGGAAGTGGAGTTGTAAGTGACACTGAAGGAGCGATGAGATAGGTAAGATTCGAACCAACGGAGAGCACAGCCATGGAGACCAAGCAAATTTAGTTTTTTGAGGAGGAGGGGGTGGTCAACTGTATCAAAGGCAGCAGAAAGGTCTAAGAGTAAGAGTACGGAGTAATGACCATTGGTTTTGGCTGTCAGTAAGTCATTTGTGAGTTTTAGGAGGGCAGTTTCTGTGGAGTGCTGTGGGCGAAATCCAGACTGAAGGGGATCCAGAAGGTTATTCTCAATGAGGTGGTCGCTTAGTCGGCTGTAGACTAAACGTTCAAGGAGTTTGGAGGCAAAAGGGAGTAGAGAGATGGGTCTTAGATTGTTAAGATTGGTTGGGTCTAGTGAGGCCTTTTTTGGTATGGGAGTGACTAGTGCATGTTTTAGAGGGTTGGGGAAGATGCCAGTTGAGAGGGAGAGGTTGAAGATATGAGTTAAAGACTGTAGGATAGAGTCAGATGGTGACCGTAGTATTTGAGAAGGAACAGGGTCCAGGGGGCAGGAGGTTAGGTGGGCATTAGAAAAAATTTTAGTGACTTCCTCTATAGTAGCTGGATTAAAAGAGGAAAGTGTTGATTGTGCAGGAGGACAAGGAGTGTAAAGTGAGGGAGATATGTGTAGAGTAGAGAACTCAAGACGAATTGTCTCAATCTTGTTTTTGAAGTGATTAGCAATCTCCTGGGCAGTGAGTAAGTTAGTGGGTGGAGGTAATGGAGGACGAAGTAGAGAAGTAAATGTAGAAAAGAGTTGACGGGGACTGCGTGAGAGGGTGTTAATGAGAGTGGTAAAGTAGGTCTGTTTGGCAGTGCGCAGGCAGGAATGGTATTTTTGGAGGGCAGATTTATATTGGCTGAAATCTTGCTGTGACTTAGTCTTACGCCACAGACGCTCAAGAGCACGGCTCTGCTTTTTGAGGCTTCTGGTGTTGTCTGTCTGCCAGGGTTGTAGCGGCCGGGGCCTGATTCTGTGTGTAGTGAGGGGGGCCAAGGTATCCAGGGTGGATGACAATGAACTGTTGTATATGGAAGTGGCCAAGTTGGGGCAGGACAAGGATGAGATTTTGTCGTAGAGACAAGCTGTAGCAGAAAAAAGAAGAGAAGGGTTAAGATGGCGAAGGTTTCTACGGGTAATAGTTTGGTAGTTGGAAGGCAAGGAGGAGGCAGACAAGGAGAGAGTGAAACTAATAAGGTGGTGATCAGAGAGAGGAAAAGGAATATTGGAGAGGTTGTGCGGAGTGCACAGGTAGGAGAATATGAGATCAAGGCAGTTGCCAACAGAGTGAGTAGAAGCGCTCGTCCATTGTTTTAGGTCAAAAGAGGAGGTTAGGCTCAGCAGCTTAGAAGTAGCGGGAGTGTTAAGATTAACAGGGATGTTGAAGTCACCAAGAATGATTGTTGGAATTTCAGAAGAGAGAAAGTAGGGTAGCCAGGCAGAGAAGTCGTCAAGGAAGTTTGATACGGGTCCAGGGGGCCGATAGATCACAGCAATTCTCAGTGAAACTGGAGAAAATTGACGAATACAGTGAGCTTCAAATGAGGAGAGGGACAGAGAGGGCGGTGGATGAAGAACCTGAAAAGTGCTTTGAGGGGATAGGAGGATTCCAACACCACCTCCTTTCCGTCCACTAGGCCTGGGGGAGTGAGTCCACAGAAGGCCACCGTAGGAGAGAGCAGCAGGAGAAGGAAGGTCAGATTCTTGAATCCAGGTCTCAGTAATTGCAAGTAGGTTCAGGGAGTTTGTGCTAAATAGGTCATGGACAGTGGTGAGTTTGTTACAAACAGAGCGGGCATTCCAAAGGGCACAAGAGGAGGGGAGGCTGGTTCTAGGCAGAAGAGGAATGGAAATGAGATTGTGTGGATTGTGACTGGAATGAGAGGATGAGGGTTGGTGAGTATGTTGGCCGAAGGTAAAGGATGGCGGCCCAGGATTTGGGGAAATATCTCCAGAAATCAGGAGAAGCATTAGGGTGAGAGAGATGATATGGGATTGCGACTTGTGTAGTGGGACACGTCCCAGTGTCCTGCAGGTTTTATTGGCATTTGGGTTCAGAGTTAGCAGGAGCTGATATGAGCAGTAATAAGGTGATGACAGGAGTGAGGGTGATATATATAAGCTGTGGGGTGGAGAAGATGGGTGAAGGAGAGAGAATTTAAGGAGAGAGGATGCAACTGTGAGAAGGAAAAGTAGGAAGTGCATGACAGAGTGGAAAGATTTGAGATGAAGCCTGGATGGGAGATGAGCTAGTTTGATGAGGACCCAGGTCACCTGTAGTCTGTGTAATGTTCTGCTGAAGTCTGTTCTGCTTTTTCGCTTTGTGCATTCGCTGAAGTGCTGAGCCGAAGTGCAATACTTAATCCAATATGAATACTTTATCCAAGATGATAGTTGCCAATGCAAACCCTGCCTGTGCACACCCCTGGCTGTGCTTCCCCTAAGTAGGGCCTTAATTTATACTCAGTTTGGGTGGGGGTTTCATGTTTTTTTATGTTTTTTTATATTTGTGATTATTGCACAAGGCCTTATTCATGTGTTTTATTTTAGCTAGTGAGACCCACTCTTTCCAACAACCCCTGAATGTGTCCTGACGAAGCAAAACAGTGAAACGCATTGATGCACAGGGGCTCACTGTTGTTGTTAATGTGGTGCAGATTTTCAATTGTTGCACCATGCACTCTCGTCCATTATATGATATGTATTTTTTACTTGTTTATTTTCTTGTACTGCCTGTGATCGGCTATCCAGGGATACAATCGACAGGCGATGCATCTAAAAGCCGCTCGGTTGTTATCCCGGAGGAGCGGGAGGGGACATCTTCCACGGCTCTTACCAGGCCTCTCGTCCCACCAGGAGACCCGATCCTCGATCCGCCACTTCCGGCGGCTAGAGACAGACTGGCACGAAGCAAGAAATGGCTTTGTTCCAGTCTTCTCTCTGTAAACATGGAAGTGACACCACAACATCATTTCCTGTTTACTCGGCTGCCAATGGCGCAGTTTTTTAAAAAACATACAGTATTCAGAATCGTCATTTTCAGCAATCTGAATACTTTGAAGTGCAAAGGAGGGATTTGGGGTCTTTCAGACCCCCGGGCCCTCAATAAAGAGTACCTGTCACCAACTATTACTGTCACAAGGGATGTTTACATTCCTTGTGACAGCAATAAAAGTGAGCAAAGAAAACGCAAACATAAGTCGCGCTGCATATGTAAACGGTGTTCAAATCACACATGAGAGGTATCGCCGAGATTGTCAGAGCAAGAGCAATAATTCTAGCACTAGACCTCCTCTGTAACTCTAACCTGGTAACTGTTATTTTTTTTAAATTGTCGTCTATGGAGATTTTTAGGTACCGTAGTTTGTCACCATTCTACGAGTGTGCACAATTTTAAAGCGTAACATGTTTGGTATCTATTTACTCAGCGCAACATCGTCTTTAACATTATACAAATTGGGCTAACTTTACTGTTTCATTTTTTTTTGTGTCTTTTTCCCCAAAAAGTTGTTTTTAAAAGACTGCTGCACAAATACCGTGTGACATAAAATATTGCAACAATTGGTGTTTTATTCTCTAGATTCTCTGCTAAAAAAAATATACATAATGTTTGGGGGTTCTAAGTAAAGTAATTTTCTAGAAAAAAAATGCAGATTTTAACTTGTAAACACAAATGTCAGAAATAGGCTTATGCCCCGTACACACGGTCGGAATTTCTGAGGAAAAATGGCCTATCGGACCATGTTGTCGGAAAATCCGACCGTGTGTGGGCGCCATCGGACTTTTTCCGTCGGAATTTCCGTTGGAAAAAATTTGAGATCCTGCTCTCAAATTTTCCGACAACAAAGTCCGATCTGACTTTTTCCGATCGTGTGTAGCGAATTCCGACGGACAAAGTGCCATGCATGCTCAGATCAAATTACAAGACCAAAGCTATTGGCTACTAGCCTCTACGTACTTCCGTCGTACGAACGTCACCACTTTAAGAATGATCGGATTTTCCAACAACTTTGTCCGACCGTTTGTATGCAACACCAGTGTCGGACAAAATCCATCGGAAAAAATCCGACGGATTTTGTGGTCGGAATTTCCGACCGTGTGTATGGGGCATTAGTCATGAAAGGGTTAAAGACTGACCTTGGGGTAGTTTTTCTGCCCTCTTTTCTCTTTTATCAATATTCAAAATGGATGTGGCCAAAGGAGTGCTCTCTCTTTATATTTACAAGCCACTATCTAGTACAGCAAAGTCCAGGGGCACAGTGCAGCAATTCAGGGACTCCCCAGCAAACAGTGGCCTCGGCAGAGGAAGTTCAGGCAGCTTGGCAGGGAAAAGGAGGTCTGGCAGGCAGAGGTCCTTCATAGGCACATCACAGGTTCCCAGGGAGCAGTGTGTCCTGGCTGCAGCATCTGGACCACCCAGACAATGCAGAACTACAAGTCCCAGCAGTGCAAAAAGCAAAGCACAGCCTATACAGAACTATCTGTCACCACAGTTCCATGCATCTTCCAGCCTCCTAGTAAGACCTGCAGCCATAAGCCCCTCTGTCTATAACTGAAGAGGTTTTCAACAGTCTGACCAGCATCATTGTTATCTCTGGTATGTTGCCTGATGCGGTTATGTGAAATTTCCATTAATATCTGTGAAATATGAATATATCTCTTTTTGCTTGCAGCTTTTAAAGGTGGGCAAAAGCCCGCCTCCCAAGCTCTTGTGAACTGCAGACATTGTGGTGCCGAGACTTGAAGGACAATGGGGAGCCAATTAACATTGTTTGTCACCTATTTGCTATTAACGACCCCATGCCGGGATAAAGAATGAAGTAAGTCTCACCCCAAGTTTCATATTTAAACTCCCTGGGACCAGTAAAGTATATTTTTTTACATCACTGGTGGGAGTTGCCTGTAAGGGGGCTGGCTTAGACTCTAAGCCAGCCAATGAGAAATCAGGCTGGTTTTTGGTTACTCTGAGGAAAGGGGGGGCAGCTTGCTCTTTCCGGGAGAACCAGCAAGCGAGATGGACCCAAGGTAATTTCTCCAGTAGCAGGGGAAAGTATGCCCTGCTACTTGTAACTAAACATGCTTGTAGATCACGGTCTGAAGGAATATAATCTATATTCCTTCATATATATATATTTTATTTCAACCTAGCATTTTCTGCCTTGATGTGCTAGGGATTTGTGTATTAGCTAGACTTTTAACTACCTGTAATAAATGTTATTATATTTAAAGCCTTTCCTCCTGGTCAATAGAACTCTCATTTAACCCATATCATATTTTGTGATTGATAAATCAGAAATAGAGATTTTAGAGGTTACAGGTACTTTGAATTTAGCCACACACCTCCCAGTTCCGAGGCATCTGGCTCGATGCTAAAGCAGGAAACAATAATGTATGTGCTTCTAAGGTCAGCCTTGTGTCCTACCCGCTGTTGGGACACAGGAACTCACAAACCAAATTATGCAGATAAGTTGACTTTGTTATAAACTGCATCTAGACTAGAGACTGGCAATTTCATAAAACAAAAGAAAATAAAAATCCAATATTTCTGAACTCTGTTACAAAGACACCTTAGCTTTCGTGGAAGCCACTGTTGCAGGACCAATTGCCATTGCCTCTTTAAGTGGGTACAGTTGGTCCCAAAATAGTGCCTGATCTAATCACAAAAACTGCTGTTGCTAAATAGTTTTGTTTGATATATTCTGTTTGCACCAATATATAGTACTGAATGTTTAAACCTCATTTTAGGTTTTGTTTTCAATAATTCTTAGTGCAACCAATAAAGTTTTAGTGTGTTCAAAAAGTACAAGCTACATCCTGCACATTGATATAAACGATAAAACAAATATTGAATGCACTGTAATATTCTAAGGTCATTTACAGGAGATCCTTATTTTTTTCCCTGCAAATTCAAATATTTGCATGAAACATACCACAAACAATAGTTGATCCCTGCACATCTTAGTTTTATTACCGGTAGGTCCTGGTGCACATTGCAAGGTATACACAATAAGTAAACATGAAGCTCAGGAAATATTAAGTGTTTAGATTTTTAGTAGTAGTATTATGTGAAAATACTTTTTTTAATTGTGAGTATATAATGTGCGACTGCCCAATCCAGCTGTGATGATATTTTTTTTCAATGTAAAAGATCAATTGAACAGGCTTGAAAGCATTATCCAATATTTTTTTTCTTACGTTGCAGAGAAGTTTTGGGAATGTCTGCATACTTCTCTATCTTTCCTTCTTTATGAGCAAAAACACGTGTGCCAAAAATTCAGTCTTAATTTATATCCACTTACAATACCAACCTATTGTGATCTGGATCATGCGTGTCTGATCAACTATCCTCATGTGTCTAGACATCTTTCATTTTCCTGTAAAGCATTCAGTAAAGTGTTTCAGTTTTTTTTTTTGCAAGAATCCACATAACAGGTGTATCCTTTAAAACAAGTTAAAAGAAATACAATATATGAGGTCAGATAAATTGATATGATATGCATACATCTCAATAAATTTCACAGTAAAAAAGACAAACAAATACAATTATTCCTTTATTTCCATTTCTACATGGTGTTCCTTAATGTGATGACTTGTATTTTTGTATCTAAAAATAAAATAAAATAAAATGAGATTGAACTAACCAGGATAAACAAAACAGAAAATTGAAAAATAACCTTGTGACAATCAGTTGTCATTTATACTGGGAATGACTATAATTTCAATGAACTACTTAAAATGTAAGTCCTTCTATATTGACACTTTAAACTATGAAAGGTGAATCTTGTATTTTAAACAAATTAATGTATTATACCCTTGCCACAAGCATTGCCAGAGGCAATGCATTTCAACATATTTTATTTCTTGCAAGAGTTTTAACATTGTGAATGTTTTGTGCATAGTTACTCAACAAGAAGTGATTATATCTTCATCGGGAAAGAATTACTGTGCAATCACGTATAAGAACAGAAAATCTATTTGGGGAAAAAAGTATGGTCCTTTCACTCCTTCTAGTAAATGCTAAACACAGTAATCTGCAAGTTTTCCAAATTTTTTTCTTTCACCCTTTTTTTTAGCTAATGATACAGTGTAAATTGTTATGAGTTTATAAGTATTCTTTCAATACTTATTGTGTTATTCATTTACTTTTTATTTTAAAACATGATGACATTATTGGGGATGAGAGAAAGTGGGATTTCATTGCCCTTGAATTTCAGAAAAATTGATTTTGTTTTAGGGAAGTGCATCAATGAGGAAGGTAAAATGTATTTGTTTTGTGTTTCATTTAACCACTTAACCGCTTCCCGACCGCCCACTGCATATATACGTCAGCAGAATGGCACGGGCAGGCAAAAGCACGTACCTGTACGTCCCCTTTAAATGCCTGCCGTGGGTCGCGCTTGCGACCCGGTCGGGAGCTCCGTGACCCCGGCCGCGGGACCAGCGGACCCGATCGCTGCTGGTGTCCCACAATCGGGTTACGGAGCTGAAGAACGGGGAGAGGTATGTGTAAACAACCCCCCCCCGCGCTTCCTACTCTGCCTGTCATTGATTGTCTGTTCCCGGTCATCAGGAAAGCCGATCAATGACGTCAGATGTCAGCCCCGCCCCCTAATGTAAAAAAACACACACGTCACAGCCCATAACCCCTCCCCTCCCCCTAGTGGTTAACTCTTTCACTACAACTGTCATTTATACAGGAATCAATGCATTTAAATAGCATTGATTGCTGTATAAATGACAATGGTCCCAAAAATGTGTCAAAAATGTCCGATGTGTCTGCCATAATGTCGCAGTCACAAAAAAAATCTGATCGCCGCCATTACTAGTAAAAAAAAAAATATTAATAAAAATGCTATAAAACTATCCCCTATTTTGTAAACGCTATAACTTTTGCGCAAACCAATCAATAATCGCTAATTGCTAATTTTACCAAAAATACGTAGAAGAATACGTATCGGCCTAAACTGAGAAAAAAAATATTTTTTTTATATATTTTTTGGGGATATTTCTTATAGCAAAAAGCAAAAAATGTTGCATTTTTTTCAAAATTGTCGCTCTATTTTTGTTTATAGCGCAAAAAAAATAAAAACCGCAGGGGCGATCAAATACCACCAAAAGAAAGCTCTATTTGTGGGAAAAAAAGGACGCCCAATTTTGTTTGGAAGCAACGTCGCACGACGGCGCAATTGTCAGTCAAATCGACGCAGTGCCGAATCGCAAAAGGGGCCTGGTCCTTTGGCTGCCAATTGGTCCGGGGCTGAAGTGGTTAAGGACCATGCCAATTTTTCAAACTTGGTGTTTACAAGTTAAAATAATTTGTTTTGCTAGAAAATTACTTAGAACCCTCAAACATTATTTTTTTTCAGACACCCTAGAGAATAAAATGGTGGTCGTTCTAATACTTTATGTCACAACGTATTTGCGCAGTGGTCTAAGAGCAATTTTTTGGGAAAAAAATACACTTTTTTGAATAAAAAAAAATAAGACAACAGTAACGTTAGCCCAATTTTTTATATTGTGAAAAATAATGTTACGCCGAGTAAATTGATACACAACATGTCATGCTTCAAAATTGCTCCTGCTCGTGGAATGACGACAAACATTGACCCTTAAAATCTCCATAGGCAACATTTAAAAATTTCTACAGTTTTAAGTTACAGAGTAGGTCTTTTGCTAGAAATATTGCTCTTGCTCTAATGATCGTGGAAATGCCTCACATGTGTGGTTTGAACCCCCATTTTCATATGCGGGCGCGACTTACGTATGTGGCCGCTTGTGCGTGCAAGCTCGGCGGGACGGGCGCTTTAAATTTTATTTTTTATTTATTATTTTTTGCTTATTTATTTTACTTTTTATTGTTTATTTTTACACTGTCCTTTAAAAAAAAAAAATGGGTCACTTTCATTCCTATTGCAAGGAATGTAAACATCCCTTGTAAAAGAAAAAAAGCATGATAGGACCTCTTAAATGTGAGATCTGGGGTCAAAAAGACCTCAGATCTCACATTTACACTTAAATGCAATAAAAAAAAATAAAAAACCATTGGGCGGAGGTGGCGTTGCTTCCGTCATCCAATGTTATGGAGCCGAGCAGAGGCCATCTTTCCCTCACTCGGCTCCATGTCTCAGAGTGGAGAGGACCCGATCGTCTCAACTGCTACCGACAGCTCCGGTAAGCATCAGAGACGACCTTAGCATGTGAAAGGGGGCTCCTGCCCCTGATAAAAGTGATCTTGTGGTGAATCCACTGCAGAGACCACTTTTATCAGAAATAGGACCGTCCACCATTTAAGAAAATGTTGGGGTTATAACCCCGGTATTCTACATCAAAGTACCGATGTAAAATGACGGTGGGTGGTCTGCAAGTTGTTAAGGTTGCAATTGACTTCCTGGCAGGAAAGGCCGGAAGCAGGAGGCAGCTGGAATTGCACGGCAGACATGCGCATTCACGGCGCGTCAGTACGGGTGCGCACACATGTGCCTGTCACCAACATTGGTGCCAAAGGGGCTATTTAAAGTGAGTGCACCAAAGACTCTTTGCTGTTTGATCTGCAGCTTCTGTGTGTCTGAAACCTGTTACCTGTGCTGACCCCTGATCTTGAATCCAGCTTGCTCTCACTAATCTTGTCTGCTTGACACCTTGACTTTGGCTTGTTTTGGACTTCTCATCTGTGCTGACCCCTGATCTTGAATCCAGCTTGCTCTCTTTTTTATTTTTTTCTAATCTTGTCTGTTTTATTTTCTTGTTTTTTATAACACCTTGACTTTGTGTTTGTGTGGGGGGTGTGGAAAAGGAAGCGGGTTACGGATTGGGAGTGGTGGTGGAGTGGGGGGGGTGGGGGGGGAGGGTGGAGTGAGGGTTGGTGGAGGTGTGAGTGAGGGAAGGAGTGGGGGGGGTGGCGTGGGGGGGAGTGTGGGTGTGGAGGGTGGAGGTGTGGGGCATGGAGTTAGGGTAGGGGTGGGTGGGCGGTGGGGGGGAGGTGGGGGTGAGGCATTGCGTGGAGTGTGGAGTGGGTGTGGGGTGTGGTGAGAAGTGTGAGCTGGGAAAGGGGTGGTGGTACAGTATGGAGGGGTGGTGGTAGGTGTGACAGGGGGATGGGGTTGGGGGAGCAGGGGAGATGGGATGGAGGAGGTGAGGTGTGTGTGGAGGGGTGATTTAGGGGGGGGGGGGGTGAGGGGGGAGTGGGGGTGGAGGAAGATGGAGGGAAGGGGTTGGGGGAGGGTGGGGGGGAAGGGAGGGAGGGGTGTGAAGGGGGGTGGGGGAGAGAGGATGGCGTTGGGATTGTGGGTGGAGGGGGTGAGGGGGGGAGGTGAGGGGGTGGGTGGTGTGTGGATGGGGTGGAGGAGAAGGGGCGAGAAGGGGTGGGTGGAGCGAGCGTGGGGGGGGGGTGGGAGAAGAGAAAGGATGGGGGGTGAGCGAGGGGTTGGTGATGGGTGGGTTTTGCGGTGGGGGTTAGCTAAGTGGTGGGATGGGGGGGGCAGTGGGGAAAGAGGAGGTGAGGGGGTGGGGGGTGGTGGTGAGGGGGATGGTGGGTGGGGAGATTGGGTGGGAAAGAAGGGGGAGTTGGAGGTGGTGAAGGAGAGTGGGTGTGGGGAGATGGGGGGGGAGAGGTGGTGGTGTGTGAGGGTGGTGGGGGGGGGTGGGTGCGTGTGTAGGAGGGTGGGGGGGGGTGGGGTGCGGTGGTGGGGGTGCGTAGGGGTGGAGGGGGTGGGGGAGTGGTGGGAGCAGGTGTTGGAGGTGGAAATGGAAGGGGGCTGGCGGTGAGGAGGAGGTGAAGTGGGGGGCGGAGGTGAAGGTGCGGAAGAGGAGAGGATGGAGGGTGTAAGTGGGTGTGGTGGGGGGTGTGGTGGGGTGTGGTGGTGTGGAGGGGGAGAGAGAGTGATGTGGGGAGCATGGGGGTGGAGGGAAAGGATGGAGGACGTGAAGAGGGGTGCGAGAAAGGTGTGTGAGGGGGGTGGAGGTGAGTGGGGTGGAGGTGGGGAGTGAGGAGAGGTGGGTGGGAGGTTGTGGGTGGAAGTGGAGTGAGGGGGGTGTGCGGAGTAGGGGTGTCGGAGGGGGGGGGGGGTGGGGGGTGGGGGGGGGGGTGGGTGGAAAGGGGGGGGACTGGAAGTTGACAGGGGTGATGGTGTGGTGTGGGGGGGAGGGAGTGGGGGAATAACAGTGGGGGGTGATGGGTGTAGGGTGGGTGGAGTGGGTGGTGGGAGGGGGTGGAAAGGAAATGAGGTGGGGGGGGGGGTGGCTGATAGGGGGTGGGTGGGGTGGGTGTGGTGTGGTGAAGGGGGGGGGGATAGGTGAAGGGGTGGGAAAGGGGGAGGGAGGAGAGAGAGGGATGGGTGGTGGGGTGGGGATGAGGGGGTGGGGGGAGTGGGAGGGGGGGGGTGGGTGGAGCGGATGAAATGGGTGTGGGGGTGGGTGAGGGGGGGAAGAGGGGTGGCTGGGGAAGATGTGGTGGTGGGAACGTAGAGTTGAAGGGGGAGGTGTGGTGAGGGTGGGGGGGGGGGGGGTGAGGGGGGAGGTGGCAGGGGTGGTGGGTGATGGGGGTGTGGTGTGACTGAGGTGGATTGGAGGGGGGGGGGTTGGGGGGGGGGTGGAGAGTGGGAGGGGGTGGTGCGATGGAGAGAGGGTAAGTGAGGAAAGTGGCAGGTGGGTGGGGGGATGGGGGGAGGGGGGGTGGCGGGGGGGGGCAGGGGGGATGTCGGAAGGGGTGGGGGGGGGGTGGGGTGTGTGGAGGGGGAGGGGTGGGGGGGGGGGATCTTGAATCCAGCTTGCTCTCACTAATCTTTTGGACTTCTCATCTGCCTGCTGCTCTGCCTGATCCACCAGAACGCTACCGACCCGGCCTGCCTGACTCTGCATCTGCCCCTCTGCCTGCTGCAGTTCTGCTCTGCAAATTACACCAGTTCTTGTCTCATCTGCGATCCAGCCTGCCACAGCTCTGGTTTACCCAGCCCTGCCGGTCTGCCTGTTGCATCAACAGCCACGAACATCCAGCCATACCAAATACTGGACTGATCCTAGGCACTCCTGCGTCACCGTGCTTCTGTGGCTTCTGTCTCAACCTCAGGGTCCCACAAGCCAGTGCGGCAAGAGAGGCTCTCCTCTACACGTCAGGCTCACGATCCAGGTACGTGGCAGTTCCATAGCAATATCCTGGTCTAGTGACAGTACAAAAATAGGAATTAAATACACACAGAAAAGGAAAATAAAACACAAAACCCACCTAAAAAAACCTTTAAACACATTTTAAAAAGTAATTATTATTATTATTATTTATTATTATTATTATTATTATTATTATTATTATTATTATTATTATGTTATCTAAGCAGCTCAATGAGTGAAACAGAGGTTTCCTTGGTGAGATTTCATGGATTGGGATATTTAAATGAATTTTGTGTGTGTGTCTCCTAGGAGACACACACGCTGATCCAGGAGGAACACTACCGCTGCTGTGGCCAGGTGAAGGATTACCATCCACTCATCCCTCACACGCAAGTGATCTCTTTACATGCTGTTCCCAAAGAATGTTTATTGTACGTAATTGTCTTAAAGGGGAAGTTGCAGGGTGCATTGTTTTTAATGTTGTTAAATAAAAACGGGATTACGCTATGGATGCTATTCTCTTCGTTTTTATGATCATCATTGCGAGTTGACTCCCCTCTGAACCCCTGATTCCTTGTTGCTGATACCTAAAATTCTGAGGAAGTGACCAGACCCTGTTTAACGGTGGATGTGTGACGCGTCCTGGGCAGTGGTTGCCATAGTGATACCTTATATCTTAAGGCCTGTTTAAATTGTCATTCCGGTGAGTTTAACCCCCTGAGGGGAGAGTGCCTCACGTGGTGAAGCTATATTTAACGGTGCTTGGATATACAACTATATACACCATAAATCACGAGGAAAGTCACTACCGATTGAACTGTGCACTATCTTCTAAGAAACACTCAAGGACCACCTATTAGTACAATATTGTTTATGACACAGACTCATGGACTTTGCACGGAAAGATTTGATTATCTCACTGTTTTAGCGCTGTTTTTAGTATTTTATCTCACTATTACCAATGTTTGATTTTATACTATCACCCATATATATATATATATATATATATATATATATATATATAGGTTGCCATATATTCTTTATCCAGGAGGCGTGGGTATAATTCCCCTCTCTATCCCTCCCCCCTCCTTCCTTTCCTTTTCCCACCTTCCCTCTCTCTTTTTTTTCCTTCTCCCTTTCCTTCTTTTCTTCCCCCCCCCCCCTCCCCTTTTCTCTCCACACACTTTTTCTTTTCTTGCCCTCTTTCTTTTTCACCCCCCCTTCTGTCCACGTTTCCCTCCCCCTTTCACAGTCTTTTCCTTTCCCTTTTTTTACCCCTCCCCTTTTCCTGTTCAATTTCCCACCTTTCGCTATTCCTTTCTACCTTCTCTACCACCCCAACCCCCCACCCCTGCCACCCCCTCTTCTGCTATTCATAAAAGCAGCAAACAAACACAGTTCCCGGTGCAAACAGGCTTTGTACAGCAAATTCATAGCATAAAACAAATAACACTTCTAATTATCCGAGCTACTAACTAAACTCAAGAATGTTCCTCCCAAATAGTTTCTTCAAAACAAACATCTCAAAAATACAAAGGATTATATAGGACTTTAGATGTACCTCCTAGGGTATAATGAATAAGTACAAATGTTATGTATAAAAACATAACATTTTTTATTGAAGAAATCACAGATATATAAAAAATATTTTTTTTAAAAACATATTCATAGGTGAGCCATCCAAGATGGTTACTTTCCTGGCCTTAGAATCAATTTCATTGGGACAACAAAGATGTACCTCCTAGGGTATAATGAATAAGTACAAATGTTATGTATATAAACATAAAAAATTTTATTGAAGAAATCACAGATATATAAAAAATTGTTTTTTTAAAAACATATCCATAGGTGAGCCATCCAAGATGGTTACTTTCCTGGCTTTAGAATCCATTTTATTGGGACAACAAAGGGAGTTGTCCCAATAATGGATTCTTTTTATTGGGACAACATCTTTGTTGTCCCAATAAAATGGATTCTAAGGCCAGGAAAGTAACCATCTTGGATGGCTCACCTATGGATATGTCCCTTTGTTGTCCCAATAAAATGGATTCTAAGGCCAGGAAAGTAACCATCTTGGATGGCTCACCTATGGATATGTTTTTTAAAAAACTATTTTATATATTTCTGTGATTTCTTCAATAAAAAATGTTATGTTTTTATACATAACATTTGTACTTATTCATTATACCCTAGGAGGTACATCTAAAGTCCTATATAATCCTTTGTATTTTTGAGATATTTGTTTTGAAGAAACTATTTGGGAGGAACATTCTTGAGTTTAGTTAGTAGCTCGGATAATTAGAAGTGTTATTTGTTTTATGCTATGAATTTGCTGTACAAAGCCTGTCTGCACCGGGAACTGTGTTTGTTTGCTGCTTTTATGAATAGCAGCACAGGACAAACATATTTGGACTGTCCTTTGGCTCAGTTTTGTGCATGGTTTTCCTTTGCTGATATTTCCCTCTTACAATGTGTTGTAAGAATATGTGTGAGGTCCTTTTCAGAGCAGGGAGTGGTATTAATGGATACAGCAGGTAATATAAAAATGCTATAAATATTGGAAGAAAATATGTAATAAAAAGTATTCTAAGTAAGGCATATACATTTTGCTTTAAAAGTGTAGAGAAGCCAACCAAATTGATCTTTGCCCTTATAGTTTAAAGTGAAACTAAAGAAGAAATTCAGATTTATATATTTTTTTACATAGAGCATGATTTCACTGCCCCACCTCTCCACCCCATCTAATCAGAAATGCTTTGCATTCCCTGCATAGAACCCATGTTGAGTGGCCAACCTCCTGTGTTTAGAATGTAGGGCAGCCATTCTGCTCGGGATCTGGAAGCTAGTGGTGAGTGGCGTTATATTTGTAAACAAAGGATAGTCACATAACTACTAATGAAAGTATCTGCTGCCTGGATATTGAATTACTGATTGTGGGGCTCTAGCCATCTTACTTTCCTAGGGAGATTCTGCATGTTATTGTTGTGACAGTGTATATTCCAATGCCTTTTTCATAATCTCAAGGGATTTGAATCACGTCACCATGGAGAAAACATTGACTAACACATTTTATGAACTGCCCAACTAGAACAAATATGACCTTGGATTTGCTGTACACCAATTTGAAGAATGCATACAGCTCTCCTCCTCTTCCACCTTTGGGCAGATAGAAGACAACCTGTGACCACCAGATCAGTAAAAAGGTGGTCTGAGGAGTCCTCTGAATGGATAAAAGGCTTTGTGGGGGAGACGGGTCAGAATGCACTCAGTGAGCTACGTGGAAGGGACATTAATGGGCTTGCTGTGTGCATAACATATTATATACATTTTTGTGTAGATTATGTTGTTCTAACAGGAATTGTTAAATGATGAACAATGGGTAATGAGGGATTTTAACCACTTCAGCCCCGGAAGGATTTACCCCCTTCCTGACAAACCCTTTTTTTGCCATACGGCACAGCGTCGCCTTAACTGACAATTGCGTCGTTGTGCAATGTTTTACCCAAACAAAATGTATATTCTTTTTTTCCCACAAATAGAGCTTTCTGTTGGTGGTGTTTGATCACTTCTGCAGTTTTTACTTTTTGCACTATAAACAAAAGAATATTGACAAATTAAAAAAAAAACATTAAAATATTTTTTACTTTTTGCTATAATAAATATTCCAAAATTAAAAAAACAAAAAAACTATTTTTACATCAGTTTAGACCGATATATATTCTTCCACATATTTTTGGTAAAAAAAAAATCACAATAAGCGTATATTTGTTGGTTTGCGCAAAAATTATAGCATATACAAAATAGGGATAGATTTATGGTATTTTTATTTTTTAAATTTTTTTTACTAGTAATGGCGGCGATCTGCGATTTTCATTGGGACTGCGACATTGCGGCGGGCAGATCGGACACTTTTGACACTTTTTTGGGGCCATTGAGGTTTTTACAGCGATCAGTGCTATAAAAATGCACTGATTACTATAAATGTCACTGGCAGGGAAGGGCTTAATACTAAGGGGCGATCAAGGGGTAAATATGTTCCCTCAGTGTGTGTTCTAACTGTGGGGGGATGGGACTGACTTGGGGAGGAGACCGATCATTGTTCCTATATACTAGGAACAAAAGATCAGTTTCCTCACCCCTGACAGAACATGAATTTGTGTGTTTACACACACAAATCCTCGTTCTCGCTCTGTCAGGAATGATTACGGGTGCGGGCACGTGCATCGGCTCCTTAGGGGCACGGCAGTGTGCGCGCACCCCTATACTCCTTAAAGCGCCCACCGTACAGCTACGGTGATTCAATCCACGGGGGGCAGTCGGCAAGTGCTTAAGGAAATTCATAACTCCAAGCAGATTGCTTTTAGAGTAGGTAATAAGGGGGTGTTAAAAATGATTCAGAGGAGCCTGAAAATGAAGATTAGATAGAAATATAGGAGGAAGCTGGAGTTTAAACTATGAAAACAATGTAAAAGAGGTCTGGAGTGGCATGGAATTCATCATAGGTTTCAAGCCAGTTGGTGGAGGGACTGGGGGAAGTATGGTGGAAACAAATTAACTTAACTTATTTTTAACAGGGTTGATTCAGTGGCCCTTGCCTTGATTTAACACAGAGCTGTAGACAAGCAGTGTTGAGACAAATACCCTACACTCCTCATATGAGATGTCCTCCTTCCTTTTTATAGGAAAAAATTTACTCCTCGTTCACATATTTTACAGCTGATCAGGTGAGTAGATAGTTGAGGGGACTTAAGGCAGGAAAATCATCTGGTCCTGTTGGCATTAACCCCAGGTTGCTTCAGGTGTGTGTAGATCAGCTGAAGGATGTCATTTAATGGGTCTTTAACCTGAGCCCAAGTTTCTGAAAGGTCCTTGTGTCCTGGAAGATGTCTTGCCTTGTTCCTGTGTCGAAAATACAGTGTCCTTGAGGCTCCAAGGATTACAGACTAGTGGCTTTGACCTCCCAGATTATGAAGACCTTGTGGAGACTTTGTGGATACTGATTTGACAACAGTTACAGCCACTGGTTATTGCTGTATTACTATACCTTTATTACTTCCCTTTTTCCCCATTGTATTAATTTGTATTATCCATATACAAAATCTTCCTATATAAATTTGACTGTATTGTCATTGACTTTGTATCTACTTGCAGATGTATTTCCTGATGAAGCTGTTAAACCCATGAAACTAGTCAAAGTACTATGTATGAACAAGTCACCTGTGCTTTTAATTCTATTGCTTTGTATCTTGTATTAATACATTTTTTGTACATTTTTATAATTGTTTATATACTTTATTTATATTCCCATATACTGTACCAAGATAGTCCACTTGCTCTCTTGTCTCTGGGGAGTTCTGGTTGGGGTCCAGACTTCCAAACCTCTATTTCTATCCCATTTCTTCAACAGCCCATGCTTAGTACATATTTAGGCACGCTACAGTTCACCTATCAGCCTAGATTGGGAGTTGAGGACTCTATCATCTTCCTGCTAAATCACGTGTATGCACACCTGGATAATCCGGCGAGCACAGTGAGGGTCATGTTTTTTTTTACTTCCCCAATTCTTTTGATACCACCAGGCCAGCTCTCCTGGATGAGAAACTAACAGTGATGCAGGTTGATGTCTCCCTTGTGTTGTGGATTGTTGATTAAATGACTGGAAGTCCTTGTGGAGACTGATTTGTCATCAGTTACAGCCCAGGTTTATTGCTGTATTACTATACCTTTATTACTTCACTTTTTCCCCATTCTATTAATTTGTATTATCGATATAAAAAATCTTCCTATATAATTTTGACTGTATTGTCATTGACTTTGTATCTGCTTGCAGATGTATTTCCTGATGAAGCGGTTAAACCCACAAAACTAGTCAAAGTACTATGTATGAACAAGTCACCTGTGCTTTTAATTCTATTGCTTTGTATCTTGTATTAATAATCTTTTTGTAAATTTTTATAATTGTTTATATACTTTATTTATATTCCCATATACTGTACCAAGATAGTCCACTTGCTCTCTTGTCTCTGGTGAGTTCTGGTTGGGGTCCAGACTTCCAAACCTCTATTCCATTTAGTTCTGATGATGGTACAAATGTTTACACCTTTTATGCACTAAATATTACATTTTGAGGCCACCCATTTCTTCAACAGTCCATGCTTAGTACATATTTAGGCACGCTACAGTTCACCTATCAGCCTAGATTGGGAGTTGAGAACTCTATCATCTTCCTGCTAAATCATGAGTATGCACACCTGGATAATCCGGCGAGCACAGTGAGGGTCATGTTTTTTTTACTTCCCCAATTCTTTTGATACCACCAGGCCAGGATGAGAAACTAACAGTGATGCAGGTTGATGTCTCCCTTGTGTTGTGGATTGTTGACTAAATGACTGGAAGAACTCAGAATGTGCATTTGCAGAACTGTGTGACAGATAGGGTTGTCAGCAATATATCTCCCTTTTTCTTCATTATATATACCACTGATTTCAGCTACAAGTCTTGTCACCTTCAGAAGTTCTATGATGACTCTGTAGTAGTGGGATGTATCAGGGATGGGGAATAGTCTACGACTGTGATGGAAAACAGTCCAATTTTAGTACCTCTATTGGTCACTACTGACCATTGACATCCAACATTGGTTAATTAAATGGCACTGGGTAGTTTTTGGGCTGGAAAGGGACAGGACTGTGTGGAGTTGGACAGACATCAAAGCATAGCATACAGCCTGAGCCTGGGATCCAAGGCCCTCACCAAGTATGCAGGAATTAATTATAAACTAAAGCAAAGTATTTACATGAAGCAAGGTCCCGGACATCCAGAGTCAAGGATAGCTGACATCCATCTTTGAAAAGAGAGTTACAAGGCATGGTGGGTGTGATGCAAGATGGAGTGATGGGCGCCATACACTTTTTGAATGCACAAAGAGATTTATTGTCTCTTAATAAAACTGTGGGAGAGAGGGTTAGGGCCAGGACACCTTTAAATAGATGCAATGTTAATTGGCAGACTCAGAGACTTCTATAGGTAAACAGCTATACAGGGGAAGGCCTCCAGCCGGATACCACTTCTGTATAGGTAGGACTGCTGTCTCCTGTGACAAAACATTTTGTAACAGTCAACGGTAGTTGTACTTAACTATTGGCAACACAGAATAGTTCTTCTCTTACACTACAGTCACTCACTGTAGATTTCTATTCACTGAGCTCCCAGTCTCTCACTAGACCTCTGGATCGCCATTGAATCTCCTGAGCTCTTCCACAGCTAGCACGCTGTATACTTCTCAAGCGTCACCCCGCTATACTGCTGGGTCCCTAGCTTGGAAATCGATGCTCTTCAAGCGTCACCCCTGCTGTCCTGCTGGGTCCCTAGCTTGGTACTTGATGCTCCTTAAGCGTCACCCCTGTTGTCCTGCTGCGTCCCTGGCTTGACACCCTTCTTCACTGTCCCCGGCTAGTGAGAAGACTGGCTCCAGCTTACTCACTGTAGTCTCCAGTAACAAGGGGGATGGTCCATTAGTGGCTACAGATTCCCCTCTACCACCGACCACAACGGGTTCCCTGTCTGGCTAAACCTTCACAACTCGGTTGGACTCCAATCCTACAGTCCCAACCCTACACTGCTTCTCTTGTTCCTGGATAGGCCTCAGGCAGCCTAGCCGCCAGGTGTCCCCAGGATAGGCCTCAGGCTTCCAGCCTAGCAGCCCAGGGCGACATAACACACATCCACCCAAACAGCTGTCCAGGTGGCACAGAAACCCTGATCACCTGACTCAACCCAAATAAATAGGCTCTCCCAGCAGGCCAAGGGACCAAAGAAACCCCTGCCAATTGGCTGAGACACCCCATCCATCCATAGTCTGACCTTTCTATACACCTGTCAATCTAACTCCACCAGCAAGCACCACCTGGTGACAGAAGAGAGAAGGTACAGCAATCCAGAGTTAGAAAGGAATCAGTGGATCTTCTAACAATCAGCCATGATGATTAATACCTGACCGCAAAATGTATTAGCAACCCTGCCTAAACACCAGGGTGCTACATCCATTTTACCAGTATTTTTGGTTCCCACATTTTTTGAGGACCTGTAAGGTTCAATTTAAGTCAAACCCAATAGGATAAATTTGATGAAAGTGCTACTTGCAATGTATTTTAGAGCACACAATATGCACTCTGCTGTGGAAATAGTGTAATTGTCCCTATGCTAGTATACTTAAAATAGAAACTGTGGTTAAAACATTAGATCCAAAATTCAATAAATCTTTGTCATATGCAAAGCATGTCCCTGTTTGTTTTTTACTGCACAGTCAGCATTGTGTAAAATGTATCTTGATTGGCAGGGCTTTCAAGTCTGAGAAACTCCTACCAGCAACACTATCTGGATCCAGCAGCAGAGGCAAGGAGGGGGGAATCAGACATTGCAGCTATGGGTTTTTAATGAGTAAGATTACATTTTATGTTGGAAATTATACTGTAAATATGGGAAATGTTAATGGAGTTTATTGGTAATTATTTAAATATATACATATTGGGGTTGATATACCAAAGGCAAAAAAAACGTGCACTTTGCACTGCTCCTGCAGAGTGCAACTGCACTTTGCAAAGTATATTTGCGTTTAGTAAATCAACCTTATTGTCTTTAGTTGTACTTTATTGTTTTCTATATGTAAAAAAATGCCGTTGGAAATGGCGTTTAAGCAGGGTTGTGTTCTCTTAAAATTATCAAAGTGCACTGAGCATTCATGTATTATATATAAAGATTATTTTAAAAGTGCTTTATCAGAAAGCCGCAACATAATTACACTAGGCACACAATAAAAATTTCAGTTTCTTCTAAAAATGTACCTGCTGTTTAATTACATCCGTATATATCTGAGTTATAGTTCAGCCAATAAAAACATTTTAAAGGTTCCAATAAATAATGCAAATGTAGATCAGACATCTGACTAATCCCATTAAAATGAAATTAGGCAGACAACATGTCTGCTCCACGATATTGCACGTGTTGAAAAAAAAAAATAAGCATGACATCTAGATCACTTCGTATAAAGCAATTGTATGTATATATTATTGTACATCTGGGATGCCAGGACTATTAAAATTAATAGACATGATTTAATGGTCAGAACTTGTTCTGACCTTTTTGTGACTGGATATGAAAATTCTCTTTTTAATCATCTTCATTTGCATAAAATCTATAACAGTTTGGATTTATTTCTCTGAAAGCAGACGGTCTATCTCAGTAGGAACAATCTCAGTGTTTGTGGTGCAGAACCACGCTAGTGAGAACTGTCAACATTATGACAAAACTGTCCATTACTCAGCTATGTAATGTACTGCCCAAAAAAATATTGGCTTTCATAAATAAAAATAAATATACAAATCATCAAACTCATCAACTTGTTTTGACTTTCTCAGTGTGTATACAATTATTTCCATTACTGATGTTTTATAGAAACATTTTACTTTTTTTTGTTAGTAAGTTTAAAACAAAGTAACGGATAACATATAAGGCAACAATTTGATGCTCAAAATCCTCTTTCTTGTATTATTATTATTTTAGTTTTTTTTACTGTAGCTCAATAGCTCAAAGTATTGTTTGCAACATTTTAAAAGATTGTTGTTATGCTGTATATTCAGTGTGTCATGTGAAACTGTGATGTTGCTTGGTTTTGTCTTTGTAATAGTAAATTATCAATATTTGTGGACTAATAGATGTCTATAAATGTAATTACAGTATTTAACCACTTGACCTCTGGAAGATTTACCCCCCCCCCCCCCCCCTTCATGGCCAGGTAATTTTTTGCAATATGGCACAGTGTTAATTTAACTGACAATTGCATGGTCATGTGACGCTGTACCTAAATAAAATGTATGCCTTTTTTCCCCACAAATAGATATTTTTTATGGTATAGACAAAAAAAAACCTGAAAACTTTCTGCTATAAAACATATCCAATAAAAAAATTTAAAAAATCTAATTTCGTCAGATATCATATTATACAGTGAACAATTCCAAATCCAACATACTAGGCCTCAATACACCACCAGTTACCCAATCCCTCCTCCTCACCACTTGCTTTCCCTATGTTTGGGCTCAACACTACATTAAATATCTAGGAATGCAGGTCACAACTAACTCCAAATCTCTATTTCAGGAAAATGTTATCCCTTTTTTACAGTACTTACAAACAGATGTATCACACTTCTCTAAATTGACTCTATCCTGGCTGGGTAGAGTGGCCACTTTAAAGATGCTTAAACTCACACAATTCTTGTACCTTTTTAGATCCCTACCTATCCCAATACCTGCTTCTTACTTAACTATAAGCACTATTAGGCCACTTCATCTGGCAAGGAAAATGTGCTGGACGTTCTCACAATAAATTTATAATGCACAAGTCAGTAGGAGGCCTAGGCTATGTTGACCTCAAGGATTACTATTATACCTCATTACTAGCATAACCTAAACCTTGGTTTATGCCTCACTCACAGAGTATATGGAGGGATCTAGAAGCTCTTTAAATACCTGGTTGTACTCTTTATGATTCGTTTTTCAGCACTCTTCAGTTATGCAATAAAGATAAATCCCTGTCACCCACCATGCTGGATCATTTCACCATCTAGTGTCCAAAGCACCACAAAGCACATCTTTGTTCCAATTTCCGATCCCCTTAACCACCATCAAGTTACTGACTCCTGTTATCAACACTCAATCGTGGGAAGCAAAAGTCATTACATGAGTATCAAACTTTTTTTGCATCTGGGGTATTGAAACCATTTCCAACACTTCAAAAATAATTCACTTTACCTTCTATTGACTACTTCCAGAACATCAGAATAACTCATTGCCTTTTACACTCCCCTAACATATTCCAACACATACCCAAGCTAACATGGAATTTCTGGACAGACGGATACTCTCATATGAAACGGTACCTCCCTCTTCTATCAGCTT
This sequence comes from Lithobates sylvaticus, assembly GCA_028564925.1. Lineage (NCBI taxonomy): Eukaryota > Metazoa > Chordata > Amphibia > Anura > Ranidae > Lithobates > Lithobates sylvaticus. The sequence continues at coordinate 458,880,015 of CM053027.1, read as the reverse complement.
TTACAGGATAAACAATCCTTCACCAAATCTAAATCCCAGATCAAATGGGAACGAGACCTAGGAACCTCTTTTACAGATGATCAATGGGTAGCCGCACTAAACACCCTTTTGAAGGCTTCTAAATCTGCTTGTCTTTGGGAACTATCCTACAAAATTGCCTTCCACTGGTACAGAACTCCCCACTTACTTCATATGATAGATTCATTGTTATCACCTCTCTGTTGGAGGGGCTGCGGGTCCCATGGCCCTCTCATACACATACTCTGGTCCTGCAACACCCTATCAGACTATTGGTTCAACATATTTTGATAAAGCATTCCATCGCCTGGTCATTGAAGATTTCCCTCCCTCACTCAGATGTGTAGTTATTAACATTCTGTTTTCTGCAAGACTAGTCATAACCTGCAACTGGCTTTCTACTCCCTACCTATTTTCCCTGAAGCAGTTGCCCTCACTCAACTGCATTACACACATGAATGTATGTTTGCCTCCAGCAATGGCTGCCTCTGTGCTGCTCATAGTTTACCTGGTATGCTAAGAAATAGGTCACTAAAAATCAGTTAGTCATGTTCAACAGAGTTGACTTCTTCCTGGACCCTATCTGTCAAGCTTCCATTGGATACACCGTTGCTTTGTTTTCATGCTGAAATAGTTTCACATTAAAATGTGTTTATACCTGTCTGAGTAGTGTAAGAGCATTAATGGCAACAGAACCCTATTAAGCATCTGTGGGGCATCCTCAAACAGAAGGTGGAGGAGCGCAAGGTCTCTAACATCCACCAGCTCCGTGATGTCATCATGGAGGAGTGAAAGAGGACTCCAGTGGCAAACTGAGAAGCTCTGGTGAACTCCATGCCTAAGAGGGTTAAGGCAGTGCTGGAAAATAATGGTGGCCACACAAAATATTTACACTTTGGGCTCAATAAGGAATTTTTCACTTAGGGGTGTACTCACTTTTGTTGCCAGTGGTTTAGACATTAATGGCTGTGTGTTGAATTATTTTGAAGAGACAAATTTACACTGTTATACAAGCTGTACACTCACTACTTTACATTGTAGCAAAGTGTCATTTCTCAAGTTTTGTCACATGAAAAGATATAATAAAGTCTGGAAAAAAGTGAGTTCACCCCACTGATAATAGGCCTACCAGGGGGTTTGTCCATTCTCTTATGTATTTTAGGTAGGTACCACACTGAATTTTGTCTGGTCACAGATTGTGTTGTGTTGGACTGCTTACAAGTTTTTATATATATATTTTATTTTCACTCATGATTTTTTTTTTTTTTTTTGATTGGACTTATCAATACCATAAATTTTTTGGAAATGTACCTTGAATTTGCACATTCTTTCTGGACTTTGTTGGAAATAACCATTGTTTGATTGATTTTTTAGCACTTTTTTATTACTTCTTATATACAGTCTATCAGTTGTTCTTATATATTATCAATTTTTTATCCAGTCACCATATATACATATGCATTTATTTATTGTATCCATTTTAGGCACTGTCACTGAGCATATAAATCTTCCTGTCACTTATCACTTTATTCTATTATAGAATTGTTTTCTTGCTAGTTATCACTTTGCATATGCACATCTGTGCATTCTATTACTATTATAATTCTTGCTTATTACCTTAGTACTCCAATCAGGACAATCAGGACATACTATTCGCATATCATTTATACGCATTTGCACTTTACTTCGCCTTGTGACTTTAGTATTTTATAAACATACCACATACCCAGGATTTTATGTACATACCACATATTTCCCTGCCTTGATTCGTTTTCCTAGTAGAAAAGCGCCATTTTCCCTTAGTGTTTTTATATTTTCTGGCTTCACCTTGGTGAAATTCTTCCAGGGAGGCAGCAGTTCATTATCCTGAGCGTGGATATTTACATTACTTTTATGTAGGAACATGCTGTAATGGGAATAGGAAAAGATACCATTGGCCACACACACCGTCATAATGCTGTGTATTGGTGTATTGTTTTGTGTCTACTTTAATAGCACTCGGCAAACATCCATCTGCAAAAATAGTTCATTACTCCATCATGATCGGAATGTCTGCCTATATAGTGTAAGGTTCAATCCTCTATCTACAGTAGACCTGAATGTTTACAAGACGAAGACCGTATGTATCTGAATTAATTATTTAAGTAGTCAACAATACCACAATAGCCTGGTCACTGTTCTGTGCGTTTTACATATCCTCCCCACACAAGACAATCAGCATGTCCAATCTAAATCTACCAGACCTCTATATGGATCAAATTGCATTCTGAAAAACCTAGAGGAGATAGGGTTAAAAGGTGAACATCCCCACAGAGGCCAGTAGAGGGAACAGGAATGTCATTTTTGGTCAGTCTTAAATCACAACCCTACCATTGGGGAAAACTAATACTGATATGACAGAAATATATAATGAAAGCGTTGTTCAGAGACAGAGACAAAGAATGCAACTATGTGAAAAAGCTAATAATTTGAATGTTGAATCCTGTATATCTACATTTCAAGCCCTTGATCCAAATACTTGCACCATTGGAAACCATACACAGGGCAATTGGATCATGCAATCTGACAAGAACATGGTATGGACAATCCATTTTAGTTTTCCCCAATCTTGGGTTTTGATTTAAGACTGACGAGATGTGCTATCACCTTCATCTGAACCCTGGCTATGCTGTGGATGGATGGCTAATGTGCTCACCTGGAGCGGCTTTCTCTTCAGTGGTAGTTGTCCAGATCTCATTTAGACCAGCTCGAGTGTGAACTTTTAGGAACTATACAATTGTGTATGCCCGCAGCTCCTACAAAGACTATGAATACATCACAAGGCAATAGTGCGGGGAACAAATAAAGTAGAACGTTGCAGACTCTTAAAGATGACCCACTTAGATTGGAAGCTGGTCTACCATTACAGACTCACAGCTCTGATGTTTCTTTGAAATTGCTTTGCCAATTGCCATCAAGCTGGAGTGGCTGATAGTGAGAGAAATGAGAGCATACTGGGACTAATGCAGACTGACTGAATATTTAATTCAGTCATGCTGAAATTATCCCAAGAGGTCTCAGAATTAAGAAGTTCCCAACATTTGATATAACAGATGAAGCACTTAAAAAGAAATGGCTTGACATACTGACTACCTGCTCGTTTGAGCTTATTAGGATTATGGTTACAACTAAAACTAAAACTATTGTTACAGCTTACAACTAGAAAAATGACATTAAGAAATAGTGGATTTACAAAAGGAGATCAACCCGCTTAAGGATACCAGGCTGTTTGAAGACTTGGACGTACGCCTTAATAAAAAAAAGCATTGCTGTAGGAAAAGAGAAATTCACAAGAGACAAAAACAATTATGAAATTAATTCCATGCATATATGGAGAAAGCCCCTATGATTTCAAAAGTGATGGAGGAAACAAAATCACTTTGGTAATGGTGGCTAAACAGTGAGATTTTCAGATGCAAAGGCAAATGCCTGTGATCAAACCTGGGGCACTTCAGGTGGTGAGTCCTTCTCTCCAGGTTCAACAGAAGGAGCCACTGCCAGCACACCAAATGATGCCTGTTTAAAGGGAAATCAATGCAGTGGCACCTAGAAAAATAAAAAAAAACATCACCTTATAATAAAACAAGATGAGGGGGACAGAAAAACTGAAGGAAAAGGTGGCTATGCCCTGATAGGTCTAATCAGGAGGTGAACTGTAATGTATTAAACCTCTCTACAAAGGAACTGACTACAGGGGACGTTACTCTCCTTTCTAAATAACTACATTTCTGTCCAAAAATAATTTTTTATCTTTTCAACACAATACTTGATGTGAATAAATTTGTGAGGGCAATTGAGTAAACATTACTATTCTGCAGACAGTCAACTAGAGAATGTCACGAGTAGTGATGAACTGGATAGGTCTGATACTTGGGTACATGGAGCTTTTGGGCAAATTCTGGTGAGGTAGTAGATAAAGATGCCTCCAAAATTGGCCCAGTGAACTTCCAGGTTAGGTCTGATTTTTATCCCATGACCATATATACTCGTGTATAGGCCGACCCGAATATAAGCCGAGGCACCTAATTTTACCACAAAAAAAAAACGGGAAAACGTATTGACTCGAGTATAAGCCTAGGGTGGGAAATGCAGCAGCTACTGGTAAATTTCAAAAATAAAAATAGATACCAATAAAATTACATTAATTGAGGCATCAGTAGGTTAAATACTTTTGTGATGACATGACTGCTGGCATAGAGCAGCCTGTGTTACTGCTCATAATATACATTCTACCAGTGCCCATAAAATGCAGCCTGCCAGTGCCCATCATGTACAGCCTATCCGTGCCCATGACATGCAGCCTGCCAGTGCCCATCATGTACAGCATACCAGGGCCCATCATGTACAGCCTACCAGTGCCCATCAGGTACAGCCTACCAGTGCCCATCAGGTACAGCCTGCCAGTGCCCATCATGTACAGCCTGCCAGTGCCCATCAGGTACATCCTACCAGTGCCCATCAGGTACAGCCTGCCAGTGCCTGGTAATGCGATGTCACGCTGTGTGTCCGAACTGGATCTGAATCGCTGTGCGGCCGCTGTAACGATGTCCCGCCTCCTATGACACATGGCACAATGATTCCTAGCATTGGATCAGTGTTCTGTCTATCACAAGAGGCGGTCTAGGAGGCAGGAAATCGTTACAGTGGCTGCACGGCGATTCAGAGCTCTGACACACAGCATGAGATCACGCTACCAGGCACTGGGGAGGCTGCACATGACACTTGTGAGAAGAGCAAGAGGGAGGGGAAACTGACAGGGGCGTGCCAGGATGGTACATGTGCGGCACCCAGCGGGATGGCCCGCCCCTATTTCGGCTCCATTTTCTCTATGGGGAGGGGAACCCTTTTCATCATCAGATAACATTTTTTTGTCGCTATTAGGGATGGACCGAACAACCCCCTGTTCGGTTCGCACCAGAACACGCGAACGGGCAAAAAGTTTGAGTGAACATGCAAACAATATTAAAGTCTATTGGACACGAACATGAAAAATCTAAAGTGATAATTTTAATTGCTTATATACAAGTTATTGCCATAAAAACACACGGACATGTATCAATGCAAAAAGAAAGTTTTTAAAACAATTTTTTTTTCAGCAGCAGTGATTTTAATAATGCTTAAAGTGAAACAATAAAAATGAAATATTCCTTTAAATATTGTGCCTGGGGGGTCTGTAAAGTGGTGCATCTGTGTGATGTGTAATCCCTTGGATTTCCATGGGCTAACTTTTTCTTTTAAAGGGGAACTCCACACTCCATTCTCAAATGCTCTTGTCTCCCCCTCTAATCCCTGGGATTTCCATGGGCTAACTTTTGCTTTTAAAGAGGAACTTCACACTCCATTCTCCAATGCTCTTGTCTCCCCCTTCTAACCCCTTGGATTTCCTTGGGCTAGCTTTTGCTTTTGAGGGGGAACTCCACACTCCACTCCATTCTCAAAAGGCTGGGAGCTGCCTTCACCTATCCAAACCACATCCTTTTTCAGAGCATACAACAGGGCTAGCTAGGAAAGGGGTGAGAAGAGCGATCGTCCAACCCCCTCCAGAACCATACAAGGCCACATGCACTCAACATAGCTGGCTGCCTTTGGGGCATGTTGGGCCCAATACCAACCACAAAGCACCTTGTACCCACTAGTTTAAAGGGGCTTTCCACATTCTGTAAAGCCCCCTGTCTGCAGCCCCCCACAACCCCAGCCTAGGGTTGTATGGAAGAGGCCCTTGTCCCTCTGAATATGGGAACAAGGTGGTTGACTTTTGGTGTCCCAAGCCTCTCCTACCCCCAAGCATCCACCCCCTTTCATGGGCTGGCTTGCTGTGTGTTTGGCTAGGGGTTTGTTAGTGTGTGGTTGTTTTGGGTTAAAATCTTGAAGCTGCAATGTAGATTTGTAAGTTTTCTCTAAAGCCGTACATCTTTGAAGCAGCATTTTGGATACATGCTACAGACGCACCACTTTACAGGCAGAGTAAGCCCCCACCCACCCCAGTTTTTAGCTTTTAAGCAATTTTGCATTTTTAAAGGCACATCTCCTTGTTTTTCGTTTTTGGGGTAGTCCAAATTGGTGACATTGATATATGTCCCTCAGGGTGGGACCTGGGCCCCCATACCCATTTTAAGGTCAATAACTATAATATAAGCCAGCCAAGTGGGGACTAGCAAAATTAACAGGTCAGTTCCCATAGACTGCAATGGTATTTGTTGTATAACTTTTGCCAATGTTAGGCTCTTTGTTTGCCCCCCTGGACTGGGGGGTGTTTGTCCCATCTGTAATTTTGTAGCATGCTGGATGATGTGCTTAATTTTGAACAGGTGGGTGGCTTATTTTGTGCTAGCTGCATTTGTGTTGGTCTGGGCATGCTCAGGGACTTTGTTTTTTTTTGTGTGTGAACAGCACTTTGATGTTTCTGGGCATGCTTAGAGAGTGTGGTTTTTGGGTTAGTAATTTAAGGATATCCTTAACAGGTGTACCCACTTTGAGGTAATGTCTCTACACTGGGTGTGGGTGTATTTTGTGTGTTTCATGGACTGTGTTTTCAATTGCCTCATTAGCACACAAACCTATGTTATATAAAGCTTGCAGATAGCATTCTTTACCTTGCCCTGATGTAGCACTGACCCCCGAAGGAGGTGCTGGTTTTATTGGGCTTACCGTTACCTTCTGTACCTCGTCTCCGTCTAGGGTTTCCCGTGGTTGATGGCCCAAGGAAATGTAGAAACTGACACTGAATCTTCCTTTTGGGTTATTTATTGAAAAGATAACACAGTCTCTTAACGTATGGTAGAGGGTTAGGAGGAAAGTTCAGGTACTTTTGGAACTGCAAGAATAGGAAGTCTCTTATTGTAGGAATCCAGAGAATAACTGTTTCACAGCTGGATTCTGACCCCCTCCAGATAGACCTCCTCTCACTAGGCCTAGCAGCCAGCTGGGTGTTAAGTAAATGAAAGTCTCTGCCACAGACTTGGTTGTAGAACACTTGAGAAAAAGTCTCTGCCACAGACTTGAATATAGAACACTTACAAAAAGTCTCTGCCCCAGACTTGAATGTAGAACACTTGAAAAATGCTAGAGTTCAATTTACCTAATTGGGGAAACTATTTAGATTGACCTGTGTCCTCAAGGAAAGACATTGGTAGGGTTTTACCCTCACTTCCTGTTTGGCTATGTCACAGGAAGTGAATAAATTTGAAGGAGAAACTGGCAACATTTGGGAGGTGTCTTCACCCTATCAGGTAATGTTTCATATTCCCATTGCACACGTTCCTGGTATAAGCTCTAAAGGTTTGGGTGCTGCAGCAACAACCATCTGGATACTGGTTCAAGTCACAATGTAGATATTTGCCAGCACACCAAGCACAAGGTGGTGTCTATAATTTAATTTAATTTTTACTTTCTTTCTTATTTTTATTTGTATTATTATTTATTTTTAGTTCTATTATTTTAATTTGTGTTTATATTTATTTTCATTATTAATTTTATTATTATTTTATTATTTATCTTTATTGATTTATTTGTTTATTTTAACGTTTATTTATTATTTTCTTCCTTATTTTTCTATTTCTATTTCTATTTTTCATAATTACTTTTATTTCTATTTTATTTTCATCACTTTTGTTTTCCCCTTCTCCTTTTTTCTCTTCTCTTCGGTTATCTACATCTTTTTCTTTCTTATCTATTTTCAACTCCTTGGTCCCGATCTCCCCTCATTCTTCCCTCTGTGTTTCTCTCTCTCTTTTGTTTTTCCACTTCCTGCTCATCTCTTCTCACATCACTCCCCCTCCCCACCTCCCTCGATTTGATGTAGTCTGCCTCGATGGGCAGGGCCAGCTGGCGTCATTCGTTTCTATGACATCGGCGGCCCCGGCAATGCAAAGTCCCCTGTTGCCTGGTCACCGCCCACGCATCATGCACGCACAGCCGGCGATGACTTCCGTAGTCTAAACAATTACCCCCTAATGGGCGCCGACCTGGCGCCAACATCATTCAGTTCCATGGCATCGGTGGCCCCCGGCACTACAGCATCCCTGTTGCCTGGTTACCGCCACCACTGATTGCCGTTTTAATAAAACTAATGCTTCCCTTCACTGGTGCCAATTGACATCTGGATCACGCAATCTGTTTTAATTATGCTAACATTTTAATATGCAAATATTTTTTGTTTTTTTTGGCGGGATTTGTGACGTCATACCTCTCTGGGGGAAGGAGCTTTGGTTTTTCTTTATTTTCTGATTGGTTGATGGTTATTTAAATTCTCCCCACTGTTATTTCACGTTTATCACATGCCTGGCAAAGGGGTCCTGCGTGACTCTGAAACATTGCACTTTTTTGTGTAGTGATCATGCAATAAACTAAACTGTTTGGACGCCAAATGGATGCCACCTTGTGCTGATCCTTGGTGTGCTGGCAAATATGTACATTATTCACCATATCAGGGGTGCAGACATCCCCAAAAACTGACAAGACTTCTAATCCCTCTGCACTCTATCCCCAAGCAAAAATAAGAAAGGATTTAATTTAGTTTAACTCCTTCAACTGTGATGCATGTCAGTGGCCCGTTTAATAGAAAACACAATTTGCCTTTCATTATAAACATTTGTTAGTCCAGTCCTGGAAATCTGCATCTGCTTTACTATTAATTTTGATAAAAATTGTGTTCCTGAAGCTAGATGTGCCAAATGCATCTAGATGCGCAACCGCTGTGTATGTGAGATGCGCAACTGCTGTGTGCCTGGGGGTACGTACATATCTGGTTCCCAAAAGCAGTGGCCAGCACACATAAATTACATCACGCCCCTCCAGAAAGTTGTTTGTACTGCTGCTAATTTCTTCCCACCACCATGCCCGGTTCACTATTTTCTGAGAAAGAGATGATCCTTATTTGCAAATTATGTGTGTGTATATATAGATCTATCTATAAATAGATCTATATATATCTATAAATGTAGGTTATTGTGCCCACCAGCATAGAGAAGTTGGGTAGATGCCACACTCCCAATTCTGGAGGCATAATAATGGTCTAGCACAGGGGTCTTCAAACTACGGCCCTCCAGTTGTTCAGAAACTACAATTCCCATCATGCCTAGTCATGTCTGTGAATGTCAGAGTTTTACAATGCCTAATGGGATGTGTAGTTCTGCAACAGCTGGAGAGCTGTAGTTATAAGATTCCTGATAATTCTAGCATGTCTTGAAAAAAGGTGGTTTCTCATGTGCCTTGTATAATGCCCAAGAAATATTGTTTGGGAAATACAAGTGGGTCATGGCGCATCTACATGCCAAATTTGGCACTTGAAGAGGAAGTAAACCCTAATGGGTTTACTTCCTCTTTGTTTCCCTGCAAAGCTAAAGCATAATGGACTACAATGCATTGCATAGTAGTCCATTATGTGTCACTTACCTGACACAGAAGCCATCAAAGTCACCGATGTCCCCTTGTGTAGGGAGCCTCCATCTTCTTGATGGGTATCGCGGCTCCCTCGCTGTCATTCGACGGCACCGCAATGACCTCACTCCCGCGCATGCGCACAGGAGCCGCCACTCGCGACATATCGCCGTTGAGACCGCTAGATAACGGTGCCTGTTTTTTGGCAAATATCTCCAAAACCGTGTAGGTTTAGGAGATATTTCTTTGACCTACAGGTAAGCCTTAATCTAGGCTTACCTGTAGGTCCAAGTGGTTTGTAAGGGTTTACAACCACTTTAAGATGGTCATGCACTTTGCAATCTGATTGGCCAATCTCTGTACAACTCGATATTTGGGCAGAATAGGTAATAGAAAGACGCACTTGAACAATTAATTCAAATTATAGGAAATTAAACAGGCTCTTGCACTAAATCTAATTTATTTAAGATCTAACTGATTGCAGTGTATGGTCACATTTAAAGATCAAGATCTGAAAATATAAATTTATTGGGTTTAGAAACACTTCTCTGTTCTTTGTAATGTATTGAAAGATTTATGTAAAAAAAGAAAAAAAAAAACATTTCAAAGATATATTAGAAGTGATAGGAATGAGATTAGCATCAAATTAGCACCATTCACTACTGCCCCTGTTCCATGAACATCTTTCCAAGTGTTCCCGTGAACATCTGTACCAGTGCATAAAACATCTGTCACAGTGTCCCGTCAACATCTGTACCAGTGCACAAAACATCTGTCAGTGTCCCATCAACATCTGTACCGGTGCACAAAACATCTGTCACAGTGTCCCATCAACATCTGTACATGTATACCAGTGCACAAAACATCTGCAATAGTGTTCCATTGCAAGAACCCATGCTTTTTTTCTATTACAAGGTATTTTTACATTCCTTGTAAGCAAAATAAAAGGTCTGCAGTCTCCAGTGATACACCTCCATCCCTATATACAGATACAAAAAAAGAGAGAGTCGCCCTGGGACTTTAAATGAGGTGGTCACAGTTAGCCACTAGGTAACAAGAGTAATAGCAGTATAAATGTTTATTAGAATTAATATACATGCATGGATTATATAGCATATTCACTCAGCCAATGGATTTGCACATAATAAAAAGAATAAATAAAGTTGATACAAACATTATACAATGCAGTATACACAAATGCACGCATCAGAAAACCAGACACACGTTTTGCAAGATCATAGCTCACTCATCAGGGGTGGATGCGGATGAGATGTATCTAAATAGACAAAAAGATTTGTCACAGTGGTAAATGTAAGAACAATGGCAGAATGGGCCAGAACAAAACGACCCAGTAATTACCAATGAGCAAAACCAGAGTTTCCATCGCTGAACCCCCAAATGGACGTCAGCAGCCAAAGTATGGCACGGGAGCTGAGGGGGAGAAGATGGACATGGGTACCCCCAGGGTGGGATGCCAGGCGGCAGACATGGCATAGGTGAAGGTGAATGGTCCTAATTGTCTCAGTATGTAACTTGATAGATGTCAGCTGAAAACATAGTAAACATTGTATATGTCTCAATGGTTTGCCAAATTTAGTAAGAGGAACATCAAGTTGTATAATGTAATAATATTTTGTATGAGAGCATGTATACTCTAGCATAAGTATATGTGTCAAGCCTTACTAAATAAGCAGAGTAGACAAACGTTGTAAAATTATTTGTATAGAAACATATGTGAACTAACCTGATCCAATAATAGAGCAGACCATGGGTAAAAAAGTAAATCCTGAAAAAATGTGTTTGTCTGGGAAATCAACCCCTATAGTAAAAAGAGGAAAAAGTTTGTGTGAAAAACTGTGTTTTAAATTAAACAAAAAAGTGCAGGGAATGCAGATGAAGCACCAGGTGAGTGCTAGGGTGGGGTGAGTGTATTTACCTTGATATACAAACAGCTGAACAACAATGGAAATCTCTGTGGTGTGCATAGTATTGGTGAGTGAAGGAAGTGATCTTGGCCATGTCTCACCCCTGACTTTTATCCCCAAAGGGGTCCGGTCCGCTCCGCCCCCAATTCCATGCGAGGATGGATTGGTGCGCCGACGCCGGGGAGTCAGCTGCCAGTGGGAGTACGCATATGCAGTGGACTCCTGTCCATCCAAGATGACAAACTGCACTGCCACTGGGTGACAGTGCAACCGCGGAAGCCACCCGCGGTGTATGGCACTGATATGCTTGTAATAGGAATAAAAGTGACACAATTAAAAAAAATTTTAAACAGTGTAAAAATAAAAAATAAAAGGTAAAATAAATAAGATTTTTTTTTTAAACGCACCCTGTCCCGCCGAGCTCGCGTGCAGAAGCGAACGCATACGTGAGTAGCGCCCGCATATGAAAACGGTGTTCAAACCACACATGTGAGGTATCGCCGCAATCGGTAGAGCGAGAGCAATAATTCTAGCCCTAGATCTCCTCTGTAACGCAAAACATGCAACTGGTAGAATTTTTTAAATGTCGCCTATGGAGATTTTTAAGGATAAAAGTTTGTTGCCATTCCACGAGCGGGCGCAATTTTGAAGCATGACATGTTGGGTATCATTATCTTTCACAATATAAAAAAAAAAAATTGGGCTAACTTTACTGTTGTCTTATTTTTTCATTAAAAAAAGTGTATTTTTTAAAAGAAAAGTTTGCTTGTAAGACCGCTGCGCAAATACGGTGTGACAGGAAGTATTGCAACGACCGCCATTTTATTCTCTAGGGTGTTAGAAAAAAATGTATAATGTTTGGGGGACTACCTGCTCGTTTGAGCTTATTAGGATTATGGTTACAACTAAAACTAAAACTATTGTTACAGCTTACAACTAGAAAAATGACATTAAGAAATAGTGGATTTACAAAAGGAGATCAACCCGCTTAAGGATACCAGGCTGTTTGAAGACTTGGACGTACGCCTTAATAAAAAAAAGCATTGCTGTAGGAAAAGAGAAATTCACAAGAGACAAAAACAATTATGAAATTAATTCCATGCATATATGGAGAAAGCCCCTATGATTTCAAAAGTGATGGAGGAAACAAAATCACTTTGGTAATGGTGGCTAAACAGTGAGATTTTCAGATGCAAAGGCAAATGCCTGTGATCAAACCTGGGGCACTTCAGGTGGTGAGTCCTTCTCTCCAGGTTCAACAGAAGGAGCCACTGCCAGCACACCAAATGATGCCTGTTTAAAGGGAAATCAATGCAGTGGCACCTAGAAAAATAAAAAAAACATCACCTTATAATAAAACAAGATGAAGGGGACAGAAAAACTGAAGGAAAAGGTGGCTATGCCCTGATAGGTCTAATCAGGAGGTGAACTGTAATGTATTAAACCTCTCTACAAAGGGACTGACTACAGGGGACGTTACTCTCCTCTCTAAATAACTACATTTCTGTCCAAAAATAATTTTTTATCTTTTCAACACAATACTTGATGTGAATAAATTTGTGAGGGCAATTGAGTAAACATTACTATTCTGCAGACAGTCAACTAGAGAATGTCACGAGTAGTGATGAACTGGATAGGTCTGATACTTGGGTACATGGAGCTTTTGGGCAAATTCTGGTGAGGTAGTAGATAAAGATGCCTCCAAAATTGGCCCAGTGAACTTCCAGGTTAGGTCTGATTTTTATCCCATGACCATATATACTCGTGTATAGGCCGACCCGAATATAAGCCGAGGCACCTAATTTTACCACAAAAAAAAAACGGGAAAACGTATTGACTCGAGTATAAGCCTAGGGTGGGAAATGCAGCAGCTACTGGTAAATTTCAAAAATAAAAATAGATACCAATAAAATTACATTAATTGAGGCATCAGTAGGTTAAATACTTTTGTGATGACATGACTGCTGGCATAGAGCAGCCTGTGTTACTGCTCATAATATACATTCTACCAGTGCCCATAAAATGCAGCCTGCCAGTGCCCATCATGTACAGCCTATCCGTGCCCATGACATGCAGCCTGCCAGTGCCCATCATGTACAGCATACCAGGGCCCATCATGTACAGCCTACCAGTGCCCATCAGGTACAGCCTACCAGTGCCCATCAGGTACAGCCTGCCAGTGCCCATCATGTACAGCCTGCCAGTGCCCATCAGGTACATCCTACCAGTGCCCATCAGGTACAGCCTGCCAGTGCCTGGTAATGCGATGTCACGCTGTGTGTCCGAACTGGATCTGAATCGCTGTGCGGCCACTGTAACGATGTCCCGCCTCCTATGACACATGGCACAATGATTCCTAGCATTGGATCAGTGTTCTGTCTATCACAAGAGGCGGTCTAGGAGGCAGGAAATCGTTACAGTGGCTGCACGGCCATTCAGAGCTCTGACACACAGCATGAGATCACGCTACCAGGCACTGGGGAGGCTGCACATGACACTTGTGAGAAGAGCAGGAGGGAGGGGAAACTGACAGGGGCGTGCCAGGATGGTACATGTGCGGCACCCAGCGGGATGGCCCGCCCCTATTTCGGCTCCATTTTCTCTATGGGGAGGGGAACCCTTTTCATCATCAGATAAAATTTTTTTGTCGCTATTAGGGATGGACCGAACAACCCCCTGTTCGGTTCGCACCAGAACACGCGAACGGGCAAAAAGTTTGAGTGAACATGCAAACAATATTAAAGTCTATTGGACACGAACATGAAAAATCTAAAGTGATAATTTTAATTGCTTATATACAAGTTATTGCCATAAAAACACACGGACATGTATCAATGCAAAAAGAAAGTTTTAAAACAATTTTTTTTTTCAGCAGCAGTGATTTTAATAATGCTTAAAGTGAAACAATAAAAATGAAATATTCCTTTAAATATTGTGCCTGGGGGGTCTGTAAAGTGGTGCATCTGTGTGATGTGTAATCCCTTGGATTTCCATGGGCTAACTTTTTCTTTTAAAGGGGAACTCCACACTCCATTCTCAAATGCTCTTGTCTCCCCCTCTAATCCCTGGGATTTCCATGGGCTAACTTTTGCTTTTAAAGAGGAACTTCACACTCCATTCTCCAATGCTCTTGTCTCCCCCTTCTAACCCCTTGGATTTCCTTGGGCTAGCTTTTGCTTTTGAGGGGGAACTCCACACTCCACTCCATTCTCAAAAGGCTGGGAGCTGCCTTCACCTATCCAAACCACATCCTTTTTCAGAGCATACAACAGGGCTAGCTAGGAAAGGGGTGAGAAGAGCGATCGTCCAACCCCCTCCAGAACCATACAAGGCCACATGCACTCAACATAGCTGGCTGCCTTTGGGGCATGTTGGGCCCAATACCAACCACAAAGCACCTTGTACCCACTAGTTTAAAGGGGCTTTCCACATTCTGTAAAGCCCCCTGTCTGCAGCCCCCCACAACCCCAGCCTAGGGTTGTGTGGAAGAGGCCCTTGTCCCTCTGAATATGGGAACAAGGTGGTTGACTTTTGGTGTCCCAAGCCTCTCCTACCCCCAAGCATCCACCCCCTTTCATGGGCTGGCTTGCTGTGTGTTTGGCTAGGGGTTTGTTAGTGTGTGGTTGTTTTGGGTTAAAATCTTGAAGCTGCAATGTAGATTTGTAAGTTTTCTCTAAAGCCGTACATCTTTGAAGCAGCATTTTGGATACATGCTACAGACGCACCACTTTACAGGCAGAGTAAGCCCCCACCCACCCCAGTTTTTAGCTTTTAAGCAATTTTGCATTTTTAAAGGCACATCTCCTTGTTTTTCATTTTTGGGGTAGTCCAAATTGGTGACATTGATATATGTCCCTCAGGGTGGGACCTGGGCCCCCATACCCATTTTAAGGTCAATAACTATAATATAAGCCAGCCAAGTGGGGACTAGCAAAATTAACAGGTCAGTTCCCATAGACTGCAATGGTATTTGTTGTATAACTTTTGCCAATGTTAGGCTCTTTGTTTGCCCCCCTGGACTGGGGGGTGTTTGTCCCATCTGTAATTTTGTAGCATGCTGGATGATGTGCTTAATTTTGAACAGGTGGGTGGCTTATTTTGTGCTAGCTGCATTTGTGTTGGTCTGGGCATGCTCAGGGACTTTGTTTTTTTTTTTGTGTGTGAACAGCACTTTGATGTTTCTGGGCATGCTTAGAGAGTGTGGTTTTTGGGTTAGTAATTTAAGGATATCGTTAACAGGTGTACCCACTTTGAGGTAATGTCTCTACACTGGGTGTGGGTGTATTTTGTGTGTTTCATGGACTGTGTTTTCAATTGCCTCATTAGCACACAAACCTATGTTATATAAAGCTTGCAGATAGCATTCTTTACCTTGTCCTGATGTAGCACTGACCCCCGAAGGAGGTGCTGGTTTTATTGGGCTTACCGTTACCTTCTGTACCTCGTCTCCGTCTAGGGTTTCCCGTGGTTGATGGCCCAAGGAAATGTAGAAACTGACACTGAATCTTCCTTTTGGGTTATTTATTGAAAAGATAACACAGTCTCTTAACGTATGGTAGAGGGTTAGGAGGAAAGTTCAGGTACTTTTGGAACTGCAAGAATAGGAAGTCTCTTATTGTAGGAATCCAGAGAATAACTGTTTCACAGCTGGATTCTGACCCCCTCCAGATAGACCTCCTCTCACTAGGCCTAGCAGCCAGCTGGGTGTTAAGTAAATGAAAGTCTCTGCCACAGACTTGGTTGTAGAACACTTGAGAAAAAGTCTCTGCCACAGACTTGAATATAGAACACTTACAAAAAGTCTCTGCCCCAGACTTGAATGTAGAACACTTGAAAAATGCTAGAGTTCAATTTACCTAATTGGGGAAACTATTTAGATTGATCTGTGTCCTCAAGGAAAGACATTGGTAGGGTTTTACCCTCACTTCCTGTTTGGCTATGTCACAGGAAGTGAATAAATTTGAAGGAGAAACTGGCAACATTTGGGAGGTGTCTTCACCCTATCAGGTAATGTTTCATATTCCCATTGCACACGTTCCTGGTATAAGCTCTAAAGGTTTGGGTGCTGCAGCAACAACCATCTGGATACTGGTTCAAGTCACAATGTAGATATTTGCCAGCACACCAAGCACAAGGTGGTGTCTATAATTTAATTTTATTTTTACTTTCTTTCTTATTTTTATTTGTATTATTATTTATTTTTAGTTCTATTATTTTAATTTGTGTTTATATTTATTTTCATTATTAATTTTATTATTATTTTATTATTTATCTTTATTGATTTATTTGTTTATTTTAACGTTTATTTATTATTTTCTTCCTTATTTTTCTATTTCTATTTCTATTTTTCATAATTACTTTTATTTCTATTTTATTTTCATCACTTTTGTTTTCCCCTTCTCCTTTTTTCTCTTCTCTTCGGTTATCTACATCTTTTTCTTTCTTATCTATTTTCAACTCCTTGGTCCCGATCTCCCCTCATTCTTCCCTCTGTGTTTCTCTCTCTCTTTTGTTTTTCCACTTCCTGCTCATCTCTTCTCACATCACTCCCCCTCCCCACCTCCCTCGATTTGATGTAGTCTACCTCGATGGGCAGGGCTAGCTGGCGTCATTCGTTTCAATGACATCGGCGGCCCCGGCAATGCAAAGTCCCCTGTTGCCTGGTCACCGCCCACGCATCATGCACGCACAGCCGGCGATGACTTCCGTAGTCTAAACAATTACCCCCTAATGGGCGCCGACCTGGCGCCAACATCATTCAGTTCCATGGCATCGGTGGCCCCCGGCACTACAGCGTCCCTGTTGCCTGGTTACCGCCACCACTGATTGCCGTTTTAATAAAACTAATGCTTCCCTTCACTGGTGCCAATTGACATCTGGATCACGCAATCTGTTTTAATTATGCTAACATTTTAATATGCAAATATGTTTTGTTTTTTTTGGCGGGATTTGTGACGTCATACCTCTCTGGGGGAAGGAGCTTTGGTTTTTCTTTATTTTCTGATTGGTTGATGGTTATTTAAATTCTCCCCACTGTTATTTCACGTTTATCACATGCCTGGCAAAGGGGTCCTGCGTGACTCTGAAACATTGCACTTTTTTGTGTAGTGATCATGCAATAAACTAAACTGTTTGGACGCCAAATGGATGCCACCTTGTGCTGATCCTTGGTGTGCTGGCAAATATGTACATTATTCACCATATCAGGGGTGCAGACATCCCCAAAAACTGACAAGACTTCTAATCCCTCTGCACTCTATCCCCAAGCAAAAATAAGAAAGGATTTAATTTAGTTTAACTCCTTCAACTGTGATGCATGTCAGTGGCCCGTTTAATAGAAAACACAATTTGCCTTTCATTATAAACATTTGTTAGTCCAGTCCTGGAAATCTGCATCTGCTTTACTATTAATTTTGATAAAAATTGTGTTCCTGAAGCTAGATGTGCCAAATGCATCTAGATGCGCAACCGCTGTGTATGTGAGATGCGCAACTGCTGTGTGCCTGGGGGTACGTACATATCTGGTTCCCAAAAGCAGTGGCCAGCACACATAAATTACATCACGCCCCTCCAGAAAGTTGTTTGTACTGCTGCTAATTTCTTCCCACCACCATGCCCGGTTCACTATTTTCTGAGAAAGAGATGATCCTTATTTGCAAATTATGTGTGTGTATATATAGATCTATCTATAAATAGATCTATATATATCTATAAATGTAGGTTATTGTGCCCACCAGCATAGAGAAGTTGGGTAGATGCCACACTCCCAATTCTGGAGGCATAATAATGGTCTAGCACAGGGGTCTTCAAACTACAGCCCTCCAGTTGTTCAGAAACTACAATTCCCATCATGCCTAGTCATGTCTGTGAATGTCAGAGTTTTACAATGCCTAATGGGATGTGTAGTTCTGCAACAGCTGGAGAGCTGTAGTTATAAGATTCCTGATAATTCTAGCATGTCTTGAAAAAAGGTGGTTTCTCATGTGCCTTGTATAATGCCCAAGAAATATTGTTTGGGAAATACAAGTGGGTCATGGCACATCTACATGCCAAATTTGGAACTTGAAGAGGAAGTAAACCCTAATGGGTTTACTTCCTCTTTGTTTCCCTGCAAAGCTAAAGCATAATGGACTACAATGCATTGCATAGTAGTCCATTATGTGTCACTTACCTGACACAGAAGCCATCAAAGTCACCGATGTCCCCTTGTGTAGGGAGCCTCCATCTTCTTGATGGGTATCGCGGCTCCCTCGCTGTCATTCGACGGCACCGCAATGACCTCACTCCCGCGCATGCGCACAGGAGCCGCCACTCGCGACATATCGCCGTTGAGACCGCTAGATAACGGTGCCTGTTTTTTGGCAAATATCTCCAAAACCGTGTAGGTTTAGGAGATATTTCTTTGACCTACAGGTAAGCCTTAATCTAGGCTTACCTGTAGGTCCAAGTGGTTTGTAAGGGTTTACAACCACTTTAAGATGGTCATGCACTTTGCAATCTGATTGGCCAATCTCTGTACAACTCGATATTTGGGCAGAATAGGTAATAGAAAGACGCACTTGAACAATTAATTCAAATTATAGGAAATTAAACAGGCTCTTGCACTAAATCTAATTTATTTAAGATCTAACTGATTGCAGTGTATGGTCACATTTAAAGATCAAGATCTGAAAATATAAATTTATTGGGTTTAGAAACACTTCTCTGTTCTTTGTAATGTATTGAAAGATTTATGTAAAAAAAGAAAAAAAAAACATTTCAAAGATATATTAGAAGTGATAGGAATGAGATTAGCATCAAATTAGCACCATTCACTACTGCCCCTGTTCCATGAACATCTGTACCAGTGCATAAAACATCTGTCACAGTGTCCCGTCAACATCTGTACCAGTGCACAAAACATCTGTCAGTGTCCCATCAACATCTGTACCGGTGCACAAAACATCTGTCACAGTGTCCCATCAACATCTGTACATGTATACCAGTGCACAAAACATCTGCAATAGTGCAATAGTGTTCCATTGCAAGAACCCATGCTTTTTTTCTATTACAAGGTATTTTTACATTCCTTGTAAGCAAAATAAAAGGTCTGCAGTCTCCAGTGATACACCTCCATCCCTATATACAGATACAAAAAAAGAGAGAGTCGCCCTGGGACTTTAAATGAGGTGGTCACAGTTAGCCACTAGGTAACAAGAGTAATAGCAGTATAAATGTTTATTAGAATTAATGTACATGCATGGATAATATAGCATATTCACTCAGCCAATGGATTTGCACATAATAAAAAGAATAAATAAAGTTGATACAAACATTATACAAAGCAGTATACACAAATGCACGCATCAGAAAACCAGACACACGTTTTGCAAGATCATAGCTCACTCATCAGGGGTGGATGCGGATGAGATGTATCTAAATAGACAAAAAGATTTGTCACAGTGGTAAATGTAAGAACAATGGCAGAATGGGCCAGAACAAAACGACACAGTAATTACCAATGAGCAAAACCAGAGTTTCCATCGCTGAACCCCCAAATGGACGTCAGCAGCCAAAGTATGGCACGGGAGCTGAGGGGGAGAAGATGGACATGGGTACCCCCAGGGGGGGATGCCAGGCGGCAGACATGGCATAGGTGAAGGTGAATGGTCCTAATTGTCTCAGTATGTAACTTGATAGATGTCAGCTGAAAACATAGTAAACATTGTATATGTCTCAATGGTTTGCCAAATTTAGTAAGAGGAACATCAAGTTGTATAATGTAATAATATTTTGTATGAGAGCATGTATACTCTAGCATAAGTATATGTGTCAAGCCTTACTAAATAAGCAGAGTAGACAAACGTTGTAAAATTATTTGTATAGAAACATATGTGAACTAACCTGATCCAATAATAGAGCAGACCATGGGTAAAAAAGTAAATCCTGAAAAAATGTGTTTGTCTGGGAAATCAACCCCTATAGTAAAAAGAGGAAAAAGTTTGTGTGAAAAACTGTGTTTTAAATTAAACAAAAAAGTGCAGGGAATGCAGATGAAGCACCAGGTGAGTGCTAGGGTGGGGTGAGTGTATTTACCTTGATATACAAACAGCTGAACAACAATGGAAATCTCTGTGGTGTGCATAGTATTGGTGAGTGAAGGAAGTGATCTTGGCCATGTCTCACCCCTGACTTTTATCCCCAAAGGGGTCCGGTCCGCTCCGCCCCCAATTCCATGCGAGGATGGATTGGTGCGCCGACGCCGGGGAGTCAGCTGCCAGTGGGAGTACGCATATGCAGTGGACTCCTGTCCATCCAAGATGACAAACTGCACTGCCACTGGGTGACAGTGCAACCGCGGAAGCCACCCGCGGTGTATGGCACTGATATGCTTGTAATAGGAATAAAAGTGACACAATTAAAAAAATTTTTAAACAGTGTAAAAATAAAAAATAAAAGGTAAAATAAATAAGATTTTTTTTTTAAACGCACCCTGTCCCGCCGAGCTCGCGTGCAGAAGCGAACGCATACGTGAGTAGCGCCCGCATATGAAAACGGTGTTCAAACCACACATGTGAGGTATCGCCGCAATCGGTAGAGCGAGAGCAATAATTCTAGCCCTAGATCTCCTCTGTAACGCAAAACATGCAACTGGTAGAATTTTTTAAATGTCGCCTATGGAGATTTTTAAGGATAAAAGTTTGTTGCCATTCCACGAGCGGGCGCAATTTTGAAGCATGACACGTTGGGTATCATTATCTTTCACAATATAAAAAAAAAATTGGGCTAACTTTACTGTTGTCTTATTTTTTCATTAAAAAAAGTGTATTTTTTAAAAGAAAAGTTTGCTTGTAAGACCGCTGCGCAAATACGGTGTGACAGAAAGTATTGCAACGACCGCCATTTTATTCTCTAGGGTGTTAGAAAAAAATGTATAATGTTTGGGGGTTCTAAGTAATTTTCTAGTAAAAAATAAATGTTTTTAACTTGTAAACACTGAGTCTGAAAAAGAGGCCCTGTCTTAAAGTGGTTAAGATTGCTTGTGGTAGAGAGGGTTTCTGTATTATGCCGGTTATCTCAGCTATGAAGGAGAACACTTTCCTCCAGAAGGGGACAACATGAGGGCATTCCCAGAGAATGTGTGTCAGAGAGCCTGTATGCGAGCAACCACACCAACAGTTGTCATCATCTAGATTTGTGAATTTGTGCATTTGAACAGGGGTCAGGTACCACCTGAGGTGACGTTTTTGAGATAACTCCCAGTAGTTGGCACTTTTAGAGGCTAATTGGTTATAGCAAACATAAACAAAAGCAGCGCCCTATGGGACAAAAAGTCAAAATATCTGTGTCCCTATGTAGATTCACATATAAATATGTACACCTTGGATTTTTAAAAAAGAAGCACTTTATTGCACATATTTTTCAGCCAAACAATGTCCATGGGGCTATAGAAGAGAGAAGAAGTGTATGTAGAAGTATAAACAGTCATATGTATATATAAAAAAAGACTTTCTTATGTTAAGACTGTATGCTTAAAATTTGTGAAATTAAAAGAAAGAATTTAAGCACGGTACCACCAGTATGTTCCTGAAGAGGAGGAGTTAACTGTACTCGGAAGGCTCACAGTTTCACAGGCAAGAATTCATGCAGGGAGGGACGCTCAGGCTCCAGTGAGGTGGGGATGACAGAGAGCTCTGCCTGTAATCCCAGGATCAGTGAGTGTAGAGAGGGAGGAGCAGAAGAACTTCTGCCGGTCACGGCAGTGTCCGGAGCTCAGCTCTGTGGTTCACAAATGAGCGGCTGACTGGAATAGTGTCCGTCAATGCCGAGCAGTGGATCCGGGATGGAGGAGACGGGGATGTCGGGACATATGGACACTGTAACCTGGGGGACAGGTAGCAGGTACAAAGCTCACTGGGATGGGCTGTTTAGTAAGGCACAGATACCAGATCCACTTGAGGTAGTGAAAACAGTGCTGGGTTTATTTGATTTAAATACAAGTCCATATACAGGTGCTGCAAAGTCTTCCAGAAAACACATCAAAACAGAAATAAACAAACAAAAGTCCTAGCCGTGTCTCGGCTCTAACTATAATATACACCGTCTCTAACTATCAGGCTGAGCAAGCCTACTGCTTGTCAGCTTCTGTAAAGAGTTTTTAAAGGGTTTTACCAACCTTTTGGCTCCTCACAAACCATCCCTGTTTATGTGTCCCAGGCAGAGAGCAAAGGCTGTTTGCTCAGGTGAGCTTAAATTAGCCTGGAAAGGAGGACTAAGATCCGAACTGGATCATGTCTCAGAGACCTCTGAATGTATATGAGAGGAGCCTGGGAGATGTATAAACCCCGAACAGGACTTCTCCTGGCTCTCTCTGGGACGCTCTGCTACATATCCTCCCCCCTTGTTTCAACCCCAGGGTTGAAACATCTGTGGCCCAACAGGAGTGAACACGGGACAGGGCATCTACATTTCCCATCTCCACACCTGGCCTGTGTTTTACGGTGAAGGAGTAATCCTGTAGAGCCAAAAACCACCGGTTCACCCGTCTATTAGTCTCCTTCTTTTGGGCCATCCATTTCAGGGGAGCATGGTCAGTTATTAAGTCAAACTGGCGCCCTAACAAATAGTATCTGAGTGCGTCCACTGCCCATTTTATGGCTAAACATTCTTTTTCAATGACTGCATACTTTTTCTCATGGTCATTGAGCTTTCTGCTTAGGTACACGACAGGGTGTTCTTCCCCATTGTATACTTGTGACAGTACCGCCCTGATACCAACATCAGACGCATCCGTCTGAACCAAAAACTCTCTGGAGAAATCGGGAGAGTACAGTACTGGCTGTGCACACAGAGCCTTCTTCAGGACCTGAAAAGACTCCTCTGCTACTGGGGACCATTTCACCATTACAGAGTCTTTCCCTTTCGTAAGGTCTGTCAGAGGGGCAGCTATAGTTGCAAAATTTGGGATAAATCTTCTATAATACCCCGCAATACCAAGAAAGGCCCTGACCTGCTTTTTGTTTGCAGGGCGTGGCCATTCCTGGATGGCTGCTATTTTACTCACTTGTGGTTTTATGACACCACGGCCAATAGTGTAGCCCAAATACTTGGCTTCCTCTAGACCAATGGCACATTTTTTTGGATTTGCCATAAAACCTTCTTTGAAGAGGGAATCAAGAACAGCCTGGACACAAGGCAAGTGAGACTCCCAATCAGTACTATGTACCACTATGTCATCTAGATAGGCTGCTGAATATCGTCGGTGGGGTTTTAGGGTCCTGTCCATGGCCCTCTGAAATGTCCCGGGGGCATTTTGTAACCCAAAAGGCATTTTTTTTTATATTGAAAGGAACCGTCTGGGGTCACGAACGCAGTCTTCTCTTTGGCGCTACCAGTTAGGCGTATTTGCCAATACCCTTTTGTCAAGTCC
Source organism: Lithobates sylvaticus (assembly GCA_028564925.1). Classification (NCBI taxonomy): domain Eukaryota; kingdom Metazoa; phylum Chordata; class Amphibia; order Anura; family Ranidae; genus Lithobates; species Lithobates sylvaticus. The sequence goes on along the minus strand of CM053027.1, from coordinate 458,856,246 downwards.
AAAGTGGTAAGATAGCGAGCCTTGCCAAGTCGGTCTATAAGTTCGTCTACTCTGGGCATTGGGTATGTGTCAAACTTTGTCACCGCATTAAGTTTCCTGAAGTCGTTACAGAACCTCCACGTGCCATCCGGTGTCAGGGCTCTAGCCGCCCTGGGCACCCTAGCCGGAGGGTGCGCGGGCACCTGGGCAGCCCTGGTCCCTCTGAACGCCGGCGCGCGCGTCGGCGCGCGCCGCGGGCGCGTGCACGCGCCCGCGGGACTCGTGCGCGCGCTCCCGTGCGCAAATAGCGGGCGCGCGCGCCCCCGTGCGCGTGCACGTGCGCGATCGGCGCCGCTTTGGCGCCAGTGGCCTTATTTAAAGGGGACAGCTGCCTGCATGCGGCGCTGTCCGTCTCAGCTCCCACCTGTGACCCCAACCTGAACCTGTCTGAGCTCCCTACCTGTGACCCGGCTTGTTTGACTCCGCTACTTTCTCCGTTCCTTGACCCCGGCTTGTTTGACCCTGCTCTGGACTGTGTTACTGTTGCTGAACCCCGGCTTGCCTCCTGACCATCCTCCTGCCTGCCGTCCTTACCTGTCTGCCTTACCTGTTGTGACCCGGCTTGCCTGACCATCCCTGCTCCAGTGTCCCTGCACAGGTCTCCGCTGCTGCCGTCATCTGCTGATCTTCTGCCGTTGCTGTCAGCTACTTCAGCCATCTGCTGCTGCTCCTGTTGTCGGTTTACCTCCTGCCTCCTGGTTTTCTGCCGAACCTTCATCTGCAGACCTACCCTCTGAGCAAGCCCTGCATCTACCCTGCATCAGCCTGTTGCATCCACACGGACACTCCTACCCGCTGAGTTCACGGCTACGCTGTCCCCAATCCAGCAGGCCCTGAACCAGAGTTGTAAGAGAGGTCTCCAACCATCAAGTCAGGCTCAGCACTACCAGGTACCTAACAGTACGGACAGCCAATATGACTGAGCCTGCGGATGGAGCCTCAACCATGCGGGAAATGTGCTCCCACCTGGCAGCCCTCACACAAGCCGTGAAATCCCTGCAGGAGGGATACACCAAGCTGGAAGGCCAAGTTCAACAACTTGCCAGTCCCATGGCTGCTGCACCTCCACCACCAGTGCAACCTGCCTCCCAGCCAACAGTGGTGATGCTTCCCCCTGAACCTAGAGTACCTATCCCAGAAAGGTTCTCGGGCGACCGGTCCAAGTTTCAAGCTTTCCGAGATGCCTGCCAGCTTTACTTTGCCCTGCAACCCCGGACCTTCTCCCTGGAAGTCACCAAGGTGGGATTCGTGGTGTCCCTTCTACAAGGAGAACCCCAGTCCTGGGCCCACCGTCTTCTGGGAGCCAACAGTGTCATGACCCAGTCCCTAGCCGCCTTCTTCCAGGCAATGGCACAGTTGTATGACGACCCTCAACGCACGGCTACAGCTGAATCTGCCCTATCCGCGCTCCAGCAAGGCCGCAGGACGGCTGAGGACTATATCACGGACTTTAGGCGCTGGAGCGCGGATACTCAATGGAACAATTCAGCCCTCAGACACCAGTTCCGCATGGGCCTCTCAGAGGGGTTGAAAGACGAACTGGCCCGTGTAGGAGTTCCTGAGGATCTTGAGGACCTTGTCACTCTGACAATCCAATTGGACCGTCGCCTACGGGAGCGCCGAGCTGAACGCTCTGCTTTGCCCAGTCGCCCAGCTTGGATGGTCGCTAGGGCTCCTGTTCCTGCCACTCGCTACCTACCTGCTCCCTCTACACCTCCCGTGGGACCTGCTTCAGATGGTTCCGAACCGATGCAGATTGGTCTTCTACGTGCCCCCTTGACGCCCGAGGAACGGGCCCGACGTCGCCAGTTGAATCTGTGTCTGTACTGTGGGGGCTCTGGACATTTCGTGAATGGTTGCCCTGTCAAGACGCGTAAGTGCTTGTCATCCGTTTCTCCTCTCTCTGCACCCTGCCCAGCCAGTACTATTCACCTTACCCTTCCTCTGTCGTTGCAGTGCCAGGGAAGGACAATCCTCACCAGCGCCATCATTGACTCCGGGGCGTGTAGCTGTTTCGTGGATGCCACCTTCGCCAACACTCACGCCCTGCCGCTCCAGAGGAAGACCCAAGGACTTACTGTGTTTCTGGCGGATGGGTCCCGCATTAAGTCTGGCCAGGTGACTCAAGAGACTCTGCCCTTAACCGCTACAATTTTCCCTCAACATCAGGAGCTTCTGACCATGGACGTGATCTCCTCTCCCCTGTTCCCGGTCATCCTGGGTATGCCATGGCTCCAGGCCCATAACCCGCTGATCCATTGGTCCACCGGGGAGGTAGAATTTCAATCTCGGTACTGCCAGGAACACTGCCTACCTGCAACCCTCGGAACATCCTCTACCTTGCTTTGCCTAGACGCGGATCAAGACCTACGCCAATCTGTACCCCAACCTTATCATGACTTTCTGGACGTTTTCAGCAAGCGGGGGGCGGACTCCCTTCCGCCCCACCGTCCCTATGATTGCCCCATCGAGCTCCTCCCTGGGGCTGAAATTCCCTTCGGTCGCATTTTTCCTCTCTCCGAGAAAGAACAAGAGGCCCTGAAGACCTATATTGCCGAAAACTTAAAGAAGGGGTTCATCCGCCATTCCACCTCTCCTGCTGGCGCAGGCATCTTCTTCGTCACCAAGAAGGATCAGTCCTTGAGGCCCTGTGTGGACTACCGGGAGCTCAATAAAATAACGGTCAAGAATCGGTACCCCCTGCCCTTAATCCCTGAGCTCTTTCAGAAGCTAAGATCGGCAACGGTTTTCACCAAATTGGACCTCAGGGGTGCATACAATTTGGTCCGCATTCGGGCCGAGGACGAGTGGAAGACGGCTTTCCGGACTCGTTTCGGCCACTATGAGTACTTGGTCATGCCCTTCGGGCTCTGTAATGCCCCGGCCACGTTCCAGCATTTCATCAATGATGTACTCAGAGACTATTTGGACATTTTCGTGATCGTCTATCTGGACGACATCTTGATTTTCTCCCAAACCCTAGAACAACATCGTGGGCATGTGGGCAAGGTACTCCTTCGACTCCGACGGCACGGCCTGTATGCAAAGGCCGAGAAGTGCGAATTTGAGCAGCAGGAAATCCAGTTTTTGGGACTTGAAATCTCCCCGGCAGGCATTAGAATGGACCCTCAGAAGGTGTCCGCCGTTCTTGACTGGCCAGCACCTGTAGATAGAAAAGGAATCCAACGGTTCGTAGGATTTGCAAACTTCTACAGGAAGTTTATTAAGGGGTTCTCTGCTATCATCACCCCCATCACCCAACTGACCAAGCAGGGCACACGCTTCCACTGGGGCCCGGAAGCTCAAGGGGCCTTTGATCAGCTTAAAAGACTGTTTACCTCCGCCCCTATCCTCAGTCACCCCGACCCTGCCCTCCCTTACATCTTGGAGGTCGATGCATCTGAAGTGGCAGTTGGGGCGGTCGTGTCACAACGACAGGGCAATAAAGACGCCATGCACCCAGTGGGATTTTTCTCTCGGAAACTTTCTCCAGCCGAGAGGAATTATGATGTCGGGGACCGGGAACTCTTGGCTATCAAATCGGCACTAGAGGAATGGAGGTACCTCTTGGAGGGAGCTAATCATCCAGTACTCATCTACACTGACCACAAGAACCTTGAGTACTTACGAACTGCCAAGCGACTCAAACCCCGACAAGCCCGCTGGGCTCTGTTTTTCTCAAGGTTCTGCTTTCATATTACGTATCGTCCCGGTTCCAAGAATGTGAAACCTGACGCCCTTTCCCGGATGTTTGACAGTCCCAAGGACTCCACCACCCCAGACACCATCCTATCTTCCGGAAACTTTCTACTTTTACAGCCAGATCTGCTATCTCAAATCCGGGAGGCATCCGCCAGTTCCCAGGGACCCCATGGGGTCACCCTAACTTCCAGTGATGGACTTCTCTGGAGGGGAAGTCAAGTCTTCGTCCCCGAATCTGTAAGGGTGAAGGTCCTGACCCTTCTACACGACCATCCACTGGCAGGACACTTCGGGAGCCGTAAAACTGTGGAGCTGGTGCAACGCACCTTTTGGTGGCCCAAACTAAAGGAATTCTGCAAGTCTTATGTTGACTCCTGCCCTGTTTGTAACCGCAGCAAGACGTCTAGGAACCGAGCTTGGGGACTTTTGAAGCCTCTTCCTGCACCTGATCGACCTTGGCGAATGTTGTCCATGGACTTTATAGTCGAGCTTCCGTGCTCAGAGGGGTGCTCTGCTATTTTTGTAGTAGTGGACCGGCTGTCCAAAATGGCCCACTTTTTGCCTTTAAGGGGAACACCATCTGCCACAGAGACTGCCCATCTTTTTATTAAGGAGATAGTCAGGTTACATGGGGTTCCGGCCAATATAGTATCAGATAGGGGGGTCCAGTTCACGTCCCGTTTTTGGAGGGCCCTTTGTGAGATCCTTAAGATTGAGCTGGCCCTTTCTTCTGCATACCACCCCCAAACTAATGGGCAGACGGAACGCACCAACCAGACTTTAGAGCAATACATAAGGTGCTTCACGTCCTTTGTGCAGGACGATTGGGTGTCCCTATTACCCCTAGCTGAATTCTCTTATAATAATGCCAGTCATTCAGCCACAGGACAATCCCCATTTTTTGCCAACTACGGTTTTCACTTGTCTTTTCTCCCTGACTTTCTCCCAGAATCTTCAGTCCCGGCAGTCCAGGATACAGCTTCGTTCCTCAGCCGCAACAACAGGATTCTTCAGGAGGCAATCACCAAGGCACAGGAGGACAGCAAAAGATTCTTTAATCGGAAGAGGAGGGGTGAGCTGAACTTGCAGGTGGGCGACCAGGTATGGCTAGCTACAACTAACCTTAGACTTGCTTGTCCCTCTAAGAAGCTTGCTCCCAAGTTCTTAGGACCTTTCCCTGTGAAGAGGAGGATCAATGAAGTTTCCTATGAGCTGTCCCTGCCCGACTCTATGAGAGTCCACCCAGTCTTCCACGTTTCTCTCCTGAAACCCGCTGTGCCCGATCCCTTCCCTGATAGGGGTACAAACCCACCCGGACCTGTCCTGGTCCAAGGTAATGAGGAGTACGAGGTAGAGGCCATCCTTGATTGCAGGAGACGTAGGGGGGAGAGGCAGTTCCTGATTAAGTGGAAGGGGTATGGGGCCGAGAGTAATTCATGGGAGCCAGAATGCAACCTTCATGCCAAGAGACTAATCCGCACCTTTCTTTCTTCCCATCCAGAAAGACAACGCCTAATGGGCACCCGGAGGTTGCCCCTTGTGAGGGGGCAATGTCAGGGCTCTAGCCGCCCTGGGCACCCTAGCCGGAGGGTGCGCGGGCACCTGGGCAGCCCTGGTCCCTCTGAACGCCGGCGCGCGCGTCGGCGCGCGCCGCGGGCGCGTGCACGCGCCCGCGGGACGCGTGCGCACGCTCCCGTGCGCAAATAGCGGGCGCGCGCGCCCCCGTGCGCGTGCACGTGCGCGATCGGCGCCGCTTTGGCGCCAGTGGCCTTATTTAAAGGGGACAGCTGCCTGCATGCGGCGCTGTCCGTCTCAGCTCCCACCTGTGACCCCAACCTGAACCTGTCTGAGCTCCCTACCTGTGACCCGGCTTGTTTGACTCCGCTACTTTCTCCGTTCCTTGACCCCGGCTTGTTTGACCCTGCTCTGGACTGTGTTACTGTTGCTGAACCCCCGGCTTGCCTCCTGACCATCCTCCTGCCTGCCGTCCTTACCTGTCTGCCTTACCTGTTGTGACCCGGCTTGCCTGACCATCCCTGCTCCAGTGTCCCTGCACAGGTCTCCGCTGCTGCCGTCATCTGCTGATCTTCTGCCGTTGCTGTCAGCTACTTCAGCCATCTGCTGCTGCTCCTGTTGTCGGTTTACCTCCTGCCTCCTGGTTTTCTGCCGAACCTTCATCTGCAGACCTACCCTCTGAGCAAGCCCTGCATCTACCCTGCATCAGCACTACCAGGTACCTAACATCCGGTTTTGGGACTAACGCGATGGGGCTAGACCAGTCACTATTGGATTCCTCAATGACATCTAGCTCCAACATTTTTTTAACTTCCTTGCTGATGTCCTTTCTCCTTGCTTCAGGAATTCGGTAAGGTTTGAGCTTGACACGTACCCCAGGTTCAGTAACAATATCATGCTGAACTGCTGAAGTCGTGCCAGGTAACTCTGAAAACTTCTCTCTATTCCTTATCAGGAATTCTCTAGTGTCCTGTTTTTGGGAATATGAGAGGGTGTTTGGAATCGTGACCTCAGGGATGAGAGGGGACTCAGTACCCGTAGGCGTTACTGGGAGAGGCCTCGCAGTTAACGCCATTCTATCCTTCCAGGGTTTTAACAGGTTTATATGGTAAACCTGTTCGGGCTTCCTTTTCCCTGGTTGATAAACCTTGTAGTTGACCTCCCCAACTCTCTCAATTACTTCAAAGGGACCCTACCACTTAGCCAGGAACTTGCTCTCAACAGTGGGAACTAACACCAGGACCCTGTCACCAGGTGAGAAAACACGGAGTTGTGCCCCCCTGTTATATATTCTCTGTTGGGCTGCCTGGGCCTGCAGTAAGTGTTCTTTTACCACTGGCATGATTGCTGCAATCCTTTCCTGCATTTGGGCAATATGCTCAATGACACTTTTATGGGGTGTCTGTTCTCCCTCCCAAGTTTATTTGGCTATGTCTAAGAGTCCCCGAGGGTGTCTCCCATAAAGCAACTCAAATGGGGAGTACCCCGTAGAGGACTGGGGAACCTCCCTGATGGCAAACATCAAGTATGGTATCAGGAAGTCCCAGTTTTTCCCATCCTTGTCCACAACCTTTTTTAACATGCTCTTTAACGTCTTATTGAAGCGTTCAAATAAGCCATCCGTTTGAGGATGATACACTGAGGTTCGCAGCTGCGTCACCTTAAATAACTTGCAGAGCTCCCTAGTTATTCGCAACATAAACGGGGTGCCCTGGTCTGTAAGGATTTCTTTTGGGATGCCAACCCGACTGAACACCATGAACAGTTCTTTGGCAATGTTTTTAGCAGACGCGGCATGTAGGGGAACTGCTTCAGGGTAACGGGTAGCATAATCCATGATTACGAGGATATGCTGATGACCCCGGGCAGACTTGGGAAGTGGGCCCACAAGGTCCATGGCAATCCTCTCAAAGGGCACTTCAATGATAGGCAAGGGCACTAAAGGACTTCGGAAGTGGGATAGTGGGGCTGACATCTGACACACAGGACAGGATTGACAGTAATTCTTAACATCTTTCTGTATCCCGGGCCAGTAAAACCTGTGCAACACCCTTTCAGTAGTTTTTTCAACCCCTAAATGGCCTCCTAGCAAGTGCCCATGGGCAAGTTCTAACACCAGCCGTCTGTATGGCTTAGGGACCACCAACTGCTCAACCACTTCATCATTCATTTTACATACACGATACAGTAAATCCTCATTGCAGCTGAAATAAGGAAAACAGGGCCTGTCCCCGGGTTCGACAGGTACATCATTAATCACTATTACATTTTCCCAGGCCCTGGAAAGGGTATGGTCTTTTCTCTGCTCAGTACCAAAATTTTCCTTATGCACATTAAGGTCATCAAACTCTAACATAGGCTCGGGGTCAGCAGACGGCTGTCCGGCTCTACTGGTAGTGGGGACCTCCTCAGGGTCCTCCAGCTCTCCTGCCATAACCGATAGAGGGAAAGCCGGGGAGCCCTGAGAAGAGTCCCCTGAACCCACGTTGTCAGTAGTGGCCAGGAATTCTGGCTCTGCGACTGAGTCAGATACTGCGACCGAGTTGGGATGATCCCACAGTTCCCAAAACTTAGGGAAGTCCCTACCAATGATGGCCTCATGCACCAAGTGGGGAACAAGTCCAACCGGATGGGTCACCGTACCTAAACCAGTTTTAAACTGAACAGTGGTTACAGGATACTCCCGGGTATTCCCATGTATACAGATCACAGCAACATTTTTAGCATGATACTTCACAGGTTCAATCATTTCCGCTGTAACCAAAGTCACTAGACTTCCAGAGTCCAGCAAGGCTGTAATAGGCTTATCATTCACAGTCATTTGGCACATTGGTTTTCTCATATTTGGGGTTGCAGTGCATGAAACCGCTGCAAACATAGACTGCCTTCTAATAGATAAATCACACTGCATTGGTTCATCTGTCAATGGACAATTTGCCGCAACATGTCCCATTTCTTGGCAACGAAAACACCTGACGTTTCCCCAGTTTGGTTTGCTGACAGGCACTGGCTTCCCTTGTTTGGGATGCCAAGCTTCAGTCCTGGCACCAAAAATCCTCCCCCCTATTTCCTTGCCATGCTTACCACCCACTTCCCCTGGAACAGTCTTACCGGTTGCCTGGGGAGACCGTGGCTTTGGGCGGAAAGTCCGTGCGGCTGTAGGGGTGGTGACCAGGTTCTTTGCAGCAAAATACCTTTCAACGAGTTCCACCAGGTGGGTTGCCGAATTGGGGTCTCCTTGACTCACCCACTCCTGCAGGGAAATGGGTAGTGACCTCAGAAACTGGTCCATGACCACACGCTCCACTATTTGTGGCCCAGACAGGGACTCCGGCTGTAGCCATTTCCTCACCAGGTGAATTAGGTCGAACATCTGCGATCTTGGAGGCTTCTCGTCTTGGAAGGACCAGCTGTGGACCCGCTGTGCTCGAACTGCCAAAGTGACACCAAGTCGTGCCAGTATTTCCTGTTTGACCTTTTCATAGTCTGCTGCTTCTGCTGACTCCAAATCATAGTAGGCCTTCTGTGATTCCCCAGTAAGCAACGGGGCGACCAGTCCTGCCCACTGGGTTTTAGGCCAACCTTCCCTCTCAGCGGTCCGTTCAAACGTTAACAGAAAGGCCTCTGGATCATCATCTGTAGTCAGATGAAAGCGAGCCACATGGATGGCTGAGGGCTTGTCTTCAACATTATCAACCTTAGCAGGTGACCACTGTGCTATTGTCTCCACAACCTCAGACAAGGTTTTTCTATCTGCTTTTGCAGCAGTGGCTAGCTGTTCAAACAGCCTCTGCGTTTGTTCCTGTGCAATAGCATTAGCTTGCTGTTGTGCAGCGTTTGCTTGCTGTTGTGCCGCGTGGAGTGCAGCGTTTGTTTTCTGCTGTTCAGCGTGGATTGCAGCATTAGCTTGCTGTTGTGCAGCGTGGAGTGCAGCGTTTGTTTTCTGCTGTGCAGCGTTTGCTTGCTGTAGTGCAGCATTTGTTTTCTGCTGTTCAGCGGTTGCTTGCTGTTGTGCAGCTTGAAGTGCAGCGTTGGTTATCATCAACTGTTTTAGGATTTCCTCCATGTTTAGTTACTCTAGGTACTGGCCTTTTAATTAGTAACTTACTACAGCTGCCCGCATTCTCCACCATATGTAACCTGGGGGACAGGTAGCAGGTACAAAGCTCACTGGGATGGGCTGTTTAGTAAGGCACAGATACCAGATCCACTTGAGGTAGTGGAAACAGTGCTGGGTTTATTTGATTTAAATACAAGTCCATATACAGGTGCTGCAAAGTCTTCCAGAAAACACATCAAAACAGAAATAAACAAACAAAAGTCCTAGCCGTGTCTCGGCTCTAACTATAACATACACCGTCTCTAACTATCAGGCTGAGCAAGCCTACCGCTTGTCAGCTTCTGTAAAGAGTTTTTAAAGGGTTTTACCAACCTTTTGGCTCCTCACAAACCATCCCTGTTTGTGTGTCCCAGGCAGAGAGCAAAGGCTGTTTGCTCAGGTGAGCTTAAATTAGCCTGGAAAGGAGGACTAAGATCCGAACTGGATCATGTCTCAGAGACCTCTGAATGTATATGAGAGGAGCCTGGGAGATGTATAAACCCCGAACAGGACTTCTCCTGGCTCTCTCTGGGACGCTCTGCTACAACACATATATTTTGACTTTTTGTCCCATAGAGCACTGCTTTTGTTGATGTTTACCTTGTTTTCCGTTTTCCAATTGTTGGCAGCTGCACTGGGGGTCAATTTCATTCCCATACACCGCCCATCTACGTTCAGTTTGAGCGCTCCAGGAACTTGGTGTTTGTAAGTTGGTTATAGTGGATGGCCTGGCACCATTGCGCGTTAGAGAAGGATATTTTCAAGTCTCGTTCCCACCTCCTGAAAGCTGGGTTTTTAACAAATGTACCTTTGTCGTGTAGGAAACCATAGAACATTGAAATGCCTTTGATGAGTCAGAGGATAGAAAAGACCAAATTTTTCCAGGTAAGTGTATAACTGGGGTGGGGTTTTTCCATATTGCCTGTAAGCAAATAAGCCTTGTGGAGGCAAGTTGTATTTGGCTTGTAATGTTAGATAGGGAAGGAGCTTATCTTTCATAATCACAGTTGACAGTGGTTTGTGTTTAAGGGAGGGCCAGTTATTCAGTGATATATCCAGGAGGATGAATTGGAAGATTTCTACTTTTGTGGGAATACCCATGTCTATTGCCTTTCTATTAATATTGGTGATAAAAAAATTTCCAAGCCCTCAGGGTTGCTGTAATTGTCGGATGGTTTATGTTGTAGTTGATATGTGATATATATACATATTTTTATGTGCACGTGTGTGTTGAATTGTTGATCATCTATTTTTGTTTGTAGGTTGGTGTGTTTTAGGAATTTTTTCACTGTCATCATTTCACATTTTTTGTGGTTGAACTGGATGGACTTGTGTCTTTTTTCAACCTAACTAACTATGTAACTATGTTACTATGTAACATGCAACATATATGACTCACTTTTACTTATTTTTTTTTTTTTTACATAGTTCCTTCCATTTTATATAGATTTTTAGAATGTTTACACATAAATCCTTTTTTTGCATTTTTATCACAATTTTTACAAAATTACATTAATTATTTTAAGGGTGTTTTTACACACATATGTTCACTATTTGTATTTGCGCAACTTTTTGTGTTTAGTAATCTAATCTATCTGTTTCTACTAATTTGGGATTGCGCTTATGTTGTTTACTCAAGGATAGAAAGTTTATATTGCCACCCCCTTGGTTTTATCCTCCATGTTTGCCAGGTAATAGGTAGGAAACTTGGGATGGATGAACAAAGGGTTGTACTGTCGAGGAAAATGAGTTTCCTGAAGGAAAATAATATCTATTATTTGGCTGTGGTAATATTAGAACATTTTCCGGGGCTTAACTGGGAAGTTCAGTCCTTTCGTGTTGTGAGATACGACATGCAAGGAGGGGTTCGGAGAGGTAGGATTAGCCATGGAGCAACCAGGGATCAATTTCCAATGAAATACAGTGACTTACTAAGAACCAACAGAAGATCTTGAGACAAAGTTGAAGCAACTGGGAAGGCCTATCTCGAGCTGCAGACCAGAGACTTGGAAAGCACACATGGATCATCAGAAATAAAGTAAAGTTAGTGTGAAAGAGAAAGTAAAGAAAATGAAAAGCGTGAAGAGAAGACATTTCAAAGCACAAAAGGTGGGATGGGACCTGTCCCAACCCACCTTCAAATACAAACAAAAGTTCCTCCACTAATACAGAGAGGGAATTCCTGACCAGGAGAACAAACAATAACCGCGTCTCAGAGACAGGAAGAGGTTCATGAGTACTGCTCCAGCCACAGCGCTCTCCTGTAGAACAAACTGGTTAGTAGCACAAAGAATGGGGGCATCACAAAAAATTCCAGCACATGCAACAAGTAATCATATGGCCCAGGTGGGGTGATTAAGGGGTTACCAGGAGTAAAGAGGAAAGGAGGAAAGGGTAGAGGAAATGGGGAGGGGGTAGGGGATACTTGGGGGCCAGGGGGGGAAGGGGGGGGACGTAGTGTCCTGTATATGAAATCAGCTTGTCACTCAGTAAACTGGTAGTCCAAAGTTTCAAGAAGCCCACCTAAATTGAAAGTAGATCCAAAAGGGACAGGCAAATGTTAATAAACCAATAGGAGTAGCAAATAGGTCAGTCCCTGCAAACAGTCCAAATATCAATGTAGCAAACTGAGTTACCAGTGGACCTGTCCAACCAGCTCCAGCTGAGTCAGGCACTGAGTAGAACTACCCAATGTAGAGAGGGTATTAGATCTGTATTAAGGAACAATAAAAAATACATTGGAAAAAATTGTTGAGAACATAGTGAGTAACAAGAATCAGAAAAAATACTAATAAGTCCCAATGTAGGGCGAACAAAAATAGGGGTATGACCCTAAGTGACGAAGGTATAGATAATCCACGCTTCAAAGGGATCAGCATTATAGGGGGTTGTCCTTCTTCTTTAGCCTTCTTGGTCTTGGGTTTTTTCCATACCAGGGTAAGTGGACTAGAAGGGGACTGGCATTTTGCAGCACAGGAAGAGTATTGACAATGACTCCTTGGAGATAATGCCCAGCCTCAGCAGTAGGTTTTCATCCTCAGAGAAGGAAGAGAATCTGAATGGTTTATTTTCAAATTTAATGCTGAGGGGAAGAGCTACCAGTACTTGATGTCCCTCTGCAATAGCATTGAAAGCAGTGGTTTAAGTGACCATCTCCTCTGGATTGTGGAGGGGGAGATGTCAGCGAAGATCTGGATAGGATGACCCTGTAGCTGGAGTTGGGGGGTCGAACGGGCTCTTTTCATCACTTTTTCCTTGACTGCATAAAAATGTGGTTTCACCATGATATCTTCAGGGAGGCCGTCCAAGCAAGGAGGACCGAGGGCCCTGTGGGCTCGATCAAGTTCAAGCTGGTATGGGTGAATGTCCTGGATAAGTTCCTTAATAAGGGAACACACAGCATCGGGTATATCAGTAACGGTTTCTGGCAGACCCCGGATTCTGAAATTATACCTCCTGGACCTGTTTTCAAGGTCATAAATTTTAGCTAGGGCAGTCTCAAGTTGATTGTGCAGATCTTGGTCAGTGTTCTTGTTGGTTCTAGTGACAGTAGCATCCAGTCTGGACTTAATAGATTCTATGCAAGAACCAAGATTCTGAATATCAGCTTTTATGCCAGATGTAATTTTGGTCGCCATGTGAGATAAGCCACAGTCTAGCATTTCAGTAAATTTGGTAAAAATTTATGTTGTGTCTAAATGCTGTGAGGGGTGGACACCAGCAGCTTGTGTTAGGCCCCCAGGCTGTGGAGGAGAAGAATCCATAGGGGTTAATAGGAGATCAATTATAATGTGTGTTACTCTTGCGCTACCACTAGCAAATATGTGGTAAAAGTGTAATCAAGACAGCTGCCCTCACTCAAATAGTGTATCCGTGGCTAATGAATGTGATTCTAAAAATAAAGATAGTGATGTGCTGTCAATTACATAATAAAGTGGTTCCTCTGTATAAAGTGCAATTCTGTGTCTAAGCCCTGGTTCACATATCAGCGGCAATTGCCGGTAATGGCACCATCCATGCATTTGCAGCGCCGCACCAATTTGAAAAAGTTCTGTACTACTTTTTGCAATTTCGGGCTGCGATATACATTGACATCTGTGTAGACACCTGCACAGATGTCTCTGAAATTGCGGCCGAAATCGGGACTGACATGAAATTGTGCGAGTTCAGCTGAACTCGCACGGCTTCATTCCCACAGCTAAGTGTGAACCTGGGCTCATTGATTGACACCCATATATTCTCACTGGGATAGATCTTGGTGAACAATGATTGGATGCTTCGGTTACTAATAACCTTGCTTTAAAGTGATTCTTGTGCAAACAATATAATAATGAATATGAGTATTCCAAACGTGAATAAAAGTTGATCAACCCAAAATAGTAACTTCAGTGTTAAATAATTTTGTATTCATATAATCAAAGTGATTCCACTGCATACACAGTTAATGAATCCATGTGTCTCAAGGATTGACACCAAGAAATCCACACATCAAATAAAATAACCATAGCAATAAATACATTCCTTTTATACAAAGTCCTTAATGAATCCTGGATAACTGTGCATGAACTATCCCTTCACCATTGATTGTGACAGTTCATAATATGGGTGACTTGATATCTTTCTTACCGTGTCACCTTTGTGCTCTCTGCATTCTCCCCTTAAATATGCTTAAAGCCAGTGTAGCAGGGGTCTGCTCTGCCACCCTTGGCTCCCTCGCCTCCTGTTATCCCCGCCGACGGCCGCCGGGCAAAGACTGACACAGGCATTGACACGTTTGTCAGCCCCTGTGCGGAGAGGTGCTCACACACAGGTATCCGCCCACTCTGCTCTTTCCCCTGCCTCCCTATTGGCATAAACTGAGAGCCAATCATCAGGGAGCAGCAGTGGAAAACTGTGGGATAATAAGTCCCAGCACAAAGCAGCCTCACTAACATTTAAGGTGTCAGAGCTGAAAATCCCAGGCTGCACTGCAGAGAGTCAAGAGAATTGTGAGAGAGACTATAAAAGTACAGGGCGGACTAGTCCCAAGTCTCTTTTTGTTTTCCTGGATCCCTTCATGTGGATGCAATTTTGTCGCTGTGAGATGGGGATTGCAGCCAACCAAGGTGCACACAGCTCCAATCCAGAGGGTCAGGATGCCATCTGCTTCCAGAAGGATGCTCTGCAGCAATGCTAAATGGCACAGAATCGGCCGATTCATCAGGTCAGCAGACTGAACGCCATCGCAACACATCTGCAATTAGGAGAATTGTTTCATTACCCTTCAGAGAACTGCCTTTCATAAATTCCACATTTGAACACTGTGCACAAATATCTGTTACCCGAATCGTATAGAGGAGTGTTATATCACAAAACAGCTATCTTACCCTGTTCCTTATAACTCTGTTACATCAAGAGACCCTCGTTCTTAGAGCTCCAACGTGCCAGTGAAGATAGTGTGAGGCCTCACTTTTAGGCCACTTTTATTTACTGCTCTTAAAGGGGACACTTTACAAATACTTATAGCATATTGTTCTCAGTAGACCTTAAGGTATTATAGACCAGCCTGGGGTTCCCCTTTAGTATTGGTAATATAAGCATGTACCCAATAGTTTTGGAGAAGGTATTTACTGATCATCTGTCACTCTGTATATTGATGCTGTCTATTTGCATTTCTTATAAATTTGTGCTCTATAAGAATCACTTCAACTAAATCCTGGTTGTTTGTCTGGGATGTGGCTGACCAATACCATCTTGAGTTTCTTGCTGCATAAGTAAATTGAAGAAAACATTAATAGTTGAACTGTGTCAGTGTGTCATTACTGTGATATTCTATTAATCAGGTGTGCCAGTAGGGGCTGAGGCCATTCTTGGGGTTGAAGGGCAGAGTAACGTGAAAAAACAAACTTAACCAGCGGCTTCTGCAGGGGTACAACTAAACCAGCATAAGATGTTATCTCTCAGAGAGCATGTAATGCCGTGGGGTCACCTCTAGGGGTTTTCAATGCTCTGCTCTCTACTGTAATAGAGTTGGGTCTCTGTTATTCCTAGGAAATCCTCTTCAATAACCTCCCAATGGGGATGTGTAAAGAAAAGAGAATGCTCTCATAGTGTAGTACCATTTGTAAAAGGTTTATTTAAAAAATAACAGTATAACACTCACAATAAAAAGCCAAAAACTGGCAAAAATCCACGAGTGCCGAACGTCACTTCTGGTATGCCTCCACTCACGCCCAGGACTAATGTCTGTTCAATGAGGGACTCAGTGGATGCTGGGGAGGTGGGCTCCCTGTAGGTGGTACTCACAGGTGTTCCTGCAGTTAAGATTGACTGCTGGGGGCCCTGCAGAGAGGCCCAAGTGATGTCCCCGGCTGGAGCTACCTTGTGGAGTTGCTGAGCCACCACTATCTTGGAAATCCAGAATTGAGCCCATAGATCCCGATGGGCTGTCCCCGTTGACATAGAGAGTCCCCACCGTCAGGCAGCAGAGCAGGTGTGTGCTGGAAGATGCCACTGGTTACAGGGAGTGCTCAGCAGCCGGGGTGGGACGGAGCTCCCACACTAAGCGTCCATCTTCAGGAACTCCGCTCATACGCCTCTCTTAAATTTAGACATTATAAATATATTATCTGTATGGCTTCCCATTGCATTAAACTGTTGCAAATATGTTATTATCTAATAGCAAATATATACGTGATGTCACTTCCAGTTGAGAGAAAAGGCTGACCTTGCATAACATTTTACTGACAGCGCTGCCTTTTGTCAAATTTCCTTGAAATATGCTCCAACACATTTTAGTAGCACGTTTGCACCAATTTTCAAGTTCTCAAATTATAGGAAGTAAAAGTCATAAGTGTGGTTGAACCAAAGTTTGAATTTTCATGGGAGGTCTGCTTTAATGCTCATTAAGGAGTTTTCAAAGCAGAAAGCACAAAGTCCTCAAATGCACAATTGGCATAAAAAAAGAAAAAGAAATGGTAATCTTTTTAGTAAGAAAAAACAGTTATAGACTATCAATCTCCTGTGTAAGAAGTTTGGCACAAAGCACAAGAACTCCAGTCTGATGAGTGAACCTTAGATACAATTACAGTTTTTTTTCTCAGAATACAAAATGTAAATCTGTCAGCCCTCTGGGTGAGTAATTTGGCAAATGCACAAGGACTTCAGTTTGTAGTATGTTAAGCATTAGGCACTAATATAATTTATTTTCTCATATTTACAGTTGTAGAAAATAATCAGATGTGTTGCCAGGTAAGAACAAATGCATCTACAGCCAGTCAGGCCCTGCTGTTAGCAATCGGGCAAAATTAAAAGCACCAGCCTACAACTAAATTGCTGATGCAGAATACCTCTTGCAGTATTAAGATATATGTAAACCCTAAATGAATGACTTTAGCTTTGCTAAAGCACTGTGTATCACAAACTTCTACCACTTTATTCATGTTTTACTTGTTTTCACCTATTTTATGATTTGCTGCATTTCAGTGCTTCTCATCTAATGTAGCTTATTTTAGGCTACTTCATTTTTTCATGCACCCCAGCAATAAATGCATGTTATTGCTTAGGGTTATTTTCTAAATGGTGACAAAAGTGGACCATGCCTGCATAATGCATGTTAAAACCATCATTTGTAATCTCCATCTGAATGCACACTTTTGTACATAGACTATACAAAGTGTGTGTGTGTGTGTGTGTAGTAGGGGGGGGGGGGCACAGAATGGGGATTTACCAAAGCTGTGGTTCTGAACTCCTGTCCTCAGGACCCCCTAAGCAGGCCAGATTTTAAGTATTACCTTGGGGAGATGCAGACTAGAATACTGCAATCACTGAGCAGCAGATGGTATCACCTGAGATGTATTTCAGTTATCTTGCGAACCTGGCCTGTTAAGGGGTACAAGGAGGTCAGGAGTTGAGAACCACTGTTCTAAAGCCTTATGTTTTTTTTACCTGAATGCTATCTCTGCATTCAGATAAAAAACCTTCTATGCCAGAGGGCCCGCCCCCCCCTCCTTATGCTTACCTGTGCGCATTTTCAGTTGGCTCCCAATGCCGTCAGTCAAATTCTGTGATGAGGGAGGTGGGGGCAAGGCCGAGTCACCCTGTCTGTGACTACAGACAGAGACAGGACCCCAGCAGAAGAGGGTCAGGGCTGCTCTGTGCAAAACAATTACACAGAGCAGATAAGTATGACAAGATTAGTAATTTAATAAACACAAATCAAGTTTTACAATTACTTTAACACATGTAAGTGCAGAAAAAATGCAGCATGTTCCATCTTTGTATGTATCTTCCACTTTTGTTACTTTTGTTAATGAAACTGATGATAAATGGAACAAAGTCTCTACCTAAGAAAGGGTTACTCAATGAAGGTGAGACTTTGTAAGGCTGAGGGAGCAGCTGCCATCTTCCCTTGTGATGTCTATGGTTTCCAGGGCAAAATCTGGGAGCCTGGCTACTGAGCAGAGCAATAGAGGGGCAGGTGAAGGAAATGCGGGCTCTTTGAAGGAGACACAGCAGGTAATAAGCAAAGACTTGTGGCCCACTGCTGGTACAACTGATGGAGGGGGGAAGGGGGGGAGGTAAAGTGGGGAAAAGGCAGGTGCAGTATTTAAAGAGGCAGGGGATGCCACAAGCTGTAGGTCCATATAATGTTAAATGCTCAAAAGTTTCCAGTAAATTATTATGTCTTCATGTGGGCATTATGAGTTTTAGAGAGGGGTGGAGTGGACCATTCAGAACTTTTAGCAGCCAACACTTGCCTACTTTTCTCAGCCTTCTTCCCTTTACCATAACACCTAAATTCAGCCTGCCAATGCAAGCTGAGATTTTAATATGAGGGCATGCCTTCACACGTCACCCTGCATATTGGCTGTTGCAGATATTGGGAAGACTGTTATCTGGAGAAGAATATATGCCAGAGATGATAGGCAAACCAACCAAAGTTAGAACAAATGCAGGTGTGAAAGCAAAAAAGTATAAATAATAATGGAGTGAATATCACAATATCTGACTCTCATGAATGAGTTTGCTTGTCCTAACACCTGAAGCTGGAATTAGATGAGGCCTGAATATTCACCTGGTAAAAATATAAAAACAAAACCAAAGACCAGGTGGTATCCTTGCACCCTGAGAAAAGTATCAAGATACTAAAAGGAGCAAGAAACACTCACAGATAGTAGAGTATGACCTGATAGGAAAGGGAAACCTGATAGATGAGGTTTTAGATTTGGATGATGGTCTCCCTGGGTCACATAGAGAAGGTGGAGAGAGAAAGCAATGTACCTTTATGGAGTCCATCCAGAACACAAAAGGAACCATTCTTCCTGAAAAAGCAGTGAATAAGAGAGACTCTCACAGCCTGAATGTTCTATCGGTGAGCTGGAGTTGGACAGAGGGAAGGGATATAAATGTCCTAGATAAAGTAACCTGTAAAAAGAGGAATGTCATTAATGGGTTTACACAATGAAAACTGAAGCACAGAGAGAATCAGATTCAGATCTTATGGTGTCACAGGGAAATTAATAGGGAGTGTTACATATGAGACTCCCTGTACTTCCTTAATAAAGGTCGGAATCAAGGAGCAAAAGACCAACAGTCTCTGAAATAAAATAGACCATGCAGAAAAGCCAAGAGCTGGTCTAGACCCAGCTGCAGAAAAGAAAGGAGCCATTCTTATTGTTGTAACCCAGAGACTTCATCAAGTGAGGTATGCCTTTCATGTTCGATGATAGACCTTACTGAAAGTAGCCGTTAGTATCATAGGAAACACAAATTGAGAGATGAACTTGTCCATCAGACCCTCAGTTTAAACCACAATATCATGAACACCAGAAACTGTAAAGAGGGATGGCATTACAGTTCCTGGGAGAGAAGATCCAAATGAGGAGACAGAGTCCACACAACATCTGCCAGGAGTCTTACAGGTCAGAATACCACATGTTCCTGGGATAAGCCAAAGGTCATAAGGTCGACATTTGGCACCCCCCACCTGTGACATAGGTTCTGGAATACCTCCAGGAGTAGGGACTATTCTCCTGGATTGTGGCACAAATAGGGACTATTCTCTTGCTAACGCAGGCTGCCTGCCCATTGTTAATGCCTAGGCATCGGAAAGTGAGAATGGCAAGTTCCACTTTAGACATAATCAAAATATTTGTCTTGCAATGGCAAGAGAACTGTCACATTCCTGATGGTTGGTTCATGCCACCACAATGGCATTGATTGAATCCAAAGCAGATGAAGTTCCAGCAGAAAGTGCAGTGCAAATGAGACAGCTAAATCACTCACATTTCCAGGATGTTAATTGAGAGACAAGACTCCTCAGATGACCAAGTCCACTACATAGATAGGGTTCCCAGGATTCCTTCCCAGCCTGATTGGCTGTCATCTGTCAAAAAGATCTAGCAAAATAAGTGATTAAAGGAGTACCTTAATTCAGCAACAGCTTCCTGTGCCATCGGGCTAAGGACAACTTAATCCTTGGTGCCAAACTAATAGATCAGTCCTAGTACTGCAAAGATGTGTCCAATGACTACAAAACTGTGTAGCAGAGAATAGAAGAGAAACTTGGCAAAGGGGATTGACTCAAAAGATAACCATCATAAAAAGCAGGTTGTAGATGACTTCTGGACTGGAATTTGAGATTAGAAAGTGTGATGTGACTCCTGAGAAAGAAACACTCAAGCCCGAGCTGCATCGTTGACTGCCCCAGCTACTCCAAACAAGAAAGAATCTAGTCCTAGCAATGATTTTTGAAGAGCCAGGATCCATTCAAAGTGCTTAAAAATTATAAGCTGCCAAAGCCAAGCTGTCCTGCAAACTCTACACCAACTGTTCCCTTAACAGGAGTTAAATTAGGCATCCCACAGCAGGGATGCCACAAGAGAGCAGCAGGCCTAATACTAGTGTCAGAACTTTGGTTAACACCTGAGGTGCAGACAAGAGACCAAAACATCAGGGCCAAGAACTAATAGTGCAGGAGCCCAACAATAATTACTCCAGTGTCCAAGAAAGACAGCCAGACCATAGACATCCAAGAATAGGCAAATGTTCCCTATGGGTGTAGGAAAGATGATCAAGTAAAAGTATGAAACCATTAGGTTCAAGAACTGGAGCAATAAAATTGAGATCCGGAAGACTTGAGGGGGCACAATTAAATTTGCTAAGCTATAAAGCAACTCGGGTGGGTTGGGGGTGAGAATCTGAGGATGTGGTAGAAAGCAAGCCCTGGTACCATTTTCTGCCACCTAACATAAGATGCAAGTTGTCCAATTGTCCCACATTCTGTAAATGGAAGTATACCTACAGGCCAAGGAAAGCTTGTCTGAGGATCTGGTAGGCTGGCTGCCAGCCCCTTCATGAAGACTGGGTATATGGCTTGGAGACCTCTGCAAGGAAGCAAAAAAACAAAACAAGTATGTTTCACAACTGAAGGAACAGGATGCTCTCATTGTCAGACATGTTTTGGAAAAAGAGTTACTACACCCTGTAGTATCTGGAAGGAACTGAATATGTGGAATTTCACAAAGATCATGCAGGACAAATGTTGTAATGCAAGAAGACTACATTCCAGCACCCTAATAAGGATG